>JARKIC010000474.1:0-262714 GCA_029378375.1 Mycena olivaceomarginata | reverse complement strand
GATGCTGCTCGGCCAAAGACGTTGCGGCGCGCCCGGAAACGTTACCAACGTGTTCGGAGGGTCGGAAAACCCCAGGGAGCCAAGAATAGGCAGAGGACTGTACCCAAAGACAGAAGGAATATTGAATGAGTACGGCCCAGAAAATTGGGAGCTCCAACGAGGACCATGGGCGATGGTATTGCACTACGCAGTCCAGATCGTGTGAGGATGGGGTTCGTCGAATAAAAAAGATGAGCGTCGTGACTCTAAGTCGAGACCGCGCGAGTATGGGCAAGGGCTTCGAAGTGAGCCTGGGAGGATTGAACGGGAGACGCCCTAGCCCTAACAGATGAAACGCGACGAGCTTTTCTCACCTCGGTTCAGTGGTAATCCATCTGGTCACTCCGCCGGACGAGTACAGAGCCCGCGAGAACATTAGCCCCTCCTGGTACAACGTGGAACGACGCGTGGGGCCGGCGTGGACGCAAAACAGAGAGGAAGAGTGGCGAGAGAGAGGCGATGAGAGCCGGAAGCATGGCCCAAGTTCGAGTTGGCTGTTATGGGTGTTTCGGATGTCGAGCAGGCGCCGAAATAGACTAGGGTTACGTGCAGCGGCCTTAACCAGAGAGTCCCCCGGCGGAACAAACAGAAAGAGACGCGATGGTATATCATATGTTGGAGAACTGGAGAGGGGCCGTCAGAAGAAAGAGAGTACCGGAAGAAAAAAAAACCCACGCTATGGGAATGATAATTTGTTTGTCAAAGACGCAAGACGCATACAGGCACCACGCGCACGGAGGGATGTGCTTCTGGGACGACGGTACCACGGCAGAAACAGAACAAAAAGAAAGAACACGTAGAAAAGATGCATGCCCGGACCCGAGTCGAACGGGTGCCCTGCGAAACGCATTTCTTCGACCTTGGGGCTGGATGCAGGGCTCCATGCGCACCGGGGGTTGTAATACTGACAGGGAGGCACACATAGAGATACAGAAAAGGGGCAGAAATCAGGTTGCCTCGAATAAGCCAGAACTATCTGCCATGGGGTGGTAGTGCCCTGAAATATTTAGGGAAGACTGACCAAAAGAACCAGATCTCGCACATCCCGAATTTAATGAGCGAGAGCCAATAATAAAAATTGACAGCAGACGCACTGTAACCAACGAGCCCACATAGATCCAAGAGTTTCAGATGATGCACGGCGCGATACTATCGACCGGCAGGACATGACCGTGGAAGAAGGTCAATGAGCTCGTCAAATACAGATGCTGTTTGAACTATTGACCACCAGCCTGTCCAAGAGACACAATGTCGATGCTCTTTCTCTTGATTGATTCCTCGAGCGTAATAGTTTCTGGGGCCAGAAAGCTCGGCAGCGGCTCGTCCAGGGCAAATGAGATAGACCGAACTCAATGGACTGGGTGGTGAACGCCAATATGGCTGATCAAATTGCCAACTTCTATAGCCCAGTTCGGCGTTGTCGGATGCCCTGGGCACACAGTCCAGTGGCAATCCTGAGTGTCTTGTGAGAGGAAGATGTTTCAATCACTTGATAGCAAATGCGACCGCAGACTGGACAGCGGAAAAAAGGCAGAGATATTGTGTAAGGTATGTGGGTGAACGGTCAACGTACACGGACATCATTCCCGTCCTTAAATCCAGCCAGTGGCTCATGCTTTCGCCAGAACGAAGCCTATGAGAAGAGCGTTCAGGCGCGTCCAGAGAACGGTAAATGGACGCTTTGTCTTACAACAGGCATCCGTATGGCAACAAACGAATGAAGAAATCGTGAAGGCATTTTCAAGGGAGATAGGGTAGAACGCACTAGGGCCATAAATGTGCGGTATTCAGTGACGACACGGTGTACCTGACCGCTAGATTTTTTCTCGCCCATTGCTGCGCATGAAGTTGGCGCAGTCACGGTCCTGTACTCTGCACGCCTCCACCTCTGTGCGGAAAGCACTTATCAATTCTGGGCATGAGGGATTGCGCCCCGAGGAGAAACTTCGAAAAAGCGTAGGAGAACTGAACCCAAGAAAAGAAAGAAAAAACAAAAACAAAAGAAACCACAAGAGATAAAACCCTGGCCCGGGTTGAACGGTCGGCCTGGCGTCAACAAATTTCCCAAATGTACATAGATGTTGGCGGATGCACTCGCGGCGCCACAGGGTGAATACTATGAGAATTATAAGCTTGAGCAGTGCATTGGGAAGTGAAGTGGGACCTTGTCCGAGGACGCCACAGATCTCGGTGAATTCAAAATGAAGTCTGATGTGGAGCACCATAGATTTGCAGGGATCAAGGGTTAGGGACGACCAGATCGACCGTGCGCAGGAATTCAAGAAGGATTTCAGATACCGAAAAATCGATGTGACTGCTGCGATAGACCGCACAATCAAGATGTGGGTGCACGATGCCAAGGCGGGACACGGACCATGCGAGGAACGTGCCGGTGAAGGACACTTTCTGGTCAACGCTCCAGTGTCCCAGGACTTAGGCCTCAGGAGCGACACGAAATAAATTCAGATGAATGAAATTCCGTGTGGAGGGTGTACATACCGTGGAATACGGTGAAGGAGATGAAAAAATGAGCATGCGGGACAGACACACCTGGGATAAATTCAGAATGATAGATAGGGGACGGAGCGCGTTCGATTCGGAGTCGGATGCTTCTTTACAGTGTTTGATTTGGGTTGTGGTGTGGGCTTGACGGACGGTATGCAGGCAGCCAAATTGAAGCCCCCAAAAGAACAATGGGCGGCCAACCCCAATTGTGTGGACATGGAGGAAGGTAGCACAGAATACTGTAGAATTTCATTCAATTCGGCACGGGTTGTGACCCGTGACCCAAAATACCGATTCGGCACTTCGGCAACCAACGAATTTTGGCGTGACACCTCCAAAAATTCGGCATTCAAGACGAAAAATTACGAAAATTCTGCCTTTTTTGCACCTCCAAGGGAGATTTGGCCCAGTGTCACACAATTTACATTCGGCACTGGGCGCTGTGACCTGTGACCGAGACCAAATTCATCGCGGCACAGGGGGTGTGACGCGTGACCGCCGAATTGAATGAAATTCTACAGTAATGCGAGAGACCAAAGGGAACAGTGATCCCATCAGACCCAGCCACACGCACACAGCCACACATACTGTCACGTTTCGACCAAAGGTTCACGGGTGTCACCCGTCACCTCAATTGTTCACCGAACAAATTGTTCATTCCTCGGCAATCATGGGAAAATTACCATAAATAGTAGTCCGGCGAATGCCGGAACAAAAGTTTTGGCATTTTTTGGCCTATTTGGGCCCAAAACCGCAATGTCACCGTCACCTAGTGCAAAATTGTTCAGTTCACAGGTCAGTGTCACCCGTCACCTGAACCTTTGGTCGAAACGCGACAGTACTTTCATCTTGGTAAGTTACATCTTGTGTTCGTCGGGCAGGCGTGGTGGTGGAGGGGCGCGGAATGCAGTGTAATGGAGCCTTTCACTTTACCTACTCAAGTCAAAAAAATTATGAATCGAGTCCAGGCTTTAGCCGCGCAAGTCCTGAAGGATGTCGAGCGCTTACAACTCTCAAATTGCGACGACCATGAAAGCATTCAAACACTACGGGCAAAATTTGATTTGATGTAACGGTGTGGGGAAAATATTACTCCCGATTCATAACGGATGACAGTACCCGCCAAGTACGGCTCTGGAAAACACAACTCACTATCGTACCGCACGATGACGAAATATGTCTTGTATGCCGGTGCCCGGCTTACTAAGTGCGGGGCATGCCACAATATCAGTTTTGTACACAGTATATTTCGGGAGAAGTAGCTAGTCAAATACAGATTCATCCATATTCATACCATAAGTATCTATTTCCTTGGGCTCGACGAGTAACATCTGCAGCCAACATCTGCGTTGATCCAGTTGGCTTGCGCTGTAGTCGAGTCAATGCAAATGGAGTCCGAAACGCAATTCCATCCAAAGTCTTGACTCGGGAAATTGCCACAAAAGACATGCCAGCTGAGAAATCAGTTTTCCAAGCCAATCACCACCCTCTTCAAAGTGAGACCCTGGCTTTTGTTAGTCTTTTGTGTTTACCGCGAGGGTTTGATCGCAGTGCTCGCTTATTATCCGTTCCGATTTACCGAGTCCGGGAAAGTCCGAAGCATCACGCGCGTAATAAGTGAATCAATCATTTGAACATCTAAACCATCTTCCCACGGCGAGACCATCAATCCCCTTACTCCGCGCCCCTTTGTGTCCTATTTGCCTTATTGGGAAATGCCGAACGTTAAGAATGAAGGTTTTGACACCTTCGATCGTTGAAATGTCGATTGTTTGGTTGGCCTTTCCCTCGATCGTGCCCTCTTGGCGCGTTCCGCTTGATGTCACGCTGGCGAACTGTCGATCGAGGATCGGCAAATCCGCCAATCCTCGATCGGCAAAATCTGCTAACCCTCGATCGGCAAACCTGCAGATGACAAACATATTTCAACCGAGTGTCTCTCCCATGTAGCTGCTGCTTTGAATATAACCTACGGTTCAAGCCGCGTGCTGCAATCCATAAACACACTGAAGCTGTAACATCTCCAGATCTCCAGTTTAGGTCATCTACGTCAATTGCTGACTTTCTCAACTCTTTTGAGACCTCAATTAATGGACTTCGTACTCAGATTACTGGGCACCTGCTGTCTGGACATTGCTCTCAGTTTTCTCATTCTCATCCTCCAATTTCTCTACCCAATGGACTATCTTTACCCGATTGCGCTGATGTCCGTACTGAATGGCTAGGAAACAGTAGTCTGTAGTTGACCGCGCGATCATGTATAGGTAGCGCCGTTACTATAATCATCGGAGTTTGAATTTCTTCCCATGCCCACTCACCCTTCTAGTAGCTCCATCCACAAACTTTGAGAGAGAAAGTCTCTCCGAACCTCATTTCCAATCGAACTAATTTCTCCGAATCACGGTTCGTGGGCTCTCGGCGAGAAATCACAACATCGGCTGTCTCCGCGTGCCAGCCCATCAAATTTCGGCATCGTGCTTTGGCATCGTGCTTCTGAAACTCTCCACCCAAGTTTTGGTGGAGAATTTTACTCAAATCGTGTTCCTAAACTAAATAGAGCCCTGAAATAGTAAAAAACGCGTCGCTGCGCTCTTCTCAATCCCGGCAAATTTTTGTGATTTGAAATAAGGCCACTAGCAATTGTTCGATCGAGGTCAGTGACAGACTATAACAACCGAGGTATGAGGTTAATGTTATAGCATCATCTGTTTATAAGACTAAGGAAACAGGCTTGATGTTGATTTGCGACTCCATATTCTCAACGCTATTTATGGTAGCAAGATATCGTTGAACTCGTTGCACCGTGTTTTGAGTACTTTGGGTGTAGAACACACGGATAAGGACAGCATCGGACAGCTTCAAAGGAGACTCAAACGGTACATTGTAAATTTGCGAAGAGGAAAAAAAACTGAACAATCGGAAGAACAGGATCGCATTTCCCGTGCAAGGTACAGCGAGCAACTTGAATCTCTCAGACAACTGTGGCCACAAGTTTACCTCAGTCCTTGAAGAACAAGTGTGTGCGCAAGTTCCGAGACCAGACCAGCTCTGAAAAATTGTCCACATTTACCTGTGCTTCATGTGCTAAGTCAGTTTCGCTCCGCTCCCATTGCTCTCTAATTGTCGACGACTCCCAGGTTGAACTCAGTGTCTTGAAGCGGCCTGACTTAAAATCCGATGAAATTAATCTGCTCCGGAAAATAGCCTTGCAACGGTGCACAGTCACAGGGGACCTAAAACTGCCTAAAGAACGCAAAAAAAAGGCTAAATTTTGGTGCCGGATGTCGCAAAATTTAGGCTTGTGTCGAGGTGTCGAATCGTAAATCAGGTCACGGATCACACTCCCTCTCAATTTGAATGGAAAACCCCATGTAGCCGGAACTCTTTGGATTTGTTGCCCGGTGATTTCATTTAGCGGACGTTGGCGCCCTCCCGTTGATTGACGGGTAACAGCCGTCTTTTCAGGCGGCTGTCCGCCATATTCCTGCTTCTTGGAGAGGTACCAGATGAGTGCTCCGTCGCGAAAGAGACCGCTGATGGTGACCACCCAGTCGTCGCGGGCGACATGCGGATAGACCACCAAGCACGAACATTTTCATGAACGGTGCCAGGGAAGTATGGGAGGTCGACGCGGAAGGAGGAGGCGCGTCCAGCGGGTTGAGAAGAGCCCAGCTGGGAGTGGTGTGAACTGTAGCACCACTGAGCGCGTCACGGAAAGCAGGTACTTAGCTTCGAACTCGCAGAACAAACAAATACAACGCACATCTCCGTCGGAATGCGGAGGATCCTGCAAGTCAATGGATGCGGGTTGTGTTAATGGGTTAGCCTTCTTGTTTTCAGCGCAAGGGGCCATTGTGAAAGTGGGGGTTAGAAGATAAGGTGTGAATGACGGGCTGGACGTCACCTTTATGAACAGGTCTCGACAGCCTGCACCGTTCATTTTTAGCGACTTTCCTGATTTAATATGCATGGTCCAGGTCAAGTCAAGCCTGCTGAGAATAGGACTCCCATCTGGACATCATTCTGTACCTCCTAATTGTTACCTTCTTCATAGATCAAGGTGTGAGTGTCCTTAGAATTGATGGCCGTTTATGGCCTCGTCACGTGCATCAAAAGCCAGAACAAAATGCCGTATTCAATTAGTACCTTACATTCCCGGAAAGCGATGCTATGTAAGTCGATGCAGTCCTCGCAGAATTCATCGACAAGAACTGCACGGTCGAAATCGATAAGGCTAACCCTGCCATCCGCACCGACAAGGACATTCTGGGGGCGGACATCGTGATGGTGAATCCCGATACTATGAAGAGAGCTTACAGCTCTTTGCGGAACTTAGGGCGCGGCCCATTTTATTTTTAAAAAACGGATTTTCCGTCGGATGGCTCTCCTGAGATCAATTCTCAACTGTTTTTCTTTGAAAATATGCTCATTTTGTGGGCATTGCAAATCTGGAGGGCATGGCATCTAATGATGTCTTTATTAGGCCCTGAGATGACCTAATAGCTCAGATTTGACTGTTTTTCAGTAGGATGGTTCGCATGCTGGATATAATAGTTCAAATGATCTAATTTTTTGATATGTTGCACTTGGAGTACTACGGAGGGCATGACATGCCGTGATTTTCAATGTGACCTTACTTCAAATATTTGCTTGCTCAAAAACCCCATCGCGCCCATGCCTGGGGGACTGGCAACGCATCCCAAACAAATGTCTGTTGTTCCTTGTTTGTTATCCGTCGGCCGTCGTTGCAGCCCTCCACAGTCACTCTAAAAATTCAAGCTAAATTGTATATGACATTCGAGATGAAGCTCGAGGGAATTTTCTGAGACCACTTACTGAAAAGTAGGACATGTCCCATACTCTGTGTAGTTGTCCGATTGACCTAGTTTTTTGATATGTTGTATTTGGGAGTACTACGGAGGGCATGCCATACCGGGATTTTCAATACAACTTGTATATTTGATGTAGTGTACATTATGACAATGGTTCCAAATGCGCTCGAGAACGACGTGGAGGTTGCGCTTGAGGACCATGCTCGCTTCCATTGGTCTCCGGCCACACCAGCGGACTTTACAGGGACCACTTCAAGGATTCAATTTTGTTCTTGTCACTTGTCTATCTAGGGCTTGGTCTCAACTCTGGGCGTGCATCGTCTGTGCCCGGTTGAATCAGGCCTGTTTTGCTGCGTTTGCGTTCTCGGCGGCGATCGTCTAGTTAGGTTACATTTAATTCCATCTAATTCCTTTTGTAGTCTTTTCCAACGGGTGACGGACTCGGCTCCGCAGGAACTTTACGCTCGTCTGCCTTACCCCAGTGGTATCTGTAGCGCGTCCGTCTCTGTCCCCGACGCGACGGTTTAGTTCTCGCTGACACATCGGTGTCTTTGCGGAGATAATAACTTTGGTTCAAATTTCCACTGTTCATTGAAATACCTACCATGAATTAGAACTTATAACTGGGTGTGTTGAAAGCAATTAGAACACATCCCGAGGAAATTTGGAGAATTCCGGGGTGTAAACGTAGACAGCAGAGAACGGGTGTATAAGTCAGAGCTTCCTTTTGATCAACACAGCTCCCAATTTTAAATCGCTCGCACGGTGGCCGCAGAATCCGTTCTTTCCGACCATGAGAGATCGAAATCCAGACGGCTTGGGATGACGAACGTGTGCCACGGACTGTCATCCTGAAATGTTGAATGGCAGGCTGTGCCTTTTAATCCCAATTTGGTTCCCTTTGCGTGGCAAGGACATCTCGTGCCCACACAGCTTTCAACTGCTGTTGAGAATAGCCAAATTTGGTATGTCTGTCCATATTTCGCTGCCGCACGGCAGGGTGACCGCGTACACTGCCTTCTGGTATAAAGCCTATGCATTTATGAGTAATCGTCTGTCAAAATCCTCCTATTCATCATGTTCCCCTCTCTATACATTTTCTCAGTCCCTGATATTCGGTGTTTAATTGTTCCGTGCCTGCCGCCGATGCAACACCGACTTCTCAGTAACATTCGGGGGGGTCGCTTCTCGAGTTCTAGTGGCTATTCCCTCTGAGTTGGCTCGAAGAGTCATATCCTTACTTTCAGACCGCCTAGCTGCCTGTGAATCTGGAATATTTTCCTCTGCAGGACGATTGGTCCCGCAACTCCTACATGCCTATTTCCAATGTGAGCATGCCCCGCTACGCAGTTCTTTTCTTTTCTTTTTGAAACTGTGCATTTTTATCGCCGCATGCCCACGTTCTCATTAACATCCCGCCCCTGGCACCGCACGGAAATTTGGTATTCTGTTTTATTGCCTTCCCATGAGCTGCCCAATGCATTTAAAGTATGCTTTGGCTCATCCCTACCTTTTCCTAAGCATCGCTCACTTCTCCTTTGACCTCGCACGTCGCGAACCTTCATGTACAATTTTTGGCCTCCTGCGAGCAGTCGTCGCGTTCGCGGTTCGCGTTCCCGCAACCGGGATACCGGTTTGCTATCCAGTGGCAGGGTTTAATGCAGCACCAGCCTTAATACGTCGACATTGACCTCGAGGATCAATCGAACTCCCTGCCGTCCAGCATGGACTGCAAGGAGGAACAAGGTGTGTTGTCGGTGGGTTACCTGAATAGCTTTATTCTGCAACATGGATACTACCTATCCTCGCAGTCCCCACACCTTGACGCACCACGGCATGCCCGCTACACCAACACCACATTTTCATTCTCGAGTTTGAATCCCCGGTGAGGCCAGTTTGACGGTAGTTGCATGTGGGCTCGCGCTTGACACCAACATAAGAACTAATGCATAGCGTTGCAACAGGTCACCCAATTAAAGCTGCTGTCTGGTAAGTTGGATGTCTTCTCGCATTTCGAGCTCACACACTTTCCATTCATTTTTAATTCTGTTGTTCTCTGACCGCTATTCGTTCACAGATGGGTGTCGAGTAATTATTCTTCATTCCTCTTTAATCTAATTTGCAGTGAGTTGTTTACCTTGGAATGAGTTCTTGCATTGAACTGTGACCTGATATATGATATCGAAACATGTGTACCTGCACACCTAGCGTCAATGGAGTGACTTTGTGAATACCCTCTCACTATACTTTATTTCTACCAAGATGTAGAATTTAGAGTTCGATTCTCTGCCTTGAACAGAGTGAGCCGTCATTTGTTACGGAGTTGGTAAGCATGAGACAGTCGGTCTTTACCCCTTTGACTACAGTATATATATGCCTTGAAAACATTTGTCCTTCGGGTAACTGGTTGCCTTTTGACATGCCGCAGAGTCTACACCTATGCCGGAGCGAAGCGAAGGCATGTCTTGTCCTTTAAACCTTGATTTATTATAATCTGTCAGAGGGGTCCCGATCCCTTCTACAGGTTATTCTCGCGTCGAAGAGACCGCTTTGGGTGAATACGTACGGCAGTCCTCTTCCCACGTCGCCTTCTTTGGGTCCCCGCCGTGTTGCCGCCACTGCTGCAACTTCCTAATTATGTGTCATTTGGAATCAGTCGAGCTAACGCCCGCTCAGTCCGAGTTGAGTAACCATATTCGGGTTCATCATACTATCAGGCATCAGGTAGCTGGCCACCTTAGCTTTCAGTGTGGATGCTTGTGGCATAGAGCATCAGATCCGAGTCCAGATGTTATGGAGTGGATGGGAGGTATCCTACTAATGATTCGAGTACATTCTCCTGAATTTACACCAAGATTTGCTGAATCGACTCATATCAATCCAAGACGCTAATTCCGTCACATTAATGCAACATTATCTGAAGAGTTTAAAAACTGCCAATGATTCACAATTTCCTCCCAACTGTGTTCGTCAGTGCGGTGTAGCTGCCCGAGAGAGGGTGAGGGAAGGAACGGGAGGGGAGATAAATTCGCGCACCCTCTTTTGGGAAATCAGCCGAGGAAGGTGCGTCGACATGCTACGATACTGCCAGACATCGGTTTCAAGGTTCAGGTGCGGCATCTGGAGGCCTGCGAGGGCAGAGTCCAGCTGATTGAGGAAAGGGCCAGCGGGTTCCCATAGGCCACGAACCCAAATCGTGCGGATGCAATTCAAGGACGTGATTGTCGATAGGGTAGGGAGATGCTCGCTCCATCCCTTTTTCATGTCGAGGGAAACACGGAGCATGACGAGATTGTCAAACAAAGAAAGGTTAATCACGGCTTGGCTTTTCTATAACTCATAAGTGGGGAGTCTAGACAAGTGGCGAATGGAAATGCCCACAATGGCGACAAAGTCGAGGACTTCGATATGTCGAAGTATCGGCGCGAGTGTTGGCCCGTTAATAATTTCGGTGGTGGTCCCAATCGATAAGAATCTGAGGGAGGAGAAATCCAAAGGGAGACCGTCCGGGGAAAGCCAGTCGCTGATCTCTGCACAGTGGATGCGGAGAGATTTCAGCCGGAAGGGCGTAGAAAACTGGTGAGAGCTGGGATCCAATGTCTCGGGCGATGATTGGTGTTGCATTACTGAAAGGTGTTTCAGAGCAGGCGAGCAGCGACCCAAGATCGGGAGCCAGTTGGCTGGCGCGATAAAGATACACTCGGCGCTCCTGAGGGTCGGCAGGCTGAACAGGTGTTGCAGAAGCACAACCTCGAAGCCGATGACAACAAATATCTTCCGCAGATGTGTGAATGGGTAAGTACACACAGCAGCGAATGTGTCGTAGAGCATGGATGTTGAACTAACAGAAAGAGAGTGGATGTATCGAATGAGGTGTGGGGAACCTCTTAGCGTTGCGTGGCAGCGGGACCACAGACGTGTGTTCTGGGCGGTGGAGGGGGCAGTGATTGAGAGTGATCTGAAGATCCGAGACTGTGCAGCAGGCACCCAGGAGCGGGAAACCAAGGCGCAGGCCGCCAAGTCAGAAGGTGATTCGTGGAGTAACCCAATGCACTGGTCGAGGAGCTCCGAAAGACCCAAAGGACTTGGGTGGACAGTGACTTCGCCTGCCAGACGACATGTCAGCGGGCTACAGCCTACGAATGACGTGGACGCAGACCTTCTCGGTCAGCGGCTTGGGTTGCGGAAAGCTGTGCATTGAAGATTGCGGGGACGGCGGTGGACATGGTGGGGAGTCAGACTGCCACGTCAGTTGGGGACAATCCGCCTATTTTGGAAGCATAGGAATGTTATGTATCTTGTTATTACTTATTATTATTGTCACGGTTATCAGATGCGTTCCGGAGCACTCTTGACCTTCCGCCGCACTCGTGACATCGCTCTCGCCGGTAACGCAATCCCCGGTCTATTTTGTCAACGGATTATTCGCCCTCGTCCTCCTCGCCATTTATTTCTCATCTTCCCCATCATGATCTCTTCCCGCCCGCTTCTCCCTCCGGCGCGCCCCAATTGGGATCCATACTGTAATGCTCAACTTGTCCCCAGGGACGACTCTCCCCCCGTTTCCACACCTCTCAATCACGATGCATGGTTTTTCTTTACGGATTACCCCGATTGAGCATTCGTGTCTTCGCTACTGCAAAGCTAAAAATAGAGGATAAAGACCCCAACTCGGAAATTCGGTCACTTGGACCTGAACAGGTCCCCGATCGTGTTCAGTTCTCGCGCATGCATTGTGCCCTGTATTCAACATATTCCAGCTAAGTGAGAAACAATAGACAACCCTTCGATTTCCAGCAAAAGGTCGCTTAAGTTCGGGCCGTTCTAAATTTAGTGATTGTGGAGCTCAATTCCTCCAAATACCGTCGTCCGCATCGCCAATGCAATTCCTTCCTCACCAGCCAGGGCTCAAATTGTTGCTGTGGCCTTCCCGCGAGCAAGAATATCGCACTTTTGATTTGACCCGTGACTCCTGCACAGCCACGCTCGATATGGAGAGTTCCGTGACCTCTGGTTCAACGATCAGACCCGTGCAGACAATTTTAAACAGACAGGACTGCTCAGAATAGTGCTGGGTATCATCTGTCAATTTGCCGCATTTGATTAGCTCTCCATATCAAGTCACGCTTTTCTGAGCATGTGAAAACAGCTGTATTTGGCAGGGATAAGCAAACACTTGACGGATTTATCATCAAACCTTAATTGCCAGCCAGAATATCGCAGCCAGGGTTCAAATTGGTGCTGTGGAGTGCCCACGAGCCAGAATATCTCAGCCAGGGCTCAAATTACTGCTGTGGACTTCCCGCAAGCGAGAATATCGCAGTTTTTATTTGACCCGTGACTCCTGCACAGCCACGCTCGATATGGAGAGTTCCGTGAGAATAGTGCTGGGTGTCATCTGTCAATTTGCCGCATTCAATTAACTCTCCATATCAAGTCACGCTCTTCTGAGCATGTGAAAACGGCTGTATTTGTTACAGCGCTTTGCTTATATCCGTGAAAACGCAAAAATTCGCACGCTGTCATGTGTTGATTGCCGACAATGCCGAGCCCGGCCGCCATCAGGCGGTGAACAATAAAAATTCCACTAGTTCAACATACTCTAAAATCATTCCCTTCTTACAGTTTTTAACCGGGAAGCGCAACACAACATAGAAGCGCAACACCGGTTATTCCGCCATATCCAGGGCTCAGGTAGATCCAATGTTTCACAGGAACATGGTAGATGGTCTCATAAGGCTGTCTATCGAGATTTTGGGTCACAAGTGCAGTAGAGGAAGAGAAATGGGTGTGTTTGTGTTGCGATCAACCAACCCTGATCGCACCAAACATCATAGCTCCGATAGGTTGGAAATGGGAACGGCGTCTTGGTGCTTATGGAGGGGGTTTTCGGAGTCCCCGAGCACGACTATGGCTTTACCCAGACATAAACATTATTGTGGACTTTCGGGGTCCCAGCAGAAATGTGATCCTGACTGAGTCACCATGAGTCCAGGCACTTTGAAATAAGTTGCAACATCGATTTTAGACACATTCGAGGGTCGCAAATTCGCAAACCTATCCCTCCCTAGTACCTCTCGTTAGCAGCACTATGCTGCCGGCTGAAGATACCCAGGGTGTTGATGTCATATACCCAAGTGGGGTTGAATTGCCACAAGTAACATTGTCATATGTGAAGGTGACAGCGGGACGCTGAGATCCAAATTCTCCTGCGGCGACCGGCAGTGAAATTATGCCTCACAAGAAAAGTACAATATGGAGTCAATTTTGACCACATTCACTATCCCAGTATACCATTATCTGGGGAATATGCTGAAAGACATTGTGTAAAAAAACCAGGTTGATTGAGCATCATAAATCAAAGTTACCGCTCCGCCAGTCAGATAAACGCCCCCACCCAGTGGCCGAACTTTTCAAGGCTCAAGCGACAGCATAGATATCAGGATCATTCTAGATGTGCCGAATGCACCCGAAACGCGGTACTTGTTGGGGCAATTGGCACAGAGTTCCTCAAAGCCATCATCCATCCACGATCGGCGCTTGTCCATCGTGTGTCGGACCTCCGGTTAAAACCCTGTGGGACCCAACAACTTTAAATCAAAACCCGCCTGGTCGGACTGCTCTCCTTCCAGGTATAAATCCACAGCTTGGACCGGTCCATAAAAAGCTGTCATAGGAAAACAGCTCGCCAGCAGGCGGGGACAGGAGGTGCGGGGAGCGTAGGCGCGAGTAAGGTATGGACAGCGCAGTGACCCCCTCGGTGTGCCCCGCGAGGAACGCGGTTGCACCAGCGCTGGGCGTGCGGGACGGCCGGGAGCGCGTGACAGCGTGGAACGCTGAGAATAGTGCCGCCTCGTCTGCGCCGTCCTCCCCCTCCATTGCCACTGCGCGCGGGGTAGGGCGCCAGGCGCGGCGACCACGTGCAGAGCGTGTAGTGGTGTCGTCGTCCCATGTGGAGCGACGCGGAGGGAAAGTCCGCAAGAGCGGAGTGTCACGGACGCGCTGGTATGGGCGGCGACACGGCCGACGGCACGAATTCGTACGCGCTAGGGATCGATTCGAGGTGTGTGTGCACGGTACAGTGAACGATGAGCGCGACCAACGGGTTCCCACTGTTAATCTGGTGAAATAGAAGTCAAAGAAATACAGGATGGGATACTCACCACACCGCACAGCCCACAGGATTTCTCAAGCATCCACACTCTTCCCGGCGCGTCTTCATGATGGTCGTTAGTACCTGTGGGACATACTTGTCATCCAGCGGGAGCACCACATCGGTGGCGTTAGCGTCGGCGCCGTGCCAGATGGCGCTTTTTGGGATCGCGGCATTATGCACCGCTGCCCCACACCCATTCGATTTCGGTCTATCAAGTCTCTGGCGCTTTCGCGGGGGCGGCGCATCCTGGATCGGGAGAAATTGGACTCTCCACGGCTCCTGGGAATCGAGATCCGCCGCGCTGAGTGGCTGCGGAGCGCCGCAAAAGAGGGTAGTGCCAGGGGTTTCCTGTGGAACTTCCACTCGGGGTGAGTGCCTGATCACTACTCTCCTGGTACTTTCAACGACGGGCGCGTCGCCAGTAACAGGCATGGAGGCAGCGGAGATTGAGGAGGAAAGTCACGAGGCTACTTTGGTTGTCGCATCAACCATTCCCACGCAGTCATGGTGGCGCCGTGACGCTTACTAAGCGCGTCTATAAATTCGTTGACCTCAAGCTCCTTCATGCAGGTCCATGGGGGTCCGGGCCGGTCAAGCCGTGACCTGTATTATCTTGTGTTTAAATGGTTTGATTTTGGCCCCAGGGCTGTACAGCATTGTAAAATTGGAAGAAAGCCTGTGACCATATATGGAAGTCCAGTTAATTTTCGCAGTAAATCTCTTCAAATTGCAGGGAGAGCTAAAGTATTTGATAGTCTCTAGCCATTTTTCAGCTCACGGGAAGGGTCCAACAGCAGCTGAATGGCCATAGATGCGCTTGAAAAAAGTCTCGAATCACCGGCCACATTTGAGTTCAACTTTGGTGGTGACTAAGTGGTGTGCACCATACGTCCATCTTCTTAGATCGTGTTTGCTGGCTCAATTGAACCTCAATAATCCATGGACACTGATATCAACTTCAATGTTAAAACTGGGATCCCAAACCGCAAACTGAAGCGTGCCGGCAATCCAGCGTTAATCTCCAGAGCTGGAGACCTCGGCCAGACTTCGCTGAGCTCGGTGGAGCATTGCTGATGCGATTTCCCAACAATCAATCCAATGACAGCACACAAGTTTACAGAAACTCGACTATTCTGACAAGTTGTCTATCTGCCTCTCCAAAGAGTCGTTGCGACCCGCCGAAACAATTCAGGGTCTTTTTTGCATCCGTCTGTGTTACTCTCGTTGCTCCAATCACGGCTCTGAAATTTCATTTCGGTATCAAGATTCAAACCTGGAATTTTCAAACCCGAAAGCTCAAACTCTTGCCGCCAATTCAATATGAAGTCCCTGGAGGGCTAGACCTCGCTGTAACATCTTCCTGCTCAGTGGAGCTTCTTCCCTTAAACTTCCCGCGATGTCGACTCTGATTGCACTAAGCCGAAACCATGCTCGAAAACTCTCGCGAGTTGCTGGAGGTATGTCTGCGCGTGCAATTTGACGCGTCTGCGCGCCGCGCGAGGTATGTTCTTCATCCTCCAATTTAATTCTTGTTTTGACGAGCACATTCCACAGCAAAGCAAAATTCGAGGTAAGTACTTTCATATTCATTTCTTCTCGTGTTTACTCATTCACAGGTCTTCCTTCTGATGAGCCGAGCCGAGCCGTCTCCACCATTTCACTCCACGGAATCCACTAGGTCCGTCTCGTTCCTTTGTCTTCATCTCATCGACCCCCCCGTCCGAAATCTTAGTCCTGGTTGCCCCTTGGTGATAAGCATGAAATTATCCGTTCTCTAAGATTTTGCTCGTTCGGCGGTGCCCATCACGTTGCATGCTTTGTGTTTCTTCCCCATAATGCTTAATTCACCCATTTTAGCCCTTGCGCAGTGTCCCCCTGATGTGCTACGGACTGCGTGTTTTTGGTTGAGCTCTGCCAGTGAGCTGTCTATTTTCGGCTACCTTGGCTTTGGAGCTGGAACATCATCTACGAGGCTACGCCTGCGCTTTCATACCTCTCAAAAGAGCCATCTGGATCCTTTCTTCCCTGGCCTGCCCCCCACCATCTCCGCAGAAATCGTCGCTCAGCACCCTTGCTTCCAACGCAAAACTGTTGTTTGCTATACCAACTAATGTTGCCGCGACTTTGACTTGAAGTCCCCAAGTGGACTTGGGGAAGTAGACTTGAGTCGAGTCAAGTCAAGTGAGAGCACCAGACTTTGGTTGACTCGAAGTGAGTGCAAGTCAACTTCAAGTCACTTAAGTCCACTTGAGTGAGATATTACATCTGAATTTTCTGAATGTTGGTTACAAGTCCCTGCGAGTCGTTTTCGACTGCTCAGGAGTCTAATTCTCACCGTTGGATGTAGTCCTTCAGTCTGTGTATCGATGGAGCGTGTACCCCATTGCATCGTTGATGTTGTAGAGACAGAGAAATTGGTTTTAGAGTTTTATCCAATGCCCCGTGAAAGCAACGTGGATGGCATTGGCACGGTCACGCCTATTTGAAATGATGCCGACATGCCGGCATCTCGATCAACGGTTTCCAGCACACCGGCACCCAACCGGCACCACAATGAAAGTCTACCATGCTTCATTCCCTAGTATCCCCATGGCCAAGATCCCAACATTATATCACTCCCAATCCAATTAGGTGACTACATTGGTAGTTTGGCCGGCCAACCCCGCCGGATAGTATAGTGGTGCAACCTGAACTGCCGCCAATACTGCCGCCGTGCCGCCAGCACTGCACCCCTGCTGCCCCCGAGTGCCGCCCCCAAGTTTTGACTGCCCCCACCGGAAATCTGGTCCGAACTTACCAGGGCCTGGCACACAGCAAAGAGGTGGCACACAAAAGATGCACGAGCAAGGAGAGATTTAAATGAACATGCTCGTTGGGTTCATGACTCTTGGGTATCAATGTTATGGCCTGAAAAGATACTTGTGCATCTAATATATCTGTTTACCAATGCAGAATATCTTAGCTGGTGAATCCCTTGCATATATGAATTTATTTTGACTGCCATCAGCACTGCAAACAGGCGTAAATTGAGTGTGGGCTCATGGTGGGTTCATGAGTCCTGGGTATCAATATTATGGCTTGGACAGGGCATCCAATACAGTCCTCTACTGACTCAGAATATCTTAGCTGGTGAATCCCTTGCACATATGAATTTATTTTGACTGCCATATGCATCAGCACCGCAAATAGGCGTAAATTGAGTGTGGGCTCGTAGTGGGTTCGTGAGTCCTGGGTATCAATATTATGGCTTGAACAGATGCTAGGGCATCCAATACAGTCCTCTACCGACTCAGAATATCTTAGCTGGTGAATTCCTTGCACATATGAATTTATTTTGACTGCTATCAGCACCGCAAACAACTTGTATAAGACTTCAAAAAATATGAGGGCGGCACAAGGCGGTAGTGGTAGCGTGACAAAAGTGCCGCCACTGAGAGGCGGCACTTTCTCCATCAAGGGCGGCACATGACTGCCGCCCCTTGGCGGCCAGGGGTGACACTGGCGGCACTGGCGGCAATTTCACCGTGCCCTCGTTCCTGCTACCTACCGAATATCTGGGCAAACTATTGAGTGCCAGTCACGTTTTAAATGTTTCTTTGACAGGTGTGCAACTGAATTCGATGATCCATGCCGACCGACCCTCATGAATGCATCAACACATCTGAATTAAATACATTTCTGTCACGTTACTACATATCAAATTCAATGAGATCAGGTAGGTCGCTGTAGTCCTCCTGAAAGGTATCTGACGATTCCGGAGCCCATCCGTCACTTGTAAAATGAACAGGCCCTAAGAAGTGATGCCGACTCTGCTGAAAATCACAACCGCTTGCAGAGGCATAGAATGCAGCTTCTCGTGCCGCACGTTGGGCAAGGAGACGATGCAGAGTATCCAAAAGTGCCTGATTAGACAACTGAGCAAGGTCGTATGCGCCAGAACCGAAAGGGAAACATACATCAAAAGCCAGAGTACTAGACTCTAGCATAAATAACAGACCGCCATTCGCTGCCTGAATCACACAAATTTCGTCGACGAGGTTGGAATCGACGGCAGATATGAGGGTTCGCAATTTATGCATCTGCAGGCCATTACCCCTCTGCAGCCAACGGCTCAAAGGAGTTGTCCGGGGTATACCACTCAAAAACCTGGTGAAATTCTGCTGAAGGCAAGAATATGAGCAACCTACATGGATCTGGGGGAGGACGTGATACATACTGCCATTGCATTGTCAGTGACAACGGCTGAGGAGAATATTGTGGTCTGAAAAGTCATCTGTGATGCGATGAAGAGGCAAGACGTGTTCATTTATAATCCTGAATGGTCGTGGTCCTGCAATTGTATTTTTAACTTCACGTTGGAGTGGACGCACATCTCATTGAGACTCATATCAGGTCCTGGGACTAGGAAATACCTCTGTAATGTATATACCTATTAATATGCAACTTGGTAATTGAATCGCCGAGCTGCCGCAATAGATGTTGGACTCTCATGATTCTCATTTCCTCGCTCTAGTTGCCTTCTTTCAAAGAAATTCTTTTTCTGGCTGATATTGATTAATTACTTCTCAGCTCACCCCGGTTCATTTCTTGGTCTCGACTATCCAACTATCTGATCGTTTTCATTCATTGGACGCTGCACAGTGATTCTGAATCCAACTATCATTCATTTCCACCGCTTGCATGCTGCACAGTGAGGTATCCGAATCCCGAGCCGAAAGGAGTCATGATCCCTTCCCCTGAAACCATATGCGTATTTGCCACCTCCAGCGAATCATTCCTGCGATCAATTGTATCCTCGCTGCCACAATTGCAACGCTGGCATTGAGGACGCTGGTCTTTCCAACCCGTGGCCACCATACACATCCACTGTTTCGCATGCTGCACTTAATTGTTGGAGTGCTTAATATAATTGTCAACATCACGACCTCCAACTCCGCCCAACGGAATGGGGGGGAAACCATTGTCTCGCTCGCAACGTGTGTCGCCTTGTCCGCTGTGGCGTACGTCCCGTTTCTGTGATTTCCTCCGCGACTGCGATCTTATTGTAGAGCAGTTGGAAGCAATATGAAATGATGTTTAATATGTAATGCAGGAGGGAAGGTGTGAAGGGCAAGACTGCGAGGACACGTCAAGAATTACGTGTTCGACCAAATCCCTGCAGCGCTGAACACGGAACCGAACTTTAGGTTCAGGTTCAGAAATTTCCTGCACCTTGAACCTGAACCTCGCGGTTCAGTGCAGTTCAGTTCAGGTTCGAACCGACAGGCTGAACCGGACTTTTCCATCACCACTTGTTTTGCTCACAGAGAGTGCAAAACGGACCAGATTTCGATGTTCTCGCAGGCAAAACAGTTTAGAATTGCCCTGGCTATCACTGGGACCAGAACTGATGGCAAAATGTGGTACAAATATCGTCCACAAATGCTAAGTCCCATTTGTCGAACGTCCCCTGGCGCTACATAAAGGGAGGCAGGTACGTTAACAACTCAGTACCCAGTACCCACACTACCCATACGGACTGTAATGGTTGCAAAACGCAAGAAACTGAAGTCTCAGAAATCTGGTCAACAGTCTGCTCGACTGGTACCTGTGAGTCTTCGCTTCTTAAGTTTACATGGCGTCCATTAATTGCCCCTCAGTTCTATCGCATTCCGAAGCCTTTGACAGCCCCTTTCTCCACGAATGTCCAAATACGTGCTTTCTTGGCAGATTTGCGTCTGCTGGCGGCATCCAACACCACCGTCGTTTGGCCTTGCTCTATCGGTTTCACCACGGGTACCGAACGCCGCAGCTGGGTCGCGCAATTTCCGTACCTTGCCGAGTACTCTTATGTGGACGAATGTTTCCGGGAGCAAGGGCCTGGTCCGATGTGGATGGGAATGTTCATCACACCGATCGAAACGTGGGTGGGGAAATCGAAGCTAGCGGAATGGCATGTATGGGCGGCTGTCATCATCAGTCCAGAGGTGGCTGGGAGGGGGAAAAAACTTCTCATTTATGACTGTGACGGAGACGATGTTGACTTCCAGAGTTGCAGGGTGCGGGATGCTCTGCCACTGTCCTTCCAGCGGAAACTGTTTCGGAGGAAGAGCCCAGCATTTGCAGAATTATGGCGCTCAACGTATGACGACAGCACTTTCGGCCGCAGACAATGCATGAAGAATACATGCAACTTTCTTATTCGAGCCGTGAAATCGCCCCCACGTGTTATCACAGGGTCTGATGGCTCGCAATTCATAGAGGGTTTCCTCCGCGTGCCTCATTTATAAAATGCATAACCAGCGTACTTCACGACAGATGTAGATAAATAACAATGGAGCGCGCTTTTCGGAGAGCTGGCGTCAAATTGGTTTCACGGTTCACAACATTTCCAAAATTTCAATGAGACCACCGTTTTGGAAAATAAAACTGTGCGGAGGTATGCAGACGTGAACATTCGTTTTTTTTTTTTTGCGCGTGGCCGATGCCGACCCATGCCGAGGTACGTTTGAGCCGCCGTGTTCTTACTGCATGCAGCATACTCCACAAAACCTCAAATTACCTTGCTTGACAAGGTCTCTCCAAAGTCATAGTGGCACCAAAAATCAACCACACGGTTTGTTCCGCCTCAAGCTTTCCGTAACGTCCCGCAAGACACGTAAACAAAATTGCATGTCTCTGTTTTAAATTTAGCTCAACAACGGCCTTAGTCTTAAGCCTACCTAGGCCCTTAATTCTCAGCACAAATGCTCACAGCTAGACCTTGAGGATCCTCTCGACTTCGAAGAAGACTTCACCGGTGAATCCAAAGACACACCGCTTCGTGCCGCGAGCTGGGCCGAGAGCGCCACTCCGAAGAAATAAAAACTGGCGGACAAGGTTTTCCGTCACACTTGGCTCGCAATGTTCGCTCACTGTGCCCTCAGGAGAACCTCTTCCCACCCAAAAAGGATGTCGTACGTCCCATAGTTTGATTTTTCCGCGCGCCACTCATATTAATACATGTTTTCTTTAGGCCCAGAAGGTAAAAGGTCGTCAAGTAATTCTAGAGTCACCAGTATGCTTTCTTCCTTGTTTCAAGCCCATAAGGGGCTGAAACTCAGTCAGATAAACTCTCCTTCTCCGACAAAACGCAAAAGAGAAGACACAGGACGCCGCTCCTCTCCGCCGACTTTTTGAGCGCCGGCAGCCATCCATGGTGCGTCATTTGCATGGCGACCCATCCATGAGTCCTGTTTTGAAAGCATTAAAATGATTTGTTGCCGGACTCCAATTCTGCGTCCAATCGACCCCACGTTGAGGGAACTAATATGGGTGATTTGTGATGCGTCGGTTTCCGGTGTTGGAGCCATGTACGGTCAAGGGCCAGACTTGCCGTCCGGCTGAATTTATGTCGAGGAAATTTACTTCGGCCCAGCATAATTACCGTGTTTTCGAGCAGGAAGCAGGGAGGCACAACCCACGCCCGGAACTTTGGTCACGCGTGACATCACGCTGTGGCTGTGCGCTGGGGGAATGACTTCCCCCAGACCCCCTCCTCTTCGCTGGCGCTGCCTTTTCCGCTGGCGCGGAGCTCTTCCGCTAGCGCTGCCTTTTCGCTGGCGCTGTGAATTTGAACACACCTGAAATACTCAATTTTTGCGACCTTTCAGTTAGCTCAACTGATAAAACCAAGTTAATAAGGTGTAGGGGATACTAGTCGACTCCCAGGACTGAGTAATAAGCCGTTGGATGCATTCACTGCGTTCCGACCCCTCCTAGACAGACTTTTTCGGTCTGTCCAGGGTCTGTCCAGGGTCTGTCTAGGGTCTGTCTGGCGGCCAGAATTAGGCTAGACAGACCCTAGACAGACCCTAGACAGATCCAGACAGATCGAGCAAAACTCTGTCTAGAGGGGTCGGAACGCAGTGATTAATACCAGTTGAACCAAAGAATCAATTATTATACTGGCCATTTGTTTACCTTGGCAAGTTGAGTTTTGCACAATAAACCCTGGTTTCGTGTGGATGCTAGGCTCTGGGGTAGAATATGTTTATTTCGAATGTTCTATGTGTTTGGATACCCAACAGATGAATCTGGTATATTTCAGCCCAAAGTGGCTCCTACCTGAATTGGCCTGCACTTGGCCTTGACTACGCCATTTAGGGACTGAGAAGTGGCCCAGAGTCAAGAAATGTTCCTGGAGGTTGGGTTTGGTTGATTAACACTTCCTTGAACCATTTTTACGGCTTCTACAGGTGTTTGGAGCCCTGGCTTAACATACCCTAGAAATTTTTTTCGGCCGACCCTGGACCCCCCTCCCCCCCCACCCCATGTACAAAATTTTAATGCCGGTTCCCCCCTTGTTTGGGACTAGTGTTGCCGTGGCTCGGCTCGGCTCGGCTAGCCGGCCAAGCCAAGCCAAAAATAAGCCAGCCGCAGCCAGCCGCTTGAGCCACGGGCCACGGCTGAGCCGCGGCTAAGCTGGATTTGAGAAACTTATGAATGAGTGGTGTTTATGCACTTTGTTGGCCCTTAAGTCGGTTCTAGAGCTCTGACAATGCTTTCCATAACATTTTCTCCTTGAGCTTGACGACTGCGTCATGGTTTGATGGCAATGTCACATTTCGTGACCTGGGTGACAATGTTCCACAACTTATGTCAATTGAGCAAATTGAAAGCGATAGTGCGGACATCTGAGCTTGTCCATGGAATGGGAGAGTATGCACTTACATACGACGAAAAGATAAAAGCCGCAATGTCGTTAAATCGGGGACTTCATCATTTTGAGCCTGAGCCGTGAGCCAGCCGGTCTAAGTCGGCTTAAGTTGGGTCGGCTCGGGAGCCAGCCTAGCCGAGCCGCGGCAACACTATTTGGGACTACTGAATCAGAGTTTTGACTGACACAGTTGTATTTATAGGGCTCCCTATTTTCATCGATATCCGGAGAGTATTAAAAACGGAATCGAGCGTGTTCCACCGTCCCTGGGTGCATTCAACATCCAACATTCATATACCCCCTTTCAGAATGAAGAGGGGTCTGTGTGGGTCTGAACGGCCGTTAATATTTGAATACTCCTTCTATATGGGTCTCCTTCGGCATCCGTGCATCGGCATTCGCTCCGCTCGTCATTCATTTTTCATTTTTCTTGCCTTTCCTTCCTCGGCATTTGAGATTGCCCTTCTTTCCCCTGCCTTCCACTACAGCATTGTATTCCATCGTACGTGTTTCAAGTTGTCCTCATGAGTCGATATTTGGCCCTTTGGACGGTTCTCGACTCATTTGTTGGTTCTCCGACCCATTTAGAGTCATTTCCCCCCCCTCATATAATTTCCCTTCCCCTTCGTCGCTCCCTGTGCGCTCATGTCAGTTCGCTTGGATGGTGTACTCTGTGCCACTGGTTTCTTGGAGATAATTCTCTTGGTTGTGCTCACGTGTCTTTCTTACCTTGTCTACCGCTCGTCGTGACACCTTTCCTACTGTGCTGAACTATCGAGTTGGCCCCTTGATCACTTTTCAACGTTCTTCTGCAGGTGAGTTGCCTCGTGGCGGGCGGAACTTCGAGGATTTGCATTTCCATCTTCGGTCCGTCTCGGAACAGGTTCAACCGTGACAAATGTCACACAGTTGTGACCGTTCGATACCTCCAGTCCGTTCGGCGAAGTAAAAAATGGATTGCTCGCTTTGCCTCCTGCCAAATTGTGGTAAAATATATCTTATACGTTTGAGCAATCCTATGTGCTCAGATCCAAGCAGATCCAGCCAAAAACCTTCAATTCATCGATAATACTGCCGATGTGCAGAGTTTTAGAAGACTGAACCTGTTAGGAGGAAGCACCCGATGGCCATGGTATTTTTTGTTAACCCAAGCCAAGTCTGCGCCGGTTAGCTCGTGAGTGTACGCTGAGATAAATTGTGCAGCACAATTGGAATATCTATTCAGATAAAAATAATAGAGCTTATCGAATAATTTGAACGTGAGGAACATCATTCAAGCGCACCTTTACATTTTTCTCCATCTCATCAATATTCAATGTTTTGGCAGTTGCGGGGTACCGAAATTTTGCTGCCCCCAATACATCTCTATGAAGTCGGATCTGAATAGCTAAAAATGACCGGAATGACCAAGGCTATCCATTGCCGGCGCACGTGCCTCAGAAAATGGCTCTGGGACTGCGCTGGAATGTGTTCGAAAATGTAAAGGAATGCAATAAGGTCACGTGTTTTAAAATGTAAAGCAATGCATTATCATCACGCCTTTCAAAATGTAAGGGAATGCAATAGGGTCACGCGTTTCAAAATGGAAAGGAATTCGATCAGGTCATTGGCCGCTGGAGAGGTCAATATTGTGTCTGAGCAGGATTTCAGTTGCTCAAAATGACCGGAATATCCAGGGCTATCCATTGCTCGCGCATGCGCCTCAAAAAATTGCTCGGGGACTGCGCTGGAATTGAAAGTGTTCGAAAATGCAGAGAATTGGGGACATCACGCGTTTCAAAATGTAAAGCACTGATTGGCCGCTGGAGAGGTTAATATTGCCTCCAAGCAGGATCTGAATAGCTCAAAATGACCGGTTCAAAATTGTAACGGTGCGCTCTCGTGCTCATTATATTTCTTTCTATCTACATACAATTTCTTTCCTAACGTCACGCGTTTCAAAATGTCAAGGAATTCAATGAGGTCACACCTTTCAAAATGTAAAGGAATTCAATCACGTCAAGCATTTCAAAATTTAAAGCACTGAATGGCCGCCAGAGAGGTCAATATGCCTCCGAGCAGGATCTGAATGGCTCAAAATGACCGGAGTGACCAGGGCCATCCTTTGCTGGCGTGAACGCCTCAGAAAATGGCTCTGGGACATGGAGGCACAGTCGTTTCACCCGGGACGCAATACTACATGTGCATCGGGAGTTTGAACGGAATACGGTTCTTAGTCATGGAATGAGTGCTCTGGGGGACTGAGAAAAAAATCAACCGGAGGCGAACCAAGTTGTATAATAGGTATTTCCGCATTTGGGCAGTTCTCAATTTAAACCCTTGAAATATTTTGGCTCGTTGTCGTTCAGAAGTAGAATGGGTACACTTTTTTGAGCGGAATACGTTTCGTAGGCATGGAATGAGTGCTCTGGGGGACTCAGAAAAAAATTGACCCCCGGCGAACCGAGTTGTGTTATATTTCCGTATTTGGGCAATTTAAACCCTCCAGAATATTTTGGTTTGTCCTCGTTCAGAAGTGGAATGGGTACGGATTTTTGAGTGGAATACGGTTCGTAGGCATGGAATGAGTGCTCTGGGGGACTCAGAAAAAAATTGACCCCCGGCAAACCGAGTTGTGTAATATTTCCGCATCTGGGCAATTCTCAATTTAAACCCTCCGGAATATTTTGGTTCGTCCTCGTTCAGAAGCGGAATGGGTACCATTTTTTTTGCTGGAATAAGGCTCTCTGGCATGGAATGACTTCTCTCAGGGACCCACAGAGAAATTTAACCCCCATAAATTCCACAAATCTTTGCAGGTTCTGGAATCATGCATGCACATCCAGGGTCTGTGACGCGTGACTGTCGAATTGAATGAAATAATTCAGTATACCAATGGACTGCGGAATGTTCGTTTCAATCGCCTTCTTTTTCGAGAGCTTCTTCGGAATACGTAGTAGCGGCAAGGCGCACATTGCATCTGCAAATTGGTTTTTCTTTGATAGAAATACTCCCACATGTTAGAGTGGCAGTGTCTTGCTAGATGTTCCTAGATCTCGCATATCTTCCTAGAGCTTTTGAGAGCTGCAGGTCTACCATAGACATCCTGCTCTAGATAGTTGCCCCTTCTCTATCGCATTCTACCCAGCATCAATGGCTCACATTAGTCTCTTATAAACAGATGCTATAACATTAACCTCGTACCTCGGTTGTTATAGTCCTGTCACTGACCTCGATCGAACAATCGCTAGCGGCCTTATTACAAATCACAAAAATTTGCAGGATCGAGAAGAGCACAGCGATGCGTTTTTTGGCTATTTCAGGGCTCTATTTAGGTTTAGGAACACGATTTGAGTAACGTTCTCCGCCAAAACTTGGGTGGAAAGTTGCAGAAGCACGATGCCGAAATTTGATGGGCCGGCACGCGGAGACAGCCGATGTTGTGATTTCTCGCTGAGAGCCCACGAGCCGTGATTTGGAGAAGGGTAGTTCGATTGGAAATGAGGTTCGGAGAGACTTTCTCTCTCAAAGTTTGTGGATGTAGCTACTAGAAGGGTGAGTGGGCATGGGAAGAAATTCAAACCGATGATTATATAATAACAGCGCTACCCATACATGATCGCACGGTCAACTACAGACTAGGTTCGCATGCAATCAACTCAGTTCACGGAAGCGCCGCAACCGTCGTCACTCAAGTCATAAAGAGCGGACTTCATCAAATCTGCGGACGCCGCATTGTATAAATCGGCCGTCCGTTGTGGCTTCCTGCACCACATTTTGATCCCACTGTTCTCCTCGTTCCCGCTGGTTCTGTATCGTTTTTTTTCGCTCGGCTTTCGGCACCTCCCTTGCAAGATTTTTCTATCTGGTTCAAGACATCTACCTGAACTGCCTTTTCTCAAGACCTCGAATATCTCCAAAATCTCGCGTCAATTGTCGTTGAATTTCTTCGACGCTTCAAAATCATTGGCCCAATTCAATTGCGGAGCCCATTCTACAACTTCTTTGCTCGCAGACCTACCTACTTCTCACTGTTCTTGCGCTTCATGTTCGAATCTAAATCTTTTCAAGACAATGTCGAAGGGTCAGCTTGAATGCACGTTGCTTCCAATATTCTCGAAGCATGGATTTTCAATCGCGATACACTGTTCAACTGTTGCTTCCGTTGGAGTGGTCGGAGAATCAAAACTTTGTTCTATGCTACTCGGGTTTGATTGTCATCGCCGGAGCGAAGCGCGGGTGGGTCTTTTGAACGATATTCTGGGGTGGTCTAACAATCTCGATGCCTTCCAGCCAGATAGTCCGATGACTGCCACATATCCGATAGCATTCTGTGCTCCTGATATAATCCCCCAAATACAGTCCATCGTACTGCCGGATTCGTTTGGGGCCTCAAATTGATCTCCTTGCATCCCACTTTTGATAATTCATTTCACTCTGGGCCATCTCGTGCACAATCCTGAAATACGTCCGAACTTGCCTCAAAGGTTGTTCCTTCTGGGGGTTTCAGACATAAAATGTTACCATTACAGCAGATGGCAGTACCGAAGGCGCGAATCAGAAAATTGCTGTTTTGAGCATTTTCTGATCCTCGTGACCGATTCACCTGTTTCTCGATGGGTTCTACATGGATTGAGATGAAAAATAGCTAGTTAATTCAGGCTAATTCGTGCGCAATTAGTGATAGAAAAATATCCTCAAAAAAACTTTATTTTGCACCCCCTGTCATATCAGGTTCTTAGGGCCATAACTCCCGACTACAGAGCTCAAATCTCATCCAAACGAACTGAAATCTTTGCGGGGGTACTCATATATGTATCAAGTACTGTGATAGAGCCGAAAGTATGAATAATTTCTTTCCTTGCCCTTCATTCTCTCTTGAGGACTTTTCAGGTAGCAAACAGAGAATTGGGTGTAGGCTAGTCATTTCTACGTCAAATAAAGTGAAGTAACACTGAGAGGGTTTATTGGAAAAAGCAGCGCAAACATGGAGCTAGACCTAAGCCCAGCCTGAGGTCTGGTGTACTTGTTCCCGCTTGGCGCTCCGAGGCGGTGCGTTGTTGTTGCTGCTATATCTTTACCTTCCGTGTCTGATGTTTTAGTATTCCCGCCTCATCCACGACCTCGAAAACTTCCGCCTCAACGGCACTTCCCCCACTCAAGAGCTTAATCTCAAATACACTCGGGTTGGGTTAGACTGTCCTTCAGACCGTATTCCACGGTATGCGCCGTACGATTTTGGAATTTCGATGGAATGGTGGAAGGAGAATAATGTGCCTGCGAATAAAACAGTGTTGAAGGGTTGGACCAAATGGCCAGAGCCGGATGAAAGCGGCCTTATCTTGGAGCGGGACGCGACGGGGGTGATTGTTGGTGCCTCTTATGGACAATAGATTCTGCCGCACGAAGTCGCATAGAATAATTCGAAGTACTCGCCGCTTGTTCGCCACTTTTGCTGGTTTCGCCACCACATGCAGAACATACCCGAGGTTTCTCCGACCCGGTAACTGGACCGGGCTGACAGCTCAAGTTCATTCCGCCAATTTGCGACGCGATGTCAAATCCCTTTTCTCATTCCCTTGGCTCAAGATACGACCTCTTCCCAAGAATCGTCCAGTATGTACCAATTCGAGTCTTCTTCCGATGTTCGATTCGTCGACTCAAGAAAACGGTCTCGTCAACCCTCTGCTTCGATTCAAGCATCCTTCTGAACGTCTCCGACTATCTGCATACTAGTAGCTCAGTGTTCCAGTGTGTTCCAGGCAACTAATTTTAACTTGTCTATCATTCATCGCCCTGAAAATCTATTAAACTTCTTGGCTGGTGCTGCTCAAGGGCTGATAGAAGGTGGGTATGTAATTGCCGTAACTCACCGACAGAGCCGACGACCTGGATTTTCAAAACTGATTTGCTGCCGGTGCGGAGGTATGTCAGGGCATGTCTAAGATGAAACAAACACACCTGCCAAGGCCAGACTACGGTAGGTATGTACCGCAACGTAAAGCGGTTGGGACATGTTCAAGGCTTCAGGAACTTCAACAAACGAAGACGAAGGATTCTTTTTGGCCGGAATCAGGATGGGGTGAGTCGCGCATTTATGCTATTGGTACACCCATTCTAACGTTCAGCGAAAAATTCGCGCAGATCAAAGAAGTTAAACATCGGTTCCGCCGCCGAACATGATTGTTCCTTGATAACATATCGCTTTCCCAATGCAGAGATCCAAGTTCAGAATAGTATCTCCCCTAGAATGCAATCATTCACATAGTTTGGCTTACAGCTGTGCGTCCTTACTTACAGCTCCTTTGGTATAGTGTGGAATAAAATTAGCTAAGACATTCAGTTTGGAATGTATAAAAGCCGCCCGGGTTCGTACTTTCACTTCAGTGTCTTCCTCCCTTTCGACGATGCACAAATCCCTATCCACACTCCTCATTTGCTTGTTGTCCTTTGGGCGGCTTGCTGCTTCGCATCCCGCCCCGTCACCGGGCTCCTCAACCGCAGCGCACCAAGTCCCTCTTGATCAGTGAGGCGTTACCATTTGGTCAGGATCTTCAGAGTATTCATCGTCGTTTGCAGGCCCCGCCGCCCTGCCTGACCTACCAACCGCCCAGGCTGTGGCCGACTTGGACGATCCTTTGGACATCGACAACATCCAGGCAGATGTACTCGCAGGAATGAAGAAGAACAAGGAGCTCTTCTTTTTCTTCGGTGTCAACAACGCCGCAACGTTCAAGGCCAAACTTGCATCCAATATCCTGTCGCTGATTACCACCACCACCGAAATTCTTTCTGTTAACACACAACCTGTAACGGCTGTTATATCGCCTTCTCCCACACCGGAATTGTCACTCTCGGGGTTACTGAGTTCGTTTTTTTCTCCTTCCTACCCCGACGTCCAAGCTGTGCTAATTCATATACAATGAAGCAATCTTGGAGATACTGATTTCGTGGCCGGCCAATTCGGCGAAAAATCGACAATTGGAGATAATCCTTCATTGTGGAATCCTGTGTTTGCGGGTACTAGCATCCATGGTGTAATTTTGCTTGCCCTCGGATACCATTGACAACATCAACACTGAGCCAACACCGAGCCAACACCGAGCTGGCCAACATACATAACGAAGGTTGGGATTTCTGTAAACAACTAGTTCCTCGTAGACAACATTTGTTTGCCATCTCCTTCAACTGTGATTGCATTGGCGGCGAGAAGGTGCACCTCGCTTGTGTTGCTGTAAAGGACGGGCCGAGGTCACATCACGCTCACCCTAGGGTGAGCGTGATGTGACCTGCGGTCTTTCCTCGTCCACACCCCCGCCAACTATCGTCCGACTACACCTCACGCGCTGGTCGTCTAGTTCCACAGTTTCAAGGGAAGCAACAAGAAGCAGGAGAAGATCACTGGGCTTTCATAGAAGGGTCAGACGCTGAATGGCAAGTCCGTCTCTCTCCTGATTTTTGGTGGTCAGTACAACTTTCTCTTGTCCGTTTGTGCGCTCACAGGCTCCGCAGACGTGAGCATTTGAAATACGATTAACGCGGACAAGTCGGCTTCTGAAACACTACTGTACTCGCAGTAACCACCACTCTTTTGCTTCGCTCTTTACCTCAACATGGTCTACAATAACCATGTCCTCCACCGTCGCATCCAGATTCGCCAGGATGGCCTATTCGATACCACCACAGCTGCGGGTCTCACTGCTGCCCCTGTAGCCCAACCCGGTGCTGCTGCCGCCAACTCGCTCCTGGGACGGCGATACTGTCGGACGGGACTCGTTCCTGTCGCTCAACTCGAACCCTGCCGCCACGTACGACCTCGCCCTCCCGACGCCCAAGCTCACGTCGTCCGAGCCTCAGCATTGGGAGTCAGCCGATGTCATGCAATTTGGTCACACCGAAGATGACGCCGACGAACCCCCGCATGGCCGCGCCTCGTCCATCGTCGATCCCGGTGCTGCCCCGCAAAGAAAGAGCAACAACAACCCCTTCTTCGGAGCCGGCATGTCCACCTATTCGACCCGTTCACGCTCCGGTTCCCGCGCCAGCTCACGCGCACCCCCTCCCACTCTCTCCGACCCCATCACTACGCCCGCACCTCCGGCACTGGTGTACACGGGCGAGGAGAAGGGCAAGGGCCACACGGTCACTCCCCCGAGCCCTTGGGGCAGTACCGCCAGCGGCGTGAGCACCATCACCACCGTGAACCCGTTCAGCGATCCTCCGGTGTTCACCCCGCCCTTGATTTCGGTCTCGTCCTCAACGACCGCGCCCGAGTCCCGCTCTGTGTCGATTCGAACTCCCTCTCACTGGCCGGTGCCTTGGCGGTCGCAACAGAGGCACATGCTTTGCAGCGATTGCGGGTGTAGGAATGGTCAACGACTGCGGGTCAACGCCTCAAAAAAAGAGGCTCTGGGACGGCACTGGAATTGAAGGTGTTTGAAAATGCAAACGCTCGTGTGACTCCACAACGAACTCGGGACTGCCCACCGAACATGACAGGTGGGGTGCGTACACACAGGCGCCTACCATTTTCCCCACAAACGGCCAGCAGGTGCTCATTGCGCATGCAGCGGGCGCCGCTTCCACGCTTGCTCGGCGCGCCCGCACCCAACGAATGCCCGGTTTTCTTGTGCTTGGTGCTTGCCGCGGTGGGTGCTCGCGACGCCGAGCAGCCCATCGCGAGATCCCTAGTGCGCATGCGGCGGGCAGCACATCTACCTTGCGAGAGACCCCAGTTCGTCGCTGAAGATGCAGGCAGGACAACTCCACCGCTACCTGAAGCGCAGGCACGCTCGAGGATGGGGTGCCGCAGATGCTCAAGTTTCGAGCTGCCGGCGCGGGTAAGTAGGGCCGAGTACCAGCATAGGCGCGAAGCATCTGCGCGCAGTGCGCAGCCCAGCACAACCATCTGCTTAGTGGTAGGGTGCAGGCGCGCTTGGACGCGCTGTCCCGCTCGACCATGGCTTCGCAGCAGACCACAGGATCATGCCACGGGATTTGCTACCCTGGTGCATGTAGGGACAGGCGCTGTGCCGAGATTAAGGCAGCAGGCGGCGCGCGCGCGGCGGAGGTGACGTGGTGAGAGGAAAGTGCTCGTGCGCTGCAAATATGGCCTCAACGTCCGAAGTTGGCGTGCCAAAAATTCAAGATACACCACACCAGGGATCACAGAAACTGGACTATATGGACATTGGTGGTAACCTTTGGGCTCAGACATATGCCACTGCGGAAATGGCGGGATTCCGAGCCCTATGAGGTGTGCCGTTTCCAAATTTAGTACAAAGTTTTCAGGTACAGGATCATATGGAAAAGAGATGGCTACATCAATCTAATTTTGTCCTGTGCCACAGTAACGTAGAGTAATACACGCTAGAAATCCGTCGTACGAGAGAAGGGTTGTGTCTAGGTGACTTTGTGAGGCACTCCCTCATGACGAATACATCGCAGCTCGTTGTGCCTGTTCTTTTTTGCTCGTGGCTCCTCTCAGTTATCTTGCTGAAGCTCAAACTCGACTAACGCAGACATTTCTTCGCCAAGGTGCTTTGATGCTCTCCCTGTACCCGTAAGCCGTCCACATCTCCAGAACCGTTCCCGCGCTCTCACTTTTGTGTCATTCTTGAATTCCCCCCGCTGCGGGATACGTTGTGATGAGAGGCTTTTTCGTCTGCCTTGCCGGATGGGGACACATTCCAACAGAGACAAGAGGGGGGCAACCCCGGGCATCGCCTCATTTCCAAAAGGGGTGGGAAAATAGACTCAGACCCATGACAGTAACTTTCGAAACCTTTTGCAAACTAATGGAAGGATTGAAAGGAAGTACTGGCATGTGTGGAGCTGCGTGTGCGTTGAACTGTTCCCGGCACACTCGGTTGCTTTATAGTTAAACAGTCGCATCCGTATTAAGTTCTCGACCACACGTCCGTTTCCGAGAAACCGTACACCGAACCTAGAGAATGGCCGTGAGTCACGCCGACCGACAAGAAAATGTGAGTGCTCACGCGCGATTGTTCCCGCACATCTCGCAGCAACGAACTCCTCTGCGCGCTCCCAGTAATCCCCGGCACCATTCGCGGGGCTGAACCAAGAACTCTGAGTGTCTCGTCCCTGCAGCTAATTTGAAAGTTTCGGACAATTCTGACATGTCGGGTTGGAACGGTGCCTTCTGCCTCACATGCGAAGCCACGCGTTCCTTCATCTCTCAAATAACGTACCGAAATAGTTCACTTTCACTCTTGTCGCTGTGCTGCAACGAACAACATCTGGCTTGATCTCCGTCGGCTGTTTTCCGGTGCAAACGGCAGAAATAATCAACGCAATACTTCGACGTCGTTCTCATCCATCTACACGGCTGAACCATCCTCCACGTTCCCGGGGGGACTCCGCGGAACCACCGATCCCAACATGCGAATACTGAGAATCCACATGAAACAGTGATGATGAGATCGATTTCTGAGCAGCCAGCACCCAGACAGCCCTGCCCTCATCTCCGGAACCTTCCGCCCTAGGCAGGTAATCTTCTTGATGATGCGGATTTCTGCTCGAACGCACCGCTCTTTCCTCTGCCACCGTGTTATCATCCAACAGCATTTGACTCGAGTTCAGCTCACTTCCAATAAATACGGCGACCACATCCATCTACATGACCGAGAAATCCTACACGTACTCGGGTGGAGGTTCGTCGCCGATGACCCTTCCCCATCCAGCATCGGAATTCTCTTCTAACGCGTTTATCCGCGTCACAAGCATATCGATCTGCTCCCTCGCCGCTTGCAGCTGCGCCTCTACCTCTGGGAGCCGTGCCGAAGCGCTGCGCGCCGACCTCAGTCGTAGCATTCTCCGCATGCCCGAACCACCCGAACCATCCCCTCCGTCGAATCTCTCTCTACCCTCGAGATCGGCGATCTTCTCGGTTGCCGCGTGCAGCTGAGTCTCGAGACGCTGTCGCGCGATGGTACTTGCGCTGATGCTGCGCACGTCCGACTCTTCGCTCAGCGCGATGACGAAGTGGATGCAAGCAATACCTGGGTGAAATGAAACAGCTGAGCGGTATAAGAACGACATGTATATCTTGAGTCTGACAGATGACTGATGCATTGCTGGAAGATATCGCACTGCCTGGCTGGCCTTCGACCCTACAACTTAGCGAGAGGGGAATTTTATTTCGATACGCGCAAGCACATTCGGTTGGCGTCTGACCTTTAGTGTACCAGCATTTCACAGGCCCGCGGGGATGTCAGAGGGTCAAGCAGACGCACGGTGAACATCACCTACAGCCGAAACTGTTAGTTCCCACGCATGCTGTGAAGATCTTTGACACAGGTTCGATGGAAAGTGGTGCCAAAAAGAAATGGACAGGGTTGTTTCAGCTCAGTTCTGGGTGGAATCACTTCAAATAAAATACCAACATGGAATATGAGTGATTTCAGGAGTTTAGGCATCGTTTAACACATTCCATACCTTTCCCGATGTTCCGCAATAAAATACGTTGTCATTTTCTGAAAAATTGACTCTGTGGATACCCATGATATTGAAAAGCAGTCATACCTCCCCCTCGACGAAGCTCGCTATTCTCTCACGGACTTGTTCAGTGCCACAGGAGCGATAATCTGAATGACTTGAATGAGCGCAACCGTCAAGAAGTGAGTGGTATACAAGTTTGGCATCAAGTTGAGCATGTTGTTGTATTGGACGGATAATGAGACAGAGAGATGACCCAATACTACTTGATATTCTTAAGCGCTTGCGTAAGGGCTTGTGCACTGCGGAGGACAAAGAAATCCTAGATCAATATGTGTTATCCAATCCGGAATGAACTGAGGAGACAAAACGGCTTACCGATGCGAAACGATGGATTGAGGATCCGCAGAACGCTTGTCTCAATCATAAAGAGTATAGGGGGATCAAGGGATTCGTAACAGGCAAGGTCGAGCGCCGTGATCATGTCGGAGATGGAGGTCTGCAACAAGCCATATTCGGCGGGAGGGAAGACATTCTGGTGCTGAGAAAAATGAGTAGATGTCCAAGAAATAGATGCCCATGTACCAATTCGGCAGCAGAAGCTAGAGTCAAAGCACGGTCCCGGACAGCGCTCAATCTGGGTGGGTCTCCTACCATAACATGCAAAGCAGACAGGACATCGTCATTGAGTGTGTGGTATGCTTCCCGCAGGTTGTTGAGCCTCACTTCGGCGTCCATCAGCGGTGGTGAGGAGCAGAAGGGAGATTCTGAGAGATTGATTTGGTCGGAGGTACTTAATGGAAAGTGGGTATGAAGAGCCTGTATGCGAAACTCAGAACAGACACTGAGAGTGCCTCGGGCAAAAAAGGACAGCAGAACATACTAGGGAAACTACTGTGGTTGTCAGTCAAAATGCATTAAAGTGCAACCCAGTTGCGACCATGGATTTTTTTATTATCGTCCTCCACTCTTGTTGTCGTCTCCTCTGTTGCCGTTACTGATTTCCGCCAAGACGGCTGTCCGCCACGCTGCCAAGGAAGATGAGGTGCTTTGTGAGCATCCTGCTTCATTACTCAAGTTGGGCACGGCGACCACAACTTCCACGATATGCCTAATCCCAAGCCGTCAGCCCGCGAGAAAATTACAATTATCGACGATTCTTTTGACCACGGGAATGAGTCAGCCCCCTCTATTGCCTCCAGCGACACAGCGGAGTCTTCCGCTATTTCCGACTCCGATGTTCTTCTTGGAAGGGCGAGATGGGGCGATGATTCGAGCAGTACAAGTGTTGAAAGCGAAATCTATGAGCATCAATGACACTGGGAACGTCAAGTCTCGGTTCACTGACGCATACTCGCTTTCTGTCTGCGTACAGCGACGGCTTCCTTAGACGAAAAAAAAGACTTGTGAAACATGGCATACCTGGCCAACATCGAAGCCCGGGAGATTGGCTGGACAGAATGAGGTTAGAAGCATGTTTTAAAGGGTGGGGAGGGGGTATAATTGCGTAGAGCTGTTGAACACAAGAATCAAGGGCACCGCTGCTCAAGTGGACTCAAAAGATCGAGTTCGCTGCCAGTCACCCAGGTCTTACGATCAAACACCTGAGGCGTCAACAAGGTGTTCCAGCTGAAAGCACGTGTCGGTTTAATATAAAAGCAAAATCGGAAATGCAACACGTACCCAGAAATCTGTTGACCGGCCATAACAAACACAGCAATGGACAGGGCAGTCAATTTCAGCTTCTGACGGTCACGAACAGCCGAAGCGCCCGATACTTTGACGCTTGATATGAAATCCGAGAGAGACATTCCTTCCCCGTTGAGATGGAGAGTAATCGCTTGCCGAACACCCCATGAGAATAAACTACGAACATGTAAGACTCGCGATGGTCTGGATTCAGGTGATGAGCTCACTAAGAGGAACAAAACGCGAGGCCCGTGGATACTATGAGCAGCTTTCTACCCGAACATGCGCTCATTGGCAAGCCGGCAGCCATGACCTCACACCCCTCAGCGTGTGCGCATCAGACGCGAGCTCGATGCTGTGGTCACCAAACGTGCACATCGTACAAGTAAACGAGTTTTGGATTCACAGAAGCTCAACGAGGCACTTAAATCGAACATGGATGTCATTTATGACTTCCTTCGCGCTGCGCGCCGCGATGACCGTGAATGCTTTGCATTTTTGGCCGGGAGTCGTGGCAGGAATCGCGTGAAAGAGCGTAAGAACGTAAAGAGCGAGAGAGCGTAAGCGCGTGTAAAGCTAGCAAAGGAAACGCGACGGATCGTACGGTGCGTAAAACTGAGGGTGTGGGAGCGGGTTTCCGTAAAATTGAGGGCTAAAGGGAGGTGGATGGTCAATTGGGTGGTCGTAGTGAATGAACGGCTGTGGGCCCCGGGGGTGTCCATGAGTCTGGAAATTGGTACGGGGCGTTAGGCGGTGGCGGAGGTGGAGCCATATCGACATCTGGAGAGGATCCAGACCCGCTGGCGACGTTTTGGACATCCAGGAGCGCGTCGTCAGGCTGCTGCTGTTCTGCCTCTGCAGATCCGGCTGCACGTCGACGTCGACGAGTCCACAAATACACATACCGCTTGTCTGTCTTGAGGGCCTCGTTCGCAGCGAAGTGCTTGAGGATTCGCTCGATTAGCACCTCGCGATTTGCGTGCTCGTCCAGCTCCAATGACCATGCGAGGTCCTTGGCCTGCGGCGCCTTCAGGGACTTGATGGTTCCGCTGAAGACCATCCCTTCACGGCCCAACTCCGCGCGCCGCCTGATGACCTCGGCGTCGGCCAGCAGCCGCTGAGCGCGGTTCTCGTCCTCCTTTGCCTTCTTCTCTTGCTGTGCTGTCCGTTTTTCCGCAGCAAGCTGCCTGCCCTCGGCCGACGTGAGCATGCGCGCAGTTGATGACAGCGTGCGCTCGTTCCCACCGCGCTTCTTCCCTTTCGTGTTCAGCTTGTACTGGAGCGACTGGATATGAAGGCCCGCAATGATTGCATGGGCGTCGGCGGCTTCGCGCTGCGCACGGGCTTCATTTCGCTGGGCTTTGAGCTTGGCGGCCTTGGCTTGATAGTATTGGACGAGCTCGGACCCTCCCAGGTCTGACGGCAGCTCGTCGTCGGACTCTGGGTATTCGTAGGAGAGAGAAGGTGGTGGAGGGGGAGCTGAGGCCGCGGACGAAGTAGACGCCTGGGAGGGAGCTGGAGCCACGGAAGAGGATGGATGAGGAGACGCCTGCGAGGGAGCTGGAGACACGGAAGAGGATGGATGAGGAGACGCCTGCGATGGAGACACCGACGACGAGGATCCAGAGGCCTGCGATGGAGCAGAAGGGTCGTCGTCGTTATCAGCGGCTCCTTCCGTCGACGGGACGAGAGGAAAGGTTGAGGGGAGGTGAAGCTGAGTAGACGTGGAGATGCTGGGTGCAAAGTCCGCAGCCGTGACGATATCGGGAGTGAGTCGCGGAAATTGGCCGCTAGCGTCGACGTTGATGCCAGACTTGTACCAAGCCTGCTTGATTGTCTCCACCTTGAATGACTTCTCGCGTACCGCCATCCACTCCTTCACAAGATCAGCAATAGGCATAGACTCGCCCGTCAGGCGGACTATCTCATCGCATCGCGCACCCCAATTACCCTTCGAGGGACCGAATGCACTGACGTCGCAGGGCTGCGCATTGTGAGTCTGATGCGAATCCATCTGACCAATACGGACGTTGTTTGCGATTGCGATGTCGACCGACTCAACGGTGTCATGTGAGTTGTGGCCGTCGAGGAGAAGGAAGATGGGGAACTCAGGATCGCTGTGGGCCTGAGCAGCGGGAATAAAACCCCTTTCAAGCCAGACACGGAAGATTTGTTCATTAGTCCAACCGGTATCGCTCGTCGCAATGCTGTAATACAAATTAGATGGTCGGAGTGTCTGGCAGTGACAAGGACGCACACGATGTCGTCTCGGACTTTGAACCAATCCGGACAGAAGAGCGATCCGGCGAAGACGAAGGCGGGTGGTACAGTGGAAGATCCGTCGAGACAGACGCACTCCAAAACCGTGGCTAACTCAAGATCATCGCTCTTGAGCTTGTAACGCGCCTTGTCTGCAGACGAGAACAAGAACAGTTCTCCAGAGTTCTTGCGACCACCCCCCCGTTGAATTCCTACATCGTCCATATTGTAGATGTTTCGAGCGGGGATCGGGTGCCCACCGTTCGCGAATTCGGTCGCCAGAAGATCGAAATGAGCTTTGACGTTGGCCGGTTCCAGGCCGTCGCACGTTTGGGATCTAGTCCTGTCGGTCGGCCTGCAGAGCATTCAGGATGGCGACGGAGGAAGTACGTGAGCCAGTGGCTGCCGGGGACTTGTCCGCACAAAGCATGGACTTTCGTCGCGACCATCTTCTTCGATAAAGGTAGACCTGCGAATCCATAAAACTTTATCCAGTCTGCCAGTACGGTCTCCTGTGCTGGGGTAAGAAGCTGGACGGAAGTTTGGGATTGAATCGCAGGCTTCGCCTTGCCGGTGAGTCGTCGGTGTATAGTCGCTGCTTGTTTGGGGATGCCGAGCGCCTCTGCCGCCGCTCGAGCGTTCTTGTAAAGCTTGGAGCGGATTCCACCGACTGCCTCCTGAATCTTGGCTTCTTTATTCTGTATCTTGAGACCCTGTCTCTTCGCCGCTTTGCGACCACGCAAAGTGCTCGGCATCGTGAAAGAACGTGTTATTGAAAGGGAGGGGGTATCGTCAAAAGGGTATGAGTATGGGGGTGCCTGCGCCCTCGCGCCCTCGTTTGAGTTGACGGACGGGACGCGAGTGTGCGGACGGTGAGCGCGAACGAACCGAAGAACCGAAGAGAAGTGCTCGTGCCGAGCGGAGTTTCAATTTCACAGCTGATTCGTCACGCCCAGAAGATAGAAGCCAGAAACGAGACACAGAGGAAGTTTCGCTCAAATAAAAATATGGGCACGTAAAGAACACCTGTAAGAACACCCTCAAATTTTTTGCGAGTCTCTATGTGCAGTTTATGAAGAGTTATCGAGACATGAATCTGTTTGTCGCTGTTTCAGCCCGATTTTCGGGCCTTTTGATTTTCTTTCTGAGGCGTTGAGACATGTATGCTAAAGAGAATTTACAGGCGTATTGATATAGTACTTGAAAGCTCAAATATATTTTCTTGGGGCCATAGAGCCCGTGGGAGCCCCGAAAAGAAAGTTTTTTTTTGCAAAGGTACACACTTTTGCAAAGGTGGATCAACGATAGTATGGAAGGAGCGGCGGGATCTGGGCGGGATGGTCACCGGCGTGAAATGTTGCGCCTGTTTGGCATCGGCCCTACTGATGCTGTGTTAATTAACTACGTCATAGGCGAATTCAAAGTCCGAAAAATGTCTGGCCGCGCTCCGGCCAGACATTTTCCCGGACTTTTGATCCCGGACTTTCCAATTCCCGGATGCTCTCGGTGGTCGGGGGAAATCGAACCAACGCCCAAGATGCGATGGTCAGCCTCGAGGCAAAATAAACTCCGCACAGGATCCGAAATTCAAATTGAGCCTGCAAATCGAATTGGGCAGAAATGTTCCACTTGACGGTCAAGACGTACCCCGGGATGGAGGAGGTCCTCGGACGCGAGCATTTTCACCCAACTGGCAATGCCAATGCTCGCTTCGTTCGAATTCCCGTTGAAACACGGCTCCAAATTGCTGAGCTGTTGCGCATCCCCGTTTCCATCGATGGCATCAGCTGACGTCATAGTCCTTTGGAGTGCTCTCCGCAACACTCCATTTTGCCTACATCCGTCTCTCTGGCCTTGTCAGTGGCGTGACAGCCAAACCAGAGGATATTACATATCTTTTGGTGATGTTGTCTTTGGGACCCAGGACCGGGCCAAGGGCTTGGATGGGGATTGTGTGGCGATCCCTTGATACGTATGTTAATCTAGGCATACTTAGAACGGGACACGAGGCACGCTCAGATCAGTCAGATTCATATCGGCACTGCTTCTGTCAGGTGCAAGAGGTTATGGAGGAAAACGTGCAGTGCGGGTTACTGGGCGTGCAGGTTCCTGGACTTCCAGGGCTCCATGGTGGAAGCCAGATGCCCTGAGCACCCATACAAGCACCACGTGTTCTGGAAAACAGGGTCACCATCACCCTTAACACGAGGTGGTGCTTAACGGCAGCATCCTTACGCACAGCATGTCAATAATGACACCTTGTGTGGTTATCGGCCTTGGCATGCCGGATCCCTAGGATGTCGATATGAAATTAAGCCGCTCTAGATTCAACATATCGAGGGATCCAACATGCTGAGGCCGATAACCACACAAGGTGTCATTATTGACATGAGGTGCATAAGGATGCTGCTGTTAAGCACCTCGTGTTAAGGGTGATGGTGACCCTGTTTTCCATAACACGTGGTGCTTGCATGGTTGCTTAGGGCATCTGGCTTCCATTGTTCGGCGCAAATCAATGCAGCATGTGCGTGGCACTAAGGTATGCCTAAAAATGTGAAAGGAAAGAAATAAAAGAAATAACTGCAGTGGCATAATAGCACTCCAAATAAAATATGACAATTAACTAGACTTAAATGATTAAGGTTCGGCAGAATATGCACATACTGTCATTCGACCGGCGTTTGATGCGGTCCCTATGCGATTCAACTCGCGCCAACACTGTTTCATTTACGTCTTCTAATATTAGGGTGTTTCACGACGGGTTTTTTGAGCCTTTTTTGAGGTCTTTTTCATGGAGTTTTTTGAGGGAAATAAGGTCCAAAAAACAGTCAAAAAACGACCGAAAAAAGGTTCGTCGTGAAACGGTCAACGGCAAAAAAGGCAGTGTTGTCTGACTCAGCAAAAAAAGGGTCGAAAAAAAGCATTGAAAAAACGAAAACGCTGCCCTTGCGTGCGGTGCCGTGCCCGACGACTTTCACGAGCGCGACGGTGGCGGTCTCCTTCGGCGACGAGGCGGCGTTGGCCCTCGATGACGCGGGCGAGGTGCGGGCGAGAAGCTCGACCGACCGACCGTCCTCGTCCCCCAGGACGACACACCCCGCTGAAATACACAAGGGTCTTTTGGAAAACCGAAGAGATGCCAATGGGCAAGCTTCGGTTGTTGGAAACATCAATAGAAACGAGACATCTGTGAGTAACGGCTGGCCACATACTCTGACCCAGCTAACTCGGGGGACATTGAGGAGCATCACCTGCAGGCGGTATTGGCCACCCATACAGTACAGATCCCGATACCTGGCTCAGTTCGGCTAGTCGAGAATCACGCGGAGCTGTATCCCAGAAATAGATGGATGGACACCGCGACATACCTTCACTCGACACAAACCATCTCCAAATCATGTTCTGCAGCCCTGCTCAACCACGACTATACATATTACATGGACGAGTCCGACAAGATGTGGCTCGATAACACAAACTACCAGTGTCGCATTGAAGAGCGAATTGCTCAAGAGCCGCAGTCGGCAGACACACAAGAGATATGCGGCTGGTTATTTATCAGTGGTCAGAATCATCATTGAATATGACATATATATTGCCACTAACTATTGTGTTAGCTCCACCTATAACATGCGAGCTTGCGAGCACACAAGTTGTTATAGCGTCTGTCTACGAGAGACTAAGCTCCACCAGGAGCTCCCAGATTTCTCGATTTTCAAGCCATTCTTTTTAGCCCAATTACATCCCGATACATTCGCGTCTCACGTTGTGCCATCTTGGATTCGACCACCTTCGGTTCTATCATCAATTGCTCTCATCATCCACTCACATTGGCATCAACGGCGCTGGCTCCAAGGCGGACGCAAAATATGTCCCTCGCTCAATGTATGATATCCTTCGCTCAATAATTCTGTTTCCTCTGGGAAAACTACTAACAACTGCATTATCACCACTCGCTCATAGACTGGAGAGGATGATCACATCAACGTCCAGCTCTGGGTCCAGACGAAGTGTGTGCTGACCCACTGGCAAATGCCAGTGTGGGAGGAAAACGCAAAATCTTTCCGAGCCATGGCTCGCATGATGCCTCCTCAGCACAGGCGCACAAGCCATCGAGGGCAGAGGACGTGGCGATTCCTTCACAACACGACTAGGACACGGTCATTGTAAGGCAGAAACTATAACGTGAACACTGGTTTGCTTTATTTGTCCTCAATCACAATACTCCTTTGTAGCGAATCCCCGACGCATTTACAGGCCTCTTTTGGCACCCTCCCTCTCTGATAGCGCCTAACTAATCGTTGACAATGTCCATTTTCAACCGCATCCAGGCCGCCGAGCGTTCATGGAAGGCCGTATTTGAGGAGCGGCGATTGAGGAGCCCGATGAAGGCCGGAGCTCGATGAAGGGATGAGTTTTGTAATGAAAACAAACTCATGAATTTTTCTCTTCAGATACTGTACTATTTACAGCTATTTGCGGTACATAAGGCGCGGGCCGTTTTTTTTTTTTTTGGACAGTTTTGGCTAGAACAGTCGCCACGGCCTCAGTTTTGATCGGATTGACTCGGGAGTAGGCGCGTTGGAATCGCACTGAAAATCTGCAGGGGATGAAGTACCGGCTTTTTTTTGATGTAATTACATAATGAAATTATTTGAAAAAAGTTACTGTTTTCACTAGAACAGCTGTAGCACAATGAATACGGTTTCAGACAAAATCATCCCCCAAAAAGTAAAATAAAAATGGGCAGTCACCATTCTCGCTCTCTGGCGCGTAAATACTCGAGGACCTTGAGGCTGCACGGATGAGAACATCGACAACTTCAATATCCGAGCCGTTCCATTTTCAGGGAGTACAAATCCATTGGACGCGGTTTCAGAGCGATCCGAGGCCTCCTCGATTCAATGAAATCTATTTTCCCCGACTTAGTGCGTGAATTTCTTTGCTCTAGGGGTCGTTTTGTCTGGAATTTTGCGGCCAGCCCTTTGAAACGTCTGCGAATACATTAGTGATTTTTCAGAACGATCAAAACACCCGTTGCCTTACTGAAAGGGATGAAATCGGTACGTGAATGAAATTCTTTATCCAAAGAATTGAACCCAACAAAACAAACTCCAAAGACTTTGTGTGTGTTCGGGGTTCGCATGGCAGGAAACCACGATATCGAATTTGGAATAAGGTGTGTGTGTGTGTGTGTCGAGACCCAAACCTAATGTTGACTCGTTCTTCTTCGTCTGTTTGATCAAAACCGAAAACCCCACCACTAGTAATATCATGACAAACCTTACGAAGTCAAGGTAAATTGCCACTAATGTATTTTCAACGTCACTAGAAAGCTAACGCAAGTAACGCAACTTATGTGGCCGGATTAGGATGACCGGCCTTATTAGCAAAGCAGGTCTCTCCTAATGCGCGTGATTGTTCATGTGACTGCATCACCTGATTTCAGTGCCGGTGTCCTTTGTCCCTTCGGAGTTGCTTCGGAGTTCCGAGTCGGACCGCTGAGTGTGATTCCAGGGTAACAGCCTGGCTTTTTTTTTTTTTTTTTTTTTGTGGAACGTTGAGTAGAGAGCAGAAGGGGTACTAGGTACCCTCCTCACGGGGTGTTTCTTCCGTCTCCAGAAACCTGCCCCCCGATCCTCGGACCGACCAAGTCGACCTCCCCGCTCCCGTTGATTTGAAGCTGGGGAAACAAGAACCCAACCGACAGAGAGCCACCCGGGGGAATGCGCAAATACACACACATCTGAAACACCATGTGCCGTGTAGGGCTTGAGTCCACTTACTCAGGTCCGCAGGCGACCATCATCGTAAGTTAACCCACACCCACTAAAACCCCGGCCATCTCGGTCCAACAGGATGTCTGTCTTCGTCTTGCAGCGTTTTCCTCCAGGTGGCGAGCACTAAAGACTTATTTAGAGACTTCTTCCCCCACTTATTTGCATTCGTAAGTAGGCAGTCCAGTTCCAGTCGGTTGTTAATACATTTATTCCACCTGTTCTTGATTTCTTGGGGTGACGCTCCGACTTTCTCGCCAATTACCCTCTCGTTCCTCAACTTCCAAATCAGGTACGCAGATTCCGAGAGGAGGATGCGGTACAGACGGGATGTACCAGCGTCTCCTTTTTTGATAGCCCCGCACACTATTATTTCACCGAAACTCGGGTGCATTTCATCCCCGGTCTTCTTGTGCCAGACCTTGCTCGCCAGGTCCCAGATTAGGGCCTGTCCCGGGGTGTCGCATTTTGTTAGAATATGATCCATGGACTCCGTTATCTCACATTTCTTGCAGACACCCCAGTCCTCAAAGTCGGCAATACTTTTCCAGTGTTCACCAATTTTGTAACCGCCGTGAATCGCCATCCAAAAGAAGAAACGTATGTTCCTGCCGAAGTCTTTGTGCTTAGATCCTTTCCAGATTGCCTTAGCTGGAGTGGACTCATTGTTGAAGTCGCTTGCTGCTCCTTTCGCAAGGGCCATATTTTTTTTCGTAATTTTCCGCTCCAGTGCTGACTTGTGTATTTTTCTTTCTTCATCTTCCTCTGTCTGATGATTCTGTATGCCAGTGATTGTGTCATGACGTTCAGTTTTGCACCTGGGAGAACCAAGTCAGCTCGCACTTTCATGTCCAAAGTGTCAGGTGTGTCTTTCAAGCGTCCATTATTTGCAAGTACGTCCGCTGCCTCATTTCCTTTGATGCCTGCATGTCCTTTGACCCATTTCAGATAGGTTTCAGCCTTGCGTTCCCGCATCCGTGCAACTGTGATTTTTATGGTCTCACCGTTCGCGACTGACAAGAAGTCTTCATTTTCCCAGCTTTCCAGGTTCCTCGTCAGGCCCTCTATCATAGTGAGTGAATCACTCATGATTGTGAGTGGGATATCATTCGGGCATTTTTCACAACATTCTTTTATCGCCAGTATCTCTGCCATCTGGTTTGATTGTTCTAGGTCCTCCGGGATCCTGATTTCGAGATTTCGAATATCTTCATCTCCGAAGTACACCCCGCTTCCTGCTCTGGCGTTCTCTTTACCATTATCGGTCGCTGAACCATCTGTGTATGCAACTACAGTCGCGGGGCTCATAATGCATAAGGTCGTTATGCATAATTCTCATATTGCATAGGGTTTGCTTGTCCACCGAGTCGGTAGGCGGGAGTTTATGCAAAAAACGCATAATGCATAATGCATAAAGTTTGGGATAGGTTTATGCATTATGAGACTAAACTATCTCAGCAAAATTTGAGTCTTAGTCCTTAAAAAACTCGCATTAACATCCGTTGTTCAATTATTGACTCTGAAACACGGTCACGGCTTGTGCATCAACGTGATATTAGCAATCAAACGTGTAGTCAAACTCATCCAAACATCAAAAATTCTCTCCAGCGATGGGGAAGGAAAAGACTCGCAAGGTCAGACTGCCTCCTTCACAGCCGTACAACCGAGGTGGCTGCCCTTCAAAGCCTTCAAAGGACGTCCCGAAAACCTTAGCTAAGCCAGCAGATGATGGCAAACGGAAAAATCTCACAAATTTTGATTGGCTGAACGTCTTTGCCTACAAGGATGACCACCCCGACATGGGCCAGGAAGACATCTCCAAACATTTTCGGACTCTCACTAGCGGCGCCCTTGTTTTCTCACAAGAGACATTGTGGCGGAATCTCAAGAGGCGATCAGAGATTGAAGAACGTGCGAAGAAGAATCCATCAGCCTTGTCGACGAAACGAGATCTTGTTGTGACACGGCCTGATGTAGAGAGGGGTCTAGTTATGTGGGTGGCTCAAATTGAAGGAAAAGGGGAAACTGTCAATGGCGAGATGCTTATTGAGAAGCACCGGCAAAGGGGGAAGTAATCGAGATTGACGATGAAAGCGAGGACGAGGACAACGTACCTGATATGGCGACTGCAGACATCCTCTAGCTTTGCCAGCAACTCGAGAAAATATGTCTCGCGAAAGGTCAGGTTGACCAGAGCATGGTTCTTGCAAAAGAACTTCGGCAATTTTGTGCTCATGTTCAGTGGGACGAGCTTCTGAACTCCAAACAACTCACACTTGCAGAGGCATGGCGGATGAAGCAATAGATTAAACTACTGGCAGTGCAGTAGCTTTCACAACAGTTGAATATCAATTTTTCGTGGTATTTACATAGAATGTCACGCTAAGTCACGCCGTGTGACAAAAACTCGTGCTGCATAAACCTCATAATGCATAAGGTCAAGAGGTCCACGGACCTTATGCATTATGAGCCCCGTGACTGTATCTCTTCTTCATCTGGCTCTGGCTCGAACCGGGTGTCCAGTGCTATGTCTCCGCTTTCCACCTTGTCTGTGAAGATTCGGAAGGCATCGCCTAAGGTACCATGCACTGTAACCTTCGCATTGAAGACCAGAGTGTCTTCATCGTCTGGGTCGGTGGCGTCCATCTCGGCTTCCCAGTCTTCCGGCTGATCGAGCATAGGGTTCCATTTCGGGAGCAGTGAGTCTAGCATACATTTTGCTCTTCTAAAGCATCTATTCGGGTCTCGACACCCTAGTTGTCGTGCGTCTGCGCAGGCCGTGCATCGGCATCGTTTCCCATCTTTGTGCCGTGCAGTCTCTAGTTTTCGGGCAAGTACTTCGGCCTCACCCGTTGTTTGCATTTTGTGGGTGTTTTTCATGCAAGCTACCACAGCCTTGCTTTGACTGCCACCGGTGAAGAGTGTTCTGGTTGCAGTGGATTTTTGATGGAACCAGATGGGCATGGCCCGTTGTATTTTCCGCGAGATTGCCAGGCCATCTAAACGAAGGTCATTATCCATTACAACTTTCACCATCAAGGCTAGGTCTGGTGTGAGGACCGTTACTTTTGTGTCCCAGGTCTGCAGGAAGGTGTTCACCCTTACTTCTGGGTCAACATTGTTATCAGCACTCTGCGCATGATGTGATAGCAGTGTGTCCGCCGCAAACGCCCAGAGCGGCCGTTCTTCTCCAAAACTGAGGTATGATTTCAGCCATGTCACGGCGATGGCTTCATTTCTTGCCACAATGTCAAGCAGGTTCTTTCCACCCAGGTCCGCGGGTGCGTAGACTGTCTCTTGGTTTACTGTGACCTTCTCTTTTTCGGCCCACAGGTATTTACGAACTCGTTTTTCCAGTCTTTTTTCCACATCTTTTGGCATGCCCTGGACTTTCGCCATGTATTGTGTCATACCACCGACAACCATTAGGATAATTAGTCGCCGACCTTCCATCGATGGCTTGCCCAGCTCCCACTGTTCTAGTGCCGCATCAACTTTTCCAACTGTGCACGCCCACGTTCCGGCTTGATCGACTCCGTTTCCTACCCACGCTCCAAGCGTGCGTATGGGCTCGTGTTCAGCTGCGATCTTGATATGTTCAGGGATTTTTGTCCCATCCATACCGTTGACGATCCGGTTCGCCCGTACTTTGTCCCGGTGAGTTATTGTCCCTATTGGTATCATTTCCGTCTTACCAATATTGAATTTTGCACCCGATGCAATGCACCACTCGTCAAGGACTTTTTCCAGAGTCCCGAAGTCATCGTTTGAGTCCAAGTACACCATTGTGTCGTCTGCGAAAAGGGTCGCTACCAACGGTTCATCACATCCGTGTATTTTAATTCCCATCAGGTCTGATTGTCTCAAGGATTCGGCCAGCGGTTCAATTGCCAGGTCAAAGAGGAGACATGATAGCGGGTCCCCTTGACGGACCCCTCGGGTCACTCTGAAGGGAAGTTCACTCTTTTCTCCATTCACCATCACGTACATATGTGAAGGCGTCACTATACAGCGATTTGACCGTATTAATGAATTGTTCGGGGATGTTAAAGCTTCGGAGAGCCTTCCATATAGTAAAAACAACAAGACATAGTTCCCAGTCCACAAGCATCGGAACCAAGTGTCGTGGGGCATCAGTGAATATTGTGATTGTGAATGTGATTGATGAAAGTTGCCGAACATCTCCAGCGGACAGAAGATCATGGCGTTGAGTGGGGGGAAGAGCACAGGAGCGGCCTTGATAAATTTTTGACCGAGAACAAGCTTGTACAGTAGCATAAGACAAAATGTACTTGGGAAACTCTTGATGCAAGACTTGATGACTTGAGAATGAGGCCTCAGGCTTGGGAGGGGCGGGACTTAGCAAGAGTAGCACAGTCGAGGCGGACTTGAAGGCAAAGTCGACGGTAGTCGTGTGCCTCCACTCCATCACCTGCTCTGTCACTTCCGTCACCCTAATCACTTCCATCTGTATTTCCGTCCGCTCCGTCACTTCTGTCACCCTTGGCTCCCATCCCGGTTCCATCACTTCCATCTGCTCTATCACCCTCGGCTTCCATCCCACTCCATCACTCATATTGGCACGTGTTATGCAATCAGGCCCGGGATCACTGTAGATACCTACAAGCACGTGCTACTGGGTAATACCTATTTGTATATAAGGTTTGCCTAGCATGGGAATTCTCATCCTTTCTTCTCTTCGGAGTCCCCTACTAGGTGTATAGTATTTCCACTCCTGTATTCTTGTAGTTATTTATCCTTCGGATTCCCCTGCTAGTTTCTGTGCCCTGCACTGAGCTTAAGGTTGTCCTTACAAAATTTAGACCAAACATGATGGGCATAATAATAATAACAGAATAACAACAAAACAAAACAAACACATGTAGGTATCTGTACTGCTTCCAAAGCTACAAATTTCGGACACAACTGGCAAAAGCTCACATTGTGAGTTGATTAAGTTCACCAATGAATTCCACCTGCCCCTCATCTGCAATGTGGGATAAATTGCCGGAAGGGACATCAGGCCTCACTAGATGAGCTATGTTCTGTCTGTGATGGTCCAGAATATTGCTGCCAACACAAGAAAGCCTGTCATCAACATATTGAACCTCCTTCGCCTGAGATGACCTTTCAAAGAGTGGTCTTGCTATCTCCCAAAGTTCAACCGCTTTTGGCAGATCACCACACCTGTTGGAAATGTCACCAAGTCTGAGCATACATTCTGCTCTGCTTCGATGGACATCCATATAGGTGAACCCCACAAGGGCTACAGTGAACAAGCTGATGGCAGTATTCTCATCCTTGTGTGTGAGGAACATGTGCCCCAGAAACTCCAGAGCTTTATAGACTTGTAGCTTTGCTTTTAACTTGAGAGAATGTATGAGAAATATGGTTGTCCAACCAGGTGTTGATTCATCTGCACACCAGGAGCTGCCATTGCCCAATCGTTCAAGACAGAAGAACTTGATTTCACTGTGTTCTGTGGCCGATTTCAAACACTTTTGGAATAGTCTCTTTGCTGCTGCTAGATCCTTCTCCCTGAGATACAGATCTGCAAGTATAGTATCACAACAGATTATCCATGGCTTGAGATTGAGGGTGGTGAATATTGACTTAGCAAGTTCAATATTTCCCCGCACATCCTGTTTTTGGACACCCATTGACACCGCAATTTCACCCAAACTCAGCAATGCAGCAGCATGCCAATAGGGACTTCAGTTTGTAGAGATCTGAAGTATCTTGGTCTGAATTGTCCAGGCCTCACTATATTCTGATTTACACTTGTGGACCTCAGCCTGAGCGGACATGATGGCAAGATCGACCTCACTACCAGCCATACCACAAAGACTAAGAAGACTCTGTGCTCTGATGCACAAAGAGAGACTTTGTTTGTAATGACCAAGCTCTTTACAGCAGTTGGCTTCCGTGCAGACAGCATGTGCTTCTCCATATAAATCCCCAGAAACCCTTGACAGCTTCTGGCCTTCATGTGCATCCATTCGTGCTACAGAGTATTTCCCAAGGTGAAGGTTAAGCAATGCCTGATGACGCAATCCTTGACCGTGTCTCTTGCTGTTCCCAGTTGAAATCGCCAAGGATATATTCTGCTTGCACATATTTGCGGCCCGGCCAAGATCATTTTTGACCTGTACATAGTAATCTCTCATATTGGAATAAAATTTGCCTAGAAAGTCCAGGTGTCAGTTCTCATAGATGAAGTTTCAGACAGAGAGCACACATTTCAGATCTGGATCATCGAAGTGCTTAAAAAGCTCCAAAACTTGAGAAGCCAGAGCTTCAAGATCATAAGTAGGGTCATGTCGCTGCAGGTGGATTGACTCAATCAAAAAGCCGGCTTTGAGTTGATGATCATTGATCTGTGGAAGGAGATCTTGGATTTGGCCCATCAAAGGAGTCTGCACCTGCATGTTGAGCACATTGAACTGGTACAAATGACATACACAGTAAATGCTACTCGATAGGGTGGGGTTGTTTCTGCTTCAGACCCCATTGCAGCACATTCTGGATGTTTGTGAGATTTGATTTTATTCGGGGAATTGTGCTGGAACTCGACTGGGTTCCCCCATAATCCATATAAAATTTAAGCATCTCCTGGAAGTATTTGAAGAGGCTCTGAAAAAGACAATCTCTAGGGGGTTGGTGCTGTTGCAGATATTCCCGGATGGGCATTAGTACCTTCAGTCTTTTATGCTCATCACTGTAGGCCAGAGCAGTGGACTTCAGGGTTATTTTGCATTTAAGGATATTTTCCAGTGGTAGTTTGCTTTGGATGAGATCTACATCTGTGAGGCCATCTGGGAGCATTGCCAACAGGCTCAAGAGTTCTTGTGAATGAGGAATTGATTGGATCCGAGGGCTTGATAATGACAGAGAAACGGACATGTCCATGTTTGATCTTTTGTCAAAGCCTTCTGAAATCACAGAGGTCTTTTCCTTGTCCCAGCGGGATAATACATTGGAGCAGCCTTCAGTGTCAGCCAAATGGGCAAGCAGACTGATTGCAAGTGGCATGTTGTCTGTCAAGGAGAGGATTTGGTCAACCTCCTCCAGGCTGTGTCCACTATCCGCAATATCAACAAATGTACACCGAGCCGCCTCTTGATCCAAGGGTTGTAAGACTTTTAAAAAGGGTCTAGTCCATTGCACTTTGGCAGGGTGTTCGGCTCCTCGCATGGTAATCTGAGATGAAGTCAGTTGAGAGGATCATCCAAAACACATTTAACTTGCCATTAATGCAAGGTCCTCCACACCTGTGAGCAGTGAGAGTAATTCTTCAATGTTGGCACGAGAACTTGCTGGCTCCCACAAGGTCTCAAGTTCGTCCAAAATTAAGAGACTCGGTGGATTGTTTGAGAAATGCTGCAGCACTGCTTGGGTAAGGTCTTTGCCAGGCTTGAGTCCCAGATGACTCCCAATCAAGTTTGCCAGTTCGACTTTTGTTGTTGCAGAGTTACAAGCAACAAAGAACCTATTCTGTACATATCTGGCTGTGATATCTGGGTGGTGTAAGACAGCTCTTGCTAGGGAGGTTTTTCCCATACCGCCTGCACCCAAAACTGCTATCCTCGGAGTTCCAGTGTTAAAAAGGTGAAGGATGTCTGAGAGCTCAGACTCCCGGCCATGGAAGATTTTTGGCTCTGATGGCAGCATTGAGACTGAGTTAGAGCTTTGAAATAAAGCGATAAGTATAATCCGAACACATTCTAGGAAAGGTGGAGGTCGTACCTACTGGAGGACCAAGAATGATGTCCACTTATCTATGAAACAGTAGGTATGCATCTCGTGAAACACAGAGTCCAATTACTTACTGTGGATGCTCTTTCCGAAGCAGTTTCTTGAGAGAGTTTTTCAATCATATGAAGTACTTCTTGGTGTCTCTTTTGTGCATCTTTTTTCATCTCTGCAATATCCGGTAGAGCCCTGGTTCCTTCAATCTATGAAAGATATGTATCTATGAGTTTTTGCTACACAGAAGTGACAACAAACCTGAAAGAAGTCAAAGCTTTGTTGTAGTCCAGCTTGGCAGTCTTTCAGTAGTGTGCTAACTTCGCCCTGCCGGAAGAAGCTTTTCACTCTGTTCCCCTTTTGTTGGGCCTCTACAAAAGTGTAGATTTTGTGAAGGATCCTGATCTCAGTGGTTAGTGTATAGTGGATTTCCCATGAACAAGGCCAGTACTCCGTGAATTTCCCAACATGATCCAGAACTTCTATAGGCATTTCTCCACCTGCATCTGACTTGATGTGAAGAATCACGATTGCATTCAGCAATTTGTGGATTTGTTCCAGAAACTGAACACAGTCATCTTTGTGTTTACTAACAGTCTAGGGAGTGACTAAACTTCACATCAATACAAGTCTTCCACAAAACTCACCTGGATATTTTCCAGGACAGCTTGAGTTGTGTTGATTATAGCCCCTAAGAATGGAGTTTGGATGCTATCTGCAATGATTTCCAATGTATTTGTGGCCATAGTCAAGCCTGTCACCACATTTTCCAATCGATTCTGAGTGGTGATAGATGGGGGCATGTTGGGGGGTGCAGTGACCTTGTGAAGTGCTCGCCTTTTATGCACCCATCCGCGGATTCCCACTGTCACCGGTTCTTCATCAATCTGCCAGCAATGCAACACCAACATGATATTTCACATCATGTTCAAGATGGATATCATTGTACTGAGTCACCGGTCCTTCATCAATCTGCCAGCATTGCAACACCAACATGATATCTCACCCCATGTTTAACATGGCTATCATTGTACTAAATTGAAAACGACATGCTCATGTGCCGCCTTCTATTCTCGGGCCCGCCGAAATTCAGCAGCATCTCTATTGGTTGATTGCCAGCAAGTCCCACCATCTGCTCTGCTTCCAATGCCCATCAGACTCCCTGCTATTCTGGGTTCGATATCAGATTCTGCTCCCAGAATCGGGCCAGAGCCTCGGGCAACCAATTACGGACCCACGGTTGGACAGGATCCCGAGTATCGGTATATCTGGCTCAGTTCGGGCTGGGCAGCCCGCACCCTTGAATGAGATCATTGTTATATCAGTGTTGTATTAACCGGTGTCCTCCATTCAGGTCGCAAGTCAGGAAAATTGCATCTTTCCAATTCGTTAATCACCGCTCAATTTACCATGTGTGTACAGTTTTTCTTCTGTCGGTACGTTTTTTTTGGCCTTCACAGGACAATCAAAATTGGGTGATGCAGCGCAGACCTCAAATATCCGTGCCATCAAGATCTGTAGTGCTGGGTGCACCCACATATGGTTCTGTGGTGATGGAATCCTGAATATTGTGGAACCCCGTTTGATTCGGGGGACGGGTCGGGGTTGGACCATGAATGTTTGTTCTTCCTTTTTTGTCAAAATGGTTCCTTCGAAGGGAAGTCGCACAAAAAAATTATCGTAGCACTACGACCCTTCACATCTGGTTCAAAGAGCGACATCAACTATTGCAGCAGAATGCAGAATACCCGTTCAATTCGGCAGCAGGTCATTACTCCAAATGACATCTTTTGGGCTTCACAGCACAATGAAAATTGGGTTAACAGGCTCGAGACTTAAATGAGAGTGCTATGGAAACATGTAACGCTGGGTGCCTCCACGTTCCATCTCACCGATATCTTGAATTATTGGGAGCCCCGTTCAATTCGGGCATGGGAGTTTGTTCCTGCGCGTACACAATACAACCAGAAAATACAGTATAGGTACCGAGGTTTCCGGCGGAGAGTTATAGAGCAATAGAGAGCTTGCGCAGAGCCACCAGTAGCCACTTGGTGGCTCATCAGGCATGCGCAATTGAGTGGCTCCACACTGACTCCCCCGATTCAGTGGCTATGTGGTGGCTCAGATATGACATCATGCACCGCCATATTTCGCTTATTTGACACCCGTCTGCACTCTAAATATGCAGTAGGAAGCGTATAGATTCAGTGGCTATCTATGGCTCGGGCATGACATCATATACCACAATATTTCGCTTATTTGACACCTGCCTGCCCTCTAGACATGCTGTAGGAAGCATATAGAGGACTACCTATTGACCCCATCCCACAAAAATAAGCAGTATGTAGCGGGCATGCAAATTTAACAGCCACTCAATTGCGCATGCCAGATGAGCCACCAGGTGGCTACTGGTGGCTCTGCGCAAGCTCTCTAATGGCACTTGGTACCTCCACATCCCATTGTTGACAATTCGGAGTATCGCGGCACCCCCGTTCGATTCGGGGGTGGGCCGTGAATATTTGAATCTGTGTGAACTTTGGGCTAGATTTTCTTTCCCTGTCCGTCTCCAAATGCAACCAAAGATTTACAGAATAATGAGTCCCGAAAATGCGGGAAGAATGCAGACCTTGAGTCGGCATGTCCATGTTGTGTTTGTATCGAACTTGGGTGGACAATTACTCTGGCTGCAAGGAATGAAGAGGATGTGTCCATAACAGCAAGGCAATTTTTCCACAAGTTGCCTGAAGACTTCAGTGGTACATGACTTTATCTTGTTCGAAGTACTTTTGGTGGTCGGCAACGCTGTGCCAAATTCAAACTCCGACACGTGCTTGCGCCGTGGTCATGGACAATTCTGGCCTGTACACCCACCTTACAGGCAAGTTTATATGGGCAAATATGATGGCCTGAGGTCCCTATTTAGAATGTCTGAAGTGGAATTTTTATTTGTCCCCTGCATGCACCTCAATCCGGGGTTGGTGACTACAAATCCCTCTCTAACTAATCTGCCCGGGCAGATATTAAATTTTGACTTCAGTCATTTCGATCTAGGATACGTACCACATATATCGCGCACTGAGTTCTTACCCGGGACTGTCTGTGTAGGCCTAGATTTTCTAGAGGAGCGGTGACGGGCTGGTGTGCTATCTTTCGTAATCAATGACTTTCACTCCTCAAATTGGGACTCAAGCAGGACCTTTTGAATGTATATAATATTTGGATGTCAATTTACGATCCTCTGAGACCATAAGAGGGTGTTCTGAGCAAAAGAGAGGTGGAAATAGGGGGTACCTTCCAAATGCGGCAATACCAGTTTCCGCATCACTGATTTCCGGCAGGGTTGCCGACCACCAGTACTTTGCGATCCGCGCGACGGTCTAATGGTCACCTGATCGCGATTTACGGCCGCGACACGCTTCTGAATTTCTGACATCACCGATGCATCATCGTCATCAATTCGGCATTGTCCTCTCCGCCTCCACTACCTTGCATTTTACCTTCTCCTTGTACAAATGGCTATCTCGGTCCCATCAGATTCTTGCACGAACAACTCAAGGCTCCCTTCGTCGACTCGTTCAAGCGCGGTCCTTCACGACGAATCCGAAACATCATACTCGTTTACGCCCCTCCAGCGCCTTCTTCCCTCCGAAAATCCCTCCCACCTGGACTCTGTCCCTTGCGAGCGTTACCGCTGACCTAACCGTCTCCTTGGAATTCCCTGCGACGACGAATTTTCCTTTCTCTGCTGCACCCTTATTGTGTGTGCCGGTCCCGATCGACACCGGCGACGCCTTATGCTGCGGGGACCTGGGTCCTGCTCCCGAAGCATGGAGACCTCCCCGCGTCAATCGAGTCTCGAGCCGTCGCGCCATGCCTACGCGCCGAAGTCGTGTGCGGCAAGCGTCTGTACTCCTCCACGCCTTCTGCTCCCGCTTCCACTTCAAGCGCTGCTGGATCTACGTCATCGTCTGCGTCAACCGTCGCCAACCTCCGCCCAGCATAGCATCGAATCTGTCCCACCACGCAGATGATCCCAACTCGTTGCTATCGGATTTGGAGTAGCAGGATCTCCTCTTGTGCGATCGCCCGCCGGCGTCCCTTGCGCTTCACGCACGCCATCTACGCGCGCCGTCCCCGATGCGGACGTCGATGGGGATTGTGCCCCCGACTTGCGCGCCGTTGGTCCTTCTTCCGGGGAGCGAAGGCGTGGACCCTTTGACGTTCACTGCATTTTGGCGGTTTCTCGAACCAAGGCTGCGCCGAGGTTCCTCGGCAGACCTGGACACACTTTGGCCTTGGCAGACCTTTGCCAAGGTTCACTCAAGGTGCCTGGTATCGAAAGCTGTTACGGCACAGCTCTTAAGACTTAGCCATGCAGTGGTGAGGGCGGCCATCAGTTTTCACGGTCTTCAAACCAACAAAATATAAATAGACTGACATGAGAATAGCTGATTTTAGATCAAGTTGCGTGCATAATACCACCCAAAGTTAATGGGAATTAAATGGTTAATAGTGCCTAGTACAGGGACTAGCTAGAAAATAAGAGATTGAGGGAGACTGAGCTGCCTGCGACAACCGAAGTCCTGTAAACCGTCGGGTAACACAGCGGGCCATAACTCCGCCGCGCCTGCAGATCTTGGGTAGATTTGAAGAGTTTGGATGGGTACTTTTCCTTCCTTGTATCGCCATGGTACTGTTCATTCATAATGTGCTTCTGCCGAGGCCCTAGGTTCCACCTGGCTCCGGCACCTACAATCAGGATGATTTTTCTATCCGGAGGACATCTCGACTGGTACAAGCATGCAAGTAAACCTTAAGAGTCTTCTCACAGCTGCCGAGCAGTGGATCACTCCAGTCATGGAAATGGCGGTGTTTCAATCAACCTCCAGCACCTCCTGCACCTCCTGCATTGTGGTAACTGTTGTTTTTTTTGCCAGAACCTTTGCCAGTGAGTTGGAAAACACTTAGCACCTAGCTGCACTTTACTGTATATAAGTGAAGTGGTGCTGCTGTGTAGATCACTAGTATAGGCAATGACAGTGTTTCTATCAGCCTCCAGCACCTCCAGCACCTCCCGCATTGCAGTAACTGCTGTTTTCTTTTGTCGGAACCTTTGCCAGTGAATTACAAAACACCCTTAGCACTTTGGCTGCACTTTTCTGTAGAGCACTGGAATCATGGTGGCAAAGGCACATTAAACATGTTAGTACAGCCTCAAATGTATCTCCCTCTCTTTGTAATTACACTGTGTGAAGCCCTTCAACTCCGCCAGCAGTCTCTGTTATCAGTGTTCTGGGGTCACTTGCCAATGCACTGCCAAAATCAACCAATTTCCACTTCTTTGAAGTGGTAGGCCGCTCCACGGCCCACCGCGCTCTGGTTCTGATTAAAATGGTTCAAATGTTTCAGCCAAAGAGTGTCTTTGCACTTTTTGCCTATTGCGGTCCCTCGAAATTGGATTCCAAGACAATAGAGCGTTTGCGGTGGAGCCACCCGGCGCCACCAGGTGGCTCATCCGGCATGCAGTGCCGGGTGGCTACATCAGTTGGTGGCTATTAGGGCGGCTGCTCATTACAGCATGCATTGAGTACCCAATGCCATACTGTTTGCTCTACCTATCCACTCTCGAGTTCCGGCCCCACTTTACTGCCCTTCTAAAAGCTATCACTTAAGAAGAGGATAAAAATATCAATAATATGACTTGTTGTAGGAATTTCCGGTGCTCGTGTGTATACAGGTACCCATCTGCATATGCATAGTGCTCTTAGAGGGTTAAAAATCAGTTCTCCCAAACAGCCACCAACTGATATAGCCACCCGGAACCGCATGCCAGAAGAGCCACCTGGTGGTGCCGGGTTGCTCCACCGCAAACACTCTAATAAACACAAATTTAAGGCCTCCATTGTGTCTCAGAAAAATCATAGTATGTATATACTCTATCCCAGCCTAAGTTCAATATTTCAACCAAATAGCATTTTCAAATTTTTAGTCTACTCTGACCCGTAGATTGGTCTCAAGGCAAACCAGTGAGTGCATTTAGGGTCAAGTGTACTTTTCGAGCTTGCAAACCACTTGGTGGATGCTTTTGACTCAGCTAATGAACATCTACTTCACCTCCTACACCACCTCCGACATGCCCTCTTGTTGTCTTTAAGAGAGCAGAGGCTGTCAGAAATGGTTTCCAAATACCTCGATGAACAGAACAAGACTATATACAATATAATGGCCTCTAAGAACAACATCCCTGACTGCATATATGAGAAGACTAGCAAATTTCGTTGTTCCATCCAAATATCCATGTTCTAGTATTCTGAAACCATACAGTTTACTGATATAATACCTGTCAGAAGTCACTTGAATTATAACTGAAGAGTTTTTGAACTCTGGATATTCAAATTTTTTTTGAAGTTGAAGTTTGAAGAATCTGGCCATCGTTCAACTATGAAAACTTAGATGGATTCCGGTGACATTCTGGAACGGCAACTTTACCTTTAGATAACCTGGGATGTTTTGACCATTTATCCATGGGGCAGGTCAGGGCTTTAATTTGAGCCCCTGTTCATGATATTTCGTCCAATATTGGGTGTGTAGGGTCTGATTTACGAAGGGCCGATCTTTATTCTTCTTGTGATTGGCCGATCAAACGGTGGTCCGGGCTCCGGCCCGCCGGCAACGCGAGGCAACCTTAATTTATGCAACATTCCGACAATGTTTCGGTATCCTGGAAAAGCTTTTCAAAGATTTATGACCTCTAATTCAAACCATATACATGGTCCATGCTTTGTACTTCTATTTAGCTAGAGCCTCCTACACCTCCTACACCTCCTACTCCCCAAACTTCGATGACCTATGTTCGGTATGTAAATTCATGTTTGGCGGTTGAATTAGCGTTCTCAGGACTTTTAAAAGTTTGGCACTTATAGGCGCGCGCGCGCTTAAAGTTGGGGCCAAAAGGCCCGAAGAAGCGCCGAAATTTAAAAAGTTTGGCATTGTGTACACTGATGATGCCGAGATGTAAGGTAGCGGGAAGGACGCGTCCACGATGCTATGTGGTTCGTTAATAACAGGAGCATTACGCGAAAGCGTACCCTTCTGGAAAGCGACAAGAATTTTCTCCAAGTGTGAAAGGCGAGCGGACATGAAATGCACAGAATCCACGGCAACTGGCCCCGAAATGGCTTACCCTCTACAGTCGCTTCTTCGCACGGCGTCGCGGGATCGAGAAGGAGGTTGGGATTTTCTATGAGCTTCTCAGTGTGCGTGATTACATGATTGTGGAGTGGTGCCAGATCAATGTGGTTGACGCCCGGTCTCCGTACTGCCTCGTTGTAATCATCTGCAACACCATTCTCGAATAAAGTCATGACACATCATTCCGTCATGGTTGAGATGCGTGCGATTCCATTCGCTGCGTTCTGCTCGGAGTGGTTCAGCCCAGGGGTCTGTTTAGAATCCCGGATGATGGAAAAAAAATTCTTGAAACAGCCTCCAAGGCCTCCATAGCTTGTTCAGACACACGACGGTGGCCCTTCTGCGTTTTCACGGCCCAAACGACCGCAACACCGGTCAGACCCTTCCCGGTATCCATAAAGCAAGGCGATCGGTTGACGAACTTTCGAATAACCTCTGTTGGGCATGCATCGAGGCACGTTTTTGCTTGATAAAAATCGTTGTTCTCCATCTCTCGGTAACGGTATTTGCACCATCTCCAATGTTAGGTAGATATTAGGTCAGAGAATTCAGGGAGCCCCAACGTACCATTTCAATTGGGTTCACTTTGTAGCGACTCTTTGTGCGATCCGATTTCGAAGCAATGTCCGACCCTTTCTTGTACGAGCCACGTGCTGAGCTCAACATGAAAATATGACTCAAAGACTTCATAAAAAAACGCACCTTTTCTCTCCTGCTTGCGGCGTTGTCGCTGGTAATGAACACGAAGCGGAACTCACTCCTCTTCGTCTGCATCGGAATCTTCAGCATCTGCAGCCTGGGTCAAGAGTTTCACCAAGAGCACATCATCGTCAAGAAAAACTTAATCCAATCATCTTCTTCAGCTATTTATGGGTTTCCAAATCAGCCCGCGTAAGTACTTGACAGTGGTCATCAGCGAGGCTATGAGTGCGGATTACCCGGTGCAAATCTGTTTCCATTAATTCCTGAATAACTGGGTGCAAAAATCAAAGCTCTTCCGCGCAGGAAAGATACAAATAAACAGTAAATTTCTGTGAAACAACCAGTGTATCGGGCTTGATAATATCCAACATGGAGATAATGTGCACACCAGTGGAAGTTATCACGATGTAGTCGCCGTTTCCGCCGGATGTGAGCTGGGATGGAGAAAGATCTGATTGCGTCTCCGCGCGAATGGTTTTCAATAATGGTGCAACAGAACGCGCCGGCACTGTCGTAATGGCGAAGTTCGACGGCGCGGTTGAGAATAGGTAAAGCAAGGTCCTAATTAAGACGCGAAACGCGACACAGAGTGGCCTGGTCCGACGGTTGCGCGGACTGAACAATTTCCGCCAAGACTTCATTCGGGAGCCATTGGGTGACATCCAGGTGCGCGTTGCTTGCGCGTCGTGTTAACACCATCTCAAGTGGTTGTAGAGGCAACCGGACGGAGAGAGAACACTGCTGCCACGTTTTTGATCGGACCTCTCGGCATTTGATCCGACGGTTTTCGGACGAGAGGCGGTTTTAATCGGTCTGCGAGACTGCGACCGATTTGGCATCTGTCTATTTCTGCAACTCAATAAGAATGTCAGATGGTTGTCTGCTGCCGGTTGATTGGCGGCCGCCCAGCTGGTATTAAAAAGGCTGGGTATGTAACCAGTCAAACCGCCGTATGATAGCGGACATCACTTCGTGACAAGTTTGAGTCCCGATTTAGAAATTCTTACTGTTCACTCAATTTTGGTTTAATTATAAAGTGGAGTGTGTAAATAGTACTATAGGAAGGCCCTCTAGAGATCCCCCGGAGCAAAACCTTGAAAATCAAATATGTTTTTTTCACAATCGGATTTCGCGCTTTTGATGGCGGGCCGGCAGTAGCCGAAGTAGCCGGTGGCTGTGCCATCCCCTATCTGATCTTCCCTCGTCGCTCTTGTCCATCCCCACCATGCCAAGGGTCCCAAACAACCCATCCCGTGGACAGAGGGGTGCTACTGGGATGTTTGCTCCTGCCCAGTCTCTTCCCGCTGTCTACCAATCTGATTCAGATGACGGGGACTGGGAGAGTGAAACAGAATCGGATTTAGATAAGGACGACGACTACTTTGAGGCATGGGAGAGCCAGCCCACACCCAGGACATTCAAAGAAAGAGACCAGAGAAATGCTGAAAAGAGGAAGATAGCTGCGGAAAAGCACAGGATCGCAGAGATGCGGAGTGCTGAGCACACCACCGTACGTAACGATAATTCGCAAAACGGTGTGCACCATGTTCTCGATGAAAAACTGGGTCTCGGCTTCATTGAAAGTGATGTCGTCAATGTCAAGCCCACGGGCGGTAAGGATGGATTTGTCGAGTTCTGAAGTATAAAGGTGTTCCAGTTTTGCGTTGTGCAAAGGTATGACTGTGGTGCATGTGCCTACACATTCATTTTAATTGATGTGTAGGTCAACAGGAGGTGTCTCCTCAGAATTACATCGGTAGCGGCGGCAAGCGCCGGTCCCCCACTCTGATGTTTGAATTGTATCTCGTCAACGTGGTGGAAAATCGAGCTGATGGTGGAATGGCAGCCAAGTCGTATGATCTGAGGCGGTTACCAAAGCGAAATCACCTCCACCCATCGTTCGAACGAGGAAGGGCAGCCCCGCCATTCCAAGGGTGATCAAAAATCGGTCGGTTGACAGATAATCTTGGGTCAGATTGGAGGGAACGCCCTGAGGGGTTTCTGGCCAAAAGCAAGCCATTGGAATGCCCGATTTTTCGGAGCTTCCATACCCGGCTAAACCACGCTTGCCGGCGGACTTTCAAACCGCCGAAATTCGCCGACAATAATCACTCGATTCAGGTTTAACAGCCGTTTGTGGAACAACAGGCGCGGCGGGATGATACAATCATTGACGTTTTACAGCATCGACCTGTATGAAAGCCGTTGCACCGCCATGATACTAGTCCTTAAATAGTAAATAAGTCGTTCTGCTCTTGTTTTTCTTTAAAGGCTCTCCACGCCGCTTTTGACACGACTGACGCAGTGTGCGACACGGGACTGTCAAATTGAAGGTAATATACTATATTTGCCATCCGGGATAGTAATTGTTCGAGCTGCTCGGATTTGGGAGGTTCGGTCCGGCCAAACCCCAGGAACTGCGCCCACCGATAGGTACAGCCGCCGAAGATGACTACATATATAAGGAGCCCAGACCCGCGAAGACCACAGTTATAAACATGACCCCTCAGTTCCCCTCCCCCACTTCGTACTATCGATTCATAAACCCAAGCACCCGCCCATACTTTGACTGGTCCAATTGGTACGGTCGGATAGGGATTGCGGAACCTGGACAGCAGACCCAGTACTCCACACTCCTTCGGTGGGCCGACGGCTCGTACATGCGCTTCCCGCTCGCCATTGAAGATCGAAACTGTGGGTGGACTGTTGTGACGCACCAAATTGTCTGAGCTGTTCTACTGATAGCTTTCGTGAAAGTGGGGAGTCCAGCCGACGATCGTTGTTCAGAATGTCCAGCCGCAATTGAGCGGGACAACAGTTGTTCAGTTTACGAAGAATGTCCGGCCTACATTGAGAGGGACGACAGTTGTCCAGTTTACGAAGAATGTACAGCCTATGCGGAGAAGGAGTGAGTACCACGCCCACATACACTCTCAGAGAAGAAAGCTAAAGGAAAACCTTACGCAGGCACTCGGCACTCGCCTATACTCTGGACAGCCGGGTATACAATGGCGGGAGCTACATAGAGAGAAATTTGAATGCACGGCGGTCGAAGAAAGGGAGCATGCTGCGCCGCATATTCACGGTGATGCTGTCGCAGATCAAGGGATGGGCATGTTGCGGGTCTGCCGCTGAATATGAAATCCCAGAAGTTACGTCTGGCGATGGAAGGCGGGGCGCACTATTGAAATATTGATGGCGCTGAGCCATTGAAATCTTGAGACTGGATGTACGTACCTAGTCGCAGTAGTGATCTTTGTTGTTAGACCTTGTGCGAGTCGCTCACGGAGTCTCTGGAGTACTTTGAAAGTGAAAACTAATGCTCAAGGGCATTACAGTCGTAAACTAGGAAGCGCAACACAACGTAGAAGCGCAACACTAGTTATTACGTACCTTTGAGATCTCAGACTTGATCCAAAATTTATACAAGCAAAGTAGAGTATAGTATCATCCTGTTCACAAACAGGATCTATCCAAAAAGCTCCTGTGAAGCCCGCAAAATTGCAATGTTTGTGACCATTTCACAGCCTTTGATCCCGACCTTTCCATGTTTCCATGTTCACAGTGCTGGTGTGGGCCAATTCTGTTGGATTGGGGGGTTTTCAGCATCCCTGATTACAGATATGTAGGTGAAACCACCAAGAAATGTACCTCCAGAACGACAATCGATCACGCCAAAGTGTTGCGCTTCTACGTTATTTAGTCATATTTGGGTGTCCGGAAAGATTTCCCTCGCTCTTGGATAAGAGATCAATTCCATTCAGAATACAATTTGGACCGAGTACTTTGGGTAAGATTTGACTCAAATATCCAGGAAACAATCTGATTGTTGCGCTTCCTAGTTTATGACTGTACTCATACTCTGATTCGAATGTGTTTCAACTGCCTGCACTTTTCCACTTCTGAACTCGTATTGCACCGAGAAGCAAGGAGTATGATATGGACTTTTCACGTTTTTCGATGCTCAGTTGTCGAGATGTTCAGCCGCACTACTCTGTATCCGCCATGTCGTGTTCGAACCCCCAGACTCTCCCGTGCAATAGTTTCCCGTGACTCCAGGCTCAGCACTGATTACGGCTGGGTTCGGGAGGGAAAGGGAGGGACTTGCCATATATTGGTACCTGCAGCTTCGTCAACGTGTTCTCACAGCAGTCGTACCGGTCCATACACACCAAGAATATATTACCTTCAAAGCAAATAATAATCGGCATGACTTTCGGAAAGGGACAAATAATTACCCATCTCACGAAAGCTGGAAGGCTATTGACCTTGAAAAGTTCGCGCAGTGGTGGAATACACAAGTGAATTTCCAATCCCAAACGATTACAGACTCCAATCTGCGGCTCTACAAAATACCCTACGAACTTCTGCGCTGTGATTTGAAAAGGAAAGGAAAGCTCAAGAAACATTTGGAATCAGGGCTGGGACTCATTCAAGGGCCGACTAGAGGTTGGTGTAGCTGGTCTGGCTGGGGTGGTTTCTCCTGAATTACTGGCAGGAAATCGTCCAGCCTGGCCGCTATTGGCCAAGGCGTTCTGAATGGAGTGTGGAGCCTGGGCCTGAATTTAAAAGACAATTTAGTCCAGTAATTGAATGAGGAATCAAGACTCACTTTAATCTGCTGTTTCTTCTGTTTCTCCAGGCACGATTTCCGATGTAATTCTAATCTGTACAAGCGCTCGGGGGACCGCTCCGCGGTCCCCCTTTATTGAGCAGAAATGCGAAAAAACCTTCAGAAAACAAATAATAAGATCAGTCGGACGGACAGAGAGATACTCGTTATGGAAAAAAGTGATGGACACTGGATTTTGAGGACGTGTATTTGTGATGGAAGGATATTTTGGTGGTTGGAAACTGGATATGAGGGAGATCTACTAGGCTGGTGGAAGACTTGTAGCATATTGATGCTGTTTGGTTGATTGCGACCCAGAATATCACACCCAGGGTTTAAATTGTTGCTATGGACTCCCCACGAGCCAGAATATCTTAGCCAGGACTCAAATTGTTAGCAACAGTAGAGGACTCCAATGAACAAAAATTTTGGTCATTGGGGCGAAAAGGTATGCGGGGAGAAAAGTAGGTCGATAATGGATATGCACTCGATGGTTCAGGCTAAAACTTGTCGCAGGTGATTGGCTGGATGCGGTGCAAGTGTGCCATGAGACCCAGAGCTCTGCGTGTGGCGTGAGCGGAAATATATGGGGTGCAGAACATTGGATCAGTCTAGAAGTTGTATCTTAATTACATAATGATTCTTGCTCGAGACCAGTGCAGAGCCATCCTGCGAAAATGTCAAACGAATGTCTATTCAGTTAGAATAGAATAAGCTAGGTGAGTATGGTGGAGTAGCCGTGTGAACTACGTGCGTGTGATTAAAATGCTCAATATATATATATGTACCGTTGAGGGGCGTCCAAAAACCTGAAATTTGCAATCTAGTGGGTTGATTTTGGGCAGAATATGCGTTGAAATCACGCATAACACGGTCCGAATTTTTATTCACTGGCGCGCGTCATTTTCGCTCGAGCAACCAAGCCGGACTCAAAATCAGGGAGGTCAGCACTTGGAAAGAAAGCCCCACCAAGTCGGATAGCGGGCCCTGCCGCGTAAACGGGCTACAAAGTTTATTATCTTCGCATGCCACAAACTATACCAACTTTCACAAAACTTCGTGAAATTTCGGAAAATTTGGTGAAGCTATGTTGCACCAATATACTCTTGGGAAAATTTCGGATAATTAGCTGGAGAGGTTTTTCCGGATGTATGGGTTAAGACAGAGGTCGTAAGCCTGTGATCACTCGGAGACCAGATTCCTACACAGCCGCGGTTTCGAGGCTCACAATACTACCTGTACCAGGAAGCCTGCACGCGCACCAAGGCGACGAGATGGTGCGTGCATCATCGAATACTCTGCATCACTAACTCGGACACTAGGTAGCACCAAGTGCGCAGCCTCAACAAAGGTGTCCCAGACAGGCAAAGAATAAGCAGCCAAGCCCTCAGAACAAAATGTCTTTCGTCTCGGCGCCTTCAAATTCTTTCTCCTTCCTTCTCTTTCCTCTATGCCTTTCAGACTAAAGTTTCATCCCACATTACTATCATTACCCTACCTTTGCAAAAGTTTTTTGATGGAAGTGCTGTTCGAGCCTTCGGGCTTGGATTGCTCTAGAATTTGGACTGAATCAACTGATAGGTATTATTTCACTGTTTGAATATTTTCAGATTTCTTTGGGGCCTGAGGAGGAAGCCTTGAAGATGCCGAGGCGGTACCTCAAAATCGGCCAAATCACCTACCTCTGTCAAAGAATTTGGCAGGCGATCACCGCGGATCACTTCCATCAAAATTCAGCAAAATCCGACTTTTGAATTTCTGCTGGCCTCAAATGTGGCCCGAATGCTCTACAGACTTGGTGGCACATTTTAGGATACCTTATATATAATCTCTTTTTTTCCCGATGTCGTTGGGTTTGAATTGAGGCCACAAGATCAAAATTTTGCAAAGGTAGGGTAATGATAGTATCTCTTGGGTACATGTCACCGCTAACTCGCCAGTTGAGTACGTCAACCGCACGTGACTAGCCATTCCCGGGCTGCATCTTCTTGAACCTACCCATTTTTCGTCCTGCGGACTCCACAAAACGACGGAAGTATGTAGACGCGTTTGCTGTAAGGATTACAGCTGCTGACTTCATTTCAAAAACCAGTGTCGTCGATCCCCGCCAACCGACTTGAAGGAACACCGGTTGTCAGTATCGAAGCTTCTTCCTATTGCGACGTAACGGACCGTGGGCTGCAACAACGCGTTCAGCGATAGGCATGCAGCTTCGGATTTCAGGCAGCTCTGGAACCACACTATGTAGTAGGCAAGTACCTTCCAATCGAAACGTTTACATAAATAGTTAAGAATATCATGAATGCAAGTTCCCAGCTTCGTTTCAAGCCAAACTTACTGGACCAATACACGGCGCCGCGACAACGACAGGACATTAGGGGCTTTCGCTAGAGTCGGTTTGATATGTACATAATGTTTCAAGGTATCCACTCGCGAACATTTTCATGCAATCTCATGGTCAATTCAACTGTAAATGTTCAGAATTGTCCGGGCAAGGAAAAATGCTATGAACGGCCAGCATTTCCTCATTTCTTCAACTTTAACGCATGCTGGCCGCGACGAGCCAACCGAAGGTTGGCGAGGAGCGGCGCGGTTATTGCGTTAGATTCGATATCTGAACAACGATACACTTATTTTACTCTAAGACTTGGAGGAGAGATCCTCTCGCAAATATTTCTTCGCATGACAGAATCTCATGTTAAGGAATCATTTCAGCTTTAATTCAAAGATATCCTCAACGAACCTGAAATGCAGATTGGCACGGACGACTCGGGCATATCCTTCAATCTCTGATTTCCGCTGCAAACGCACGCTGGCCGCGACGAGCCAACCGCAAGCGAGGAGCGGCGTGGTTAATTCGGTATCCAGACACTAGTAACTTTCACTCTCATGTTCTGGATAGGATCCAAAATATCTGAATAGGCATCCACTGGCGACGGTAAATATTAAATCTACCACATTTACGTCTTTTCCGTAGCGTAGCACGGGTAACTGCTAGTATATGTAAAATGGTGCACATAGTCTGAAACTACTTGAAAACACGACCATTTCCACATTTCGGTTGAGTGGAATTGATGCGGATTTGAGCACGCAATCCTCGTTGCAAGTCGGCCATTTTTATTGAAAATCACTGAAAATGGCCCAAAATCCTAAAAATGACCGATTTGTGGTGGTTATTGCGAGCCCAAATACCCACACCCGGACACTCAAACATGAGGTCAACTTCTGTGTCAATTTGTACGGGCAAATGAGCCATTTGTTGAATCGTCCATCCATCCATCTATGATGGCTCATTCAATAAAGATTTGTTGAGAACATGAAGCCCCTAGTGCTATTGTAAGACTGTATCAATTTATTTGCATCGATTGTTAAAATTATCCGGGCAGAGTTCGGGCTGCAATACCATTCCTTCCGTCAGCACAGTTCAAAACATTATTCCGCGGCGTGCTCCCATTTGGAAGGGCAATGCGGACAGTCAGCAGAACCGGAAAGGCGGTTTTTTATCGAGTGCAAGGACAATGTATGTGCAACAGTATGTGAGAAAATTATAGGAAGTCAATATTCATCTTAATTACCTTATGATAGGTGCCCCTGATAAAAACCAAGGCTAGCCGAGACATAGAGAGTCCGCGGCATCAAAAATGGCGGTATGCTCCGGGTGTGCAAATAACCACTCATGAATGGTGGTTTGTGGAGCTCGAAATTCAGGCAAGCACTATACCGGTAATGAATCCGATAGGGTGAGTGTGTTTTCATGGGATCCCGGGAAGTCAGAAAAGGCTGAAAGAGGTTTTATGGTATGTGGATGCTACAGATGGTACCAACACTCTGAAAATTCAAATTATGGCCTAGGAATTTTCATCCAGTCGCGGTTGTCTCGGAAAAAATGATTCAAAGTCAGCTCATGGGGATTTTCTGGCGTAATCTCGAAACTTCAATGAATGTCTTGTTATGCTCCCTTCTTGTCTGCGGCAAGGAACTGAGGCTGAACTGGTTATTGAATGCGGCGCACCATCGATAAAAGCCTGCATCATTTTATCAATTTTTTGACTCCATGTTGTTAAGCCAATTGCGATACAGGGACCTCCGGACTAAGTTAGCGCAATCCTTGCGCCGCTTTCCGCCATTGGATGGGAGAATGGTCTTCATTATAACTATTTGGAATGTTTTTGAGCAAACAGTGGCCGAATCTATCGGATTCGAGCCTTGCAGCATTGTGCCGGACATAATTTCCTTATATGGAACATTGGTGTTGGTATTTCCGATTGGGAAAACAGCTTCTGGCCATCTTTTCTCACTACGCCAGAGGTTTCTTTGCCGGAAAAAAATCTTGGTGGTCTATTGGTCCCGTCTCTGAGTTTTCCTCCATGGCAAAGTTTTTTTATTTGGCTCTGGGCTGACTCTGGGCGAGAAGTACCTAGTCTCTCGCAGCCAGAGCTTCAATACATATTTAAACTCATACCTCGTTGTATTGAAGTCTGTTATTAAGCGCGGGGGTCCGATCAGGGTAGCGGAGATCAACAAATGTGTCCCGATCGAAAGAGATCCTCGTTCCCCAGCTCGACCTCTAGCTCAAATGGCATCGACTCCGAGAGCTTGAAATGGACAAGAAGACCGAAATTCCGCCGTTGTCCAAGCTCAAGAAACAACAGAAAGCCGAGCTCATCGTGGCTGCCGTAGGACGTTGGAGACGTCGAGTGGACGCTGGAGAGGTACTGTACCTCTGATGGGTTTCCAAAGTTCCGAGCCATTGGATCTAATCATTTAAAGGCATATAATTATTGTAGATACCTTCCTATACATATACATAATAATTTGGGTGACTCAGATTGGCCGCGCGCGGGCTTGAGTGAGTGTGGTAGAGGCGAAAGGTGAATTTGCCATCGAAATCAGCCGCTTGGCAGGGGGGTACCAATAAGTGCAAAGGGACATTTGAAGCCTGCCATTTGCCTGTCACCAAAACACCACCGGAGAGGCGTGCAGCACATTGTGATGACCAAATCAAGCAAGATTGCGTCCACGTATCGCAAGTTGAAAGGACTCAAGCTTGGGGATGGAAATGGGGACGGCGATGAAGACGAGGATCAGGACGAGTATTAGTATAAAATTGATATTTTGCTTTAATTGAAGGCTTCCCGTATTGCCCATTGCATTTATCCGATTGAATTTCGAAACACCTATTAAGTCAGATGTTTACGTATGAGCAAGAGAGTGGATAGACGAGTGTATATTGGCGGAAGCAATTGAGTTGGGATTGTAAGGCTGAGAGAACTGATTACAGAGTTTTCTCTGTTTTTGCACGGTAATTCAAAGCTTCCCGTCGTGCACATTGCATTTGCCTCCATTGAATTTTGAAACATCAATTAAATTAGATACAATAACAAGTTCTACCACAACTAAAGCATTTTTGAGATGGTGGACGATTAGGATTCATGTAATCCTCCCGACGTTCAGAGGGATCATCAACATAAGATATAAGATTCTTCACGATAGTCATGTTACTGAACTCGGTGCTCCATCCACCCCAATCACAGATCCGAACCAGACCCCAACGACAACATGTGTACAACCATTGGCAACCTCCACGACGGAATGAATGTGTTCCATACGGGTAAGGGTCAGTTCGCTATCTTGCGACATAGATAGCCCTCTGTGATTTCTGAAACTATAAGCCACTCCGCAAGAGATCGAATTGGACACAAATGCGCCAAGTGCGGTGGAAATAAGTGAAGATAGAATGGCTTGACACCTAAGTGTACTCCGCCAAACTGGTTGGTTTTCCGAAAAGGCAAGGTGAGTTTGATACACGTCTCAGAGACCCACTCAATATCGTGTATCTGGATCTTCAAAACCTCGTCGAACCTAAGGAGACAAAGAAACGAAAGCACATATGCTAATGTGAGTAATCGTCGTGCCCATCCGCCACCCCACTCATGGCGACCTTTAGCGTGCTTCCGTGAACCAGCGGCATAATCTTTGAATTCCGCCACTGCCGGTTGGTGATTGAAATCGTACAGCTTGCGAAGTGTTTTCTGCAATTCATTAGTAGATTCTCCAAGGATTTTTTTTTTTTTCATACCTGAGTTATTAGTCGCGTGCAATGCGCGACAGAGTGGGATATTGCGTGGTGTGGTGCCGCAGGCACGGTTCGAGGCCCTCCAAATACTGAAGAGTGGGTACCGCAACGGTCATATAGATACCTCAGGGATAATCTACCTCTTTATAAATTATGTCTGTCTGTCTGAAGCCTTTTCAAACTCCGCCTCCGCAATGTTCCGATGAGCTTCTTTCCCCGTTTGTCCATAGCCGTGCACCTTATTCCCGACGTCTACCGCTTCAGCAAGTCTCCCAGAATTCAGTTCCTCCCTACAGAACTCGGGGAAAAAATCACCAACACTTATTTATTGGCGTCAAATGGCCGTTGTTGGTTCAGCTTTTTTTGTCAAAATTTGGGCCCAAAGGAAGAGGATGGGAGGCCGCGAAGCGGCCGAGCAGCCGCTTGTAAGTTATAATTACAGGCCATCTAATTTCTGATCGGACACCCTCGACAGCACAAAGTGGTGAAATTCCACAACCCAGATGGAGGATCTTGGAATGCTTCTGCAGACTGAGTACCCTTACTACAAACAGAAAATAAGGTTATATGCTTCAAATGTGCACAGCTTGGAGTTGTAGAGGAAAGACTATATCAGCAAAGAAATGAAGGAAGGATAGATTCATATTTCGACAATTCCTGCGACTATGTATGAAGCATCCAAAAGGAAATTCTTCAGGCCTCTGGGACATCACTGGCATCCCTGGTACCTTTCATCAAACAGATGAGAGTTTCAGAACATTAAACCAGCTTGAAGATAGACCTGGAAGCGCTCAAAGATTTACTTGTTTATGGATTGCACTTCGTGCTCGAAGCGAAGATATAGAGAAGTTGAATTGTGTTGCAGAATGCAAGGGAATTAGATACCGAGGGATCAGGCAGCGGAGCAAGGATATACAGCAACGGACATAGGACATAGCTCAGTAGTGGTATGTTGTACAGTGCTTTGTGGGGATGGAGAAATAGGTAGGTAACTTAAGTTAACATAGAAACGAACTAGAGGATTGTCACCCAGTCGGGCCAGCTACCAGTGCGATGGGCCAGAACACCATGTGAGTTCCATTGTTGTGCCTTGAAATGAGTGAGAATGGTTCCAAGGCCCTCCGCCAAGCCTTCTGAGCCCTCTGAAGCTGTCTCAAGGGCTCAAGCTGGCTGTTCGGGCAAAACACCACCTAGGGTGAAATAATTGTGAGGGATGGGTAGACAAGACAAGGCCGAATTTTTGATGCAGCTGCAAGTGCGAGAGAGCAGGATGAAGCCTGTGTCATATTCCACGCGGTAGCTATGAGCATCCATTAAATAGAGGTGACTGGGTTTTTGTCAAGTTCTGTCCTTTTGTGTTTGCTGGAGATGTTGACAACCTTGATATCTGCAAGGCGCCATCAGCGATTCTTTTGCGGTAAGCTTCCAAATTCTGTATGATCAATGGGCTGAATGAAATTAGTTGAAAATTCCACTGATGGCTAACAAATCAAGACGGGTCAACGGCAACCAGTTCACAAAATGAGCAAAAAATCTGCCAGTGGTTTGAGACAGGAGTAATACTCATTAGACTTTTGACATTTTCATTGTGGTGTTGTACCACACCAAAAAACACATGCAACAGCCCCAACACCCTGCCAAATCACAAAACATGGCAATGCCAACAATTTTTGGCCAAATTCTCACAACACCAGAACAACTTCGGCCGATAACACCAGAACTGATGGTGATTTCAGTGGCGTTCAACTTCTCATAGGACCTCCACGTCCATCCCAATCACCATAGGGAATTTCAAACACATTCATTGGATATACACCATGTTCAACATTGAATAAGTTGGGGGGACAACGCACAAATGCGAAAAAAACACGTGAAACAGCACAATCAAAATGTCAAAAGACTGATGCTGGCTGGATGTACCAGAATTGGGGTCCAGTTGAGGAGATATCCACCAGCATGATGTTCTGTTTAATGTCCGAGATGCCCAAAATGCAATACAACTTCGTGTTGACCGGAAGCACAAGAGAAAAATGATGGGGGGAATACAGTAGATTGCAATGTCGCCAAATCCTTATGACAATACTGTAGTCTGCCCCCAAGGCTTTCCCAGAAATGGAGTCAATTTTCAAGTTATATGAAGGCACCACGAACACAGGACAAATTCATCCAAGCATGGGATGGTCGAAAGCCACAGGAAATTGACAATACTGTAAAAACCACACTAGTGTTCCTTATAAAAATATTGGCAGTAATATGAGTCTATCCTTCCTTCATTTCTTTGCTGATATAGTCGTTCCTCTACAACTCCAAGCTGTGCATATTTGGAGCATATGACCTTATTTTCTTATTTTATGTTTGTAGTAAGGGTACTCAGTCTGCAGAAGCATTCCAAGATCCTCCATCTGGGTTGTGGAATTTCAACACTTTGTGCTGTCGAGGGTGTCCGATCCGAAATTAGATGGCCTGTAATTATAACTTATTATCCCTTAGCATTGCATTTCTATTCAACTTAGTTTGACTGGAAGATTTACTTTTGGATACTTCATACATACCCGCAGGAATTGTTGAGGACTGAAGGGTAAATTTACCAGTTTACAGTCATGTGATGACTTGATGAAATAATACAGGAGTGGTTCTTACAGTGCTGGCTGGATTTGAAAGACTTCGACTGTTTTCTACGGTTGCTTAGTGTAGTGGTTGTGCTCCCCTCTTTTCCATTTGCTTTCTTTTCTGGCGGTCATTGGTTCGATTATCCCCTTGGGATCTTTCCGCTATAAATCCTTTGAACACTGCTTTTTTTGGTTTAACCAATGTTTAGCAGAACATGATCTAGGTTAATTGGTGATTAACAGATCAAAATCGGCCATAATCGCCCTCATTCCGCTTCCCCCCCCGCCGCTAAAGTGATTACTAATCGAGCAATGATCAAGAAGGATTATGTGTTGACGAAGTCACGTTGTGCACCGCCTCCCTCCAGAAGGTGCCAGATACGCACTCTTCCCCACAATTTCTGGCATTTTTGAGCCAGAATTGTCATAACTGGCAATACTGATATTTTTTCCAGCGAGGAGGAAATACTTGACGAATTTAAGCTTTTACCATCGAATTTTGATTGTGGGCTCCCCACGAGCGAGAAAATCGCACAGCCAGGGTTCAAATTTTGACTGTGGACTCCCCACGAGCGAGAATATTGAAATTATCGCTGAGTCAGCCATTCAAGTGCCTAAGCAGCTACGGTGATTCGGAAAGGACAGGGCTGCTTAGAACAATGCTGGGGATCATCTGGCAGTTCCCGCCTGGAATGAGCTCTCCATATCAAGTCATATTGTCGATAGAAACAAACAATCTCGGCTGTATTCGGCAGCGAGGTGGAAACCCTTGACAAGAACAACTCTAGGCTCGAATTTAGCCTGTCTATGAAAGCAAGCTTGTCGATAGCGACAGGCTTGCCTCCATAGACACACCAGTCACTGGTCTAGAACAACCCCTGTACATGCAGTCTCTACGTTCGAGCAACCCTGCCGCTACTGTTTTTTTTCTCCCTCAGTTTTTGCCCGTTTGTCCTCTGGTTACGAGTCTAGCAATCTCCGTGTCACTAAGCCGCCGGTGATTATCTTCCAGTCGTTATTCTACTGCCCTATTGATCGACTGTCATCATAGTCAGAATAACGGCTGGTTCGAGTCTAGAATAATGATGATAATCAATTAAGGACGCCGAACCAGTGCTGCTAGGGGTATAATATTGCTTAGTACACCACTAGTGAGCTGGTGCGCTAATATTTGCAGTATTCAACTTGTGTGCATCGTTTGCAAGCACCAGGTGCATCTCCCACAATTGATTTCACCCTTTCGGCCACCTGTGAATAACAATATGACTTGGATCGCACGGCGATTGGCTCAGTAGCTACGATTTTTCGGCCAGAAATTGGGTAGAAAGCCTAGATCTAGCCAAGATCCGGTACAAACGATTGGGGTCCATCAAGTACATCGGACGCGTGTATGTGGGTACAGTACCTGCTTGTTCCTTATATAGACCTCGGCAGTAATACATCCTCCTCCTCCTGCTCATCCCCTTCAAAAGGGGAAAAGAACCAGGAACCAAGTGAGGCATGAACGAGGCGAAAACTAAGGCTCCAACCGTTTAATTTTCGTTTACGGATTCCAGTAAACTAAACGAAAACGGTTGGAAAACCATTTAGAGGTTTACAAACGGTATCTCGGTGCAAATTTAGGGGTACCTGACGGCGGTGGCGGCGGTCGACATCCTATTACCCAGTGAATTTGTGAACATATTATGTATTACAGTGGTGCTCTAAATAAATGCCGAGTTTTAATTACATAATTCCATCAGTTTCACTCCAAATTGGCCCAAACGGCTTGGTATACAGAAATTAGACATGAAATAGAGACCAACCACATACTTGTCCATTTTCCTTTTTGGGTAATCTGCCAGATCAGCGTAATTTTCTGAGGTGCCGAAAAAAACACTTTTTGGAGTTACCATATATGGAAAATTTATCTGAACACGTGGGCAGAAAGTTTAACCCCCGGCGAAACACGTTGCGAAATATTTTCTGAACTTGGTGGCTGTGAGCTTCCTTTATTTCTTCCCGAGAACGCGTGGGCAGAAAATTTAACCCCCGGCGAAGCACGTTGCGGAATATTTTCTGAAATTGGTGGCTGTGAGCTTCTTTATTTCCTCCCTCGGCAGAAGTAGAATGGGTGATCATTTTATGGTGGAATTATAATCCGGCCAGGTGAATGCATCTGTGAACACGTAGGGAGAAAATTTAACCCCCGGCGAAACACGTTGCGAAATATCTTCTGAACTTGGTGGTTGTGAGCTTCCTTTATTTCTTCCCACGGCAGAAGTAGAATGGGTGATCATTTTATGGTGGAATCATAATCTGGCCAGGTGAATGCATCTGCTAACGCACATGCAGAAAATTTAACCCCCGGCGAAGCACGTTGCGGAATATTTTCTGAACTTGATGACTGTGGGCTTCTTTTATCTCTTCCTGAGGCAAATCAAAAGTGCGATATTCTGGCTCGTGGGGAGTCCATGGCAACAATTTAAATCTTGGCTGCGATATTCTGGCTCGCAATTAAGGTTTGATGATAAAAGCTTAAATTGATAGATGTGTGACATACCTTCCATTGTCAGTCGGAAATTTTCAATTTTCACCGCAAAATCGACTTTGTGGATAAGTATGCATGGTATCAAAAAATGTAGTAGCATGAAAGTACCTAAAAAATGAACTATCAACATTTCAGTTGAATGTAATTGATGGAAATTGAGCTCGCAATGAGCTTCTCAAGTTGACCATTTTAGGGAAAATGAAAAATGCCCCCAAATGCTAAAAGTGGCCATTTGCTCCGGCCATTCTAAGCCCAAATGCCAATCAATCTCAACCAAATAAAATGTCAAAATGGTCTCCTCTGCAGTTACTTTTGGGGCTGCTTTCACCAATTTTGGATACCATGTGAATCCCACCTTCTCGAGTTCGCGCAAACGATTGACACGCGCTGGAACCCTTACTCCAAGCAGTGGTGCGCGAAGACTGAGGTGAGCGACTGTCTTCTTTACTTCAATTATCTATAGCTTCATTATATTAAATTTCTATCATTTGTATAGCTATGCAAAGCTGACCGCTTCGGCCACCACATGAGCCAGTATATCAGCAGTCTCCTTTTTCCAGCGAGCCTTGCCTCAGTCTTCTTCTTCGGCGCAGCATAACAACCGCAGGAAATAACATCCGCTGGGGTGTCTCACCCCATATCATGTTCCCAACGTGGGGCTGCATATATTATATTTACATGAATGTACACCGTTTGCGCTCTTTGGAACTCATTCTGACTCTATCTCTTGGAATGAGAGCAATGCTTGGTTTCCCCCATGCATCGCGGGCACCAATTTGTGGTAGTACTTCTGCACCACATCCCAATACCGTCGACAAATAATTTGTCTCAAGTTTGCCAGTCAGGTTTTTGAAACCTGGCACCTGCTTGTCATGGTTCTGCCACAGGCCCGGTGCACCCCATCGATTCGTGCCTAACCAAATTCAAGACTATGACCGAATTTCTCTTTGCTGGCTGCGCGACTACAGATTTTTCTAGGTTCACGGTCTGATTTCCGTGTACTCACCGCAATTCAGTGGTTTTTGGGTTCTGGTGTCAAGATGTTGTTCCTTTCAAATGTGAGAACTGTTCCAGAATAAATTGTTGTTTCACCCCGACCTGTTGGGGTCCGTCAGAAGTTGGTTCTAATTGTCAAAATACAGTGAACTGTATACCTAGGCACTTTCTGCCTATCTGTAACGGACACAACATTCCTTCTGAACCCCCTATACCATTTCTGACTTATTTCCTTACACATTCCTTTGCTTTCCCGCACTCCGTAGTTTACGGACACATATACTTATTGACTTCGTCTCATTCTAACATCTCTGCGATCCATTCAATCACTAAATACCTACAAACATCTGATTAGCTATATAAACCCTAGCGTAGATCTTTGACCTCGGTTAATCGACTACTTACGCCAGTCATTTCGTGCGACCCCCCGTGTGCCGGACTAGTATTCTGCTCTCCGTCACATATTTTTGACTGCTCGCTTTGCGTCCTAGCTTCGTTGGACTACCCGGTCTGATCAACCGCTACCGCCACCTTGCTTCGACGCCCCCAAAACCGACGAAACTTTACGCTATGGATATAGGACCTACCCGCCTTGTGGTGCACGCAGGGGTAGCCCCCGTGCCGCGGCCTATTCTAGGTACGTCCACTCCTTCTTCATCTTCCACCCGCTCCCTCGCCGGAGCACCCTCTACTGATACCCTTCTCCTCAAAACATCTCGCCCGGTCACCCCCGAGCTGAACTCCAGCTCGGTGGTGTCGGGGAGACCTCCCTCTATGCATCGCGGATTGGGAGACGGGCTCGGCGGTGCCGGCCCGGAGCCCGCTAGTCGCGGGCTCGACCTTTCGCATGACACCTTCGGTGTTAACCTGCCGCTCTTTGAGCCATTGCCGCCCCCACGCAATTTATTTTCTAGTGTCCTGAGCTCTGACGAGGGCTCGTGGCCAGCAACCCCGATGGCCACTCATTTGCACTCCGAGTGGTTAGTTCCGGAGCACATGACTACGTCAAATATCATGTACAATGCTCCTGATTCAGAAATTATATTGCCTGGTCATACAACGCTGGCCTTGAGCCGCGAGGCTCTTCTGAGTCTTGCGAACCATCACCAAGCTTTGGCCAATGCCGCCTTTGCTGCAGCAATGGAGGTCGCTCCTCCGATTGCACACCCGTTGAATGATGACTCCCTTGAGACTGTCAACGTCTCCAGGGATGATCCATCCGTTGCCAGTGGAAATCCGGACATCGGCTGCAACAATGTTGAGCCGTTTGAAATTGGGCCGGAGATCCCTATTATTCTCGCAACGAAGAATCCTCCCCATCGTGTACACCTTGAAGAGCTTGGGTTTGGATTCAGCCTGGAATCAGCTGAAGCTGTATGGGCTATGAGCTGTGAGGCGCTCACTATGCTCGCCGAAAATTATCATCAAACTCTGATCACAACGTGTGATGATCTGAGTACCCACATCGGCACTGGTTACTCCGGTGATCACGATGCGTCGAATTGCGGCACCGTTCTTCCTTTTCCTAGCATGTTTGGCGGAGAGGATAGCTCCCAAGCTGAAGATACAAGCCGTTGGGGAGCGCTAAACATCGCAGGCAGAACCCCGCTTGATGTTGACGCACTGAGTGTGCCCGATTGTCTTGGCATGATCGGGTCTATCGGGAAACTCACTGGTTCCCATGATTGCTTAAACGCGTGGGTGATTGGAGTTCGCACTGTCGCGAGACTTGCAAATTCGAAGTCTCGACAAGCTGTCCCCAAATGTCTGCCATCTCAAATGAGAGGCAGCAAAGAGTCCGGCCGGACCACCGTGGAGATTATTTCTGGTTTTCAAAACAAAACCAGCGAATGGAGACAGCAGATTGGTACGACACCATCGAAGAAGGTGGACTGCGTGGTTGAAAATAATACCACACCTGCGATCCATCGCATTACTGTAGATAGCACATCTTTTGGAACAAAAGTTCCATTAGCCAGAATTGTGCCAATCGAGTCTGAGAAATTTGTCCCCTGTGACGCGACTTGTAGCATGGTTGCATTTCCCTCGGATCAGTCTGAATATCTCTCGATTTGGTACTGCCAAGCCGAGGGAAAGAACGAGATGAGTACGCGAGATGGACCCACCGCTGAAGTTGTCCACAGGCCGATGAATTTCCCAGGCATCCCGAGTGCGTTGCTAGAACGACCCGACTTGGACCCAGGAAGAAAATATAACTACAGAAGGTTAACATTGATATTTCGCGTCAAAAATGCACCAGATGAGAGTGCATGCCGCCGGGATGAGTTGAACAGCATCTTTTTGGATGGTTCACTCGCCGCAATAACCTCGCACACACAACGCCGCATTGTGATGGTGTTAGTTTTGTGCTATCCTCACGTAGATAGCGATTGGGCGATGATGTATGCCCGCAGCATCAGTGAAAGTCGCTGTAGCACTTTTTCGAATCGCTTCACCTGTAATAAAGAAGGGCTCGTGCGCACATTGTTTTTGAGATTGTGGATGATAGGCCTCAAGCTCAACAAACCTGGCCTTGCCGGGTTTCAGGTTATGGAACTCGGCTCCTTGCAAGACAGAGATCCGTGGCTTTGTCTTTGGTGTTCTGAGCCTCTCGCGAGTCCTCTTGGAGTTCCGCGAGCATGGTTGAAAATGGTAGCCATTTTCATTGCGGTCGATGGCCGCGGCCTGACCCCAAAATGCCTTGCCTCGATCTTGGATAGCAACCACTCGTTTGCGATTCACATTCAAGTGGTTCCACCATATTCAGCTGGGAATTCCGCTTTGGTGATTAGTGCGCTGCATATTCTCTTGCTCACCGAGGCTCGGCGCTTCGCATTCGGCCCCAGGGCCCCTGTTGCTCGTTTGATTTCGGGTGAAGCCGATGCAAGCCATGGAACCATAAGGCTGGTGCCGAATGAAATCTCCTTGAGAGGAGGTGCAATTATTGCACTTAACTCGCGGCCAGCGTTGAGTGGGTGCTCTGTTCAGAGGATCATCGCCACCCCACCATGTGAACAGCTTTCCACCTCGCACTGAGAATCTTCATGTTCCAGGTTGGCTCAAAACTGGGTGCGACCTAAGGCAATGCCATATGCCATATTCGTTCCGAATCCCTTCAAGCTGTGGTAGTGCGGGATTCAAGATTGACATATCTGTTAAATATTGCGAGCGTAGCAATGGAGTTTGCCATTCTTGCGTCTATCGTGGCCGTCTGAACTTTATTGACGACTCACTGATTGGCGGGACCGCAGTTTTCTGATGTTCTTGAGATTCACACCGGTCAGGACAGCCGCTCGGAATTCAGTTCAGTTCAATTTTGGATGCATCCCCTTTCCGAAAATTGGAACTTCATGCGCAGCATCTCGGCATACTCCAGCTTTGATGAACCTACTTGCCTCGAGGGAAATTACCCGAGGCTTGTGTCAGGAATAATCCTGGTTGGCTTGCTGTGTAGCTACCTTGGCGCCCAGAATTTCACTTTGTCTGAGGACTCCTTCCGGCTACTTTCTCGGCGTATGGAAGTCGAGGAGGGCGGGGAGTACAGAGTAAATGTTGAACAGAATTTTGCAAATTCCTTCGAGAATTATTTCGACTCCCCCCGTCAAAACAGAGAACCAGACCAGCATTTCGGGTTCGTAACACCCGGAGATTGCACTCAGAACACGGACAGCAGCCAGACGCTCTGCCATTACAGTGTCTTGGATCTTGACTTCTGCCACAGAAAATATTACACAATGTGATCCGCCGGTGGTTAAATTTTCTGTGGGTCTCCCTGAGCACTCATTCCATGCCCATTAAACTGATTCCACCATGAAATTCGTACCCATTCCACTTCTGAACGGGGACAAAATAAAATAATTTCGTGGAGTCAGAACTGCCCAAATACAGAAAATATTACACAACTTGATCTGCCGGAGGTTAAATATTCTGTGGGTCTCCCTGAGCACTCATTCAATGCCCATGAACCTGACTCCACCGTGAAATCCGTACCCATTCCACGACGTCGACGACGAGATCGCGAGTAACAAGATAATTGACACCGGGCCCGTCGCTGGGATACGGGTCCGGATAGAGACAGATTGATGAAATTCCATGTATTTGAATATCGGTATCTGGGCATGCTCGGAGAGGTCACTCGAGTGTCACTCATCCAGATCTTCGTCAATCCCTCTGCACTTTGGGGAGGGGGGACTGAGATGAAATTCGGAATTAGTGATATAGGAAATAAATGATTGTATCAGTCTGTTGTGTGAATTCAGTTTCAAAGATTCCTCATATTGAAATATTGAATGGACTATATCTCAGCGAGTTCTAGACCAAGTGGAACTTATTCACTCTATCATTAATTCCGTATTACATCCCTGTACCATCAGACAAAATCTCAGCCAGATGGTCAAGATCTGGATGAGTGGTACTCAAATGACCACCCTGATCACCCCCAAGTACCAATATCTAAGTACGAGGAATTTCGTCAATCCTTTTCTATCAGTAATTGCGCATGAATTAGTAGTAGATTCATATTTATTTCGTGTGGATACATGGAGAACTGAGTGAGATATGGGCTAAAGATTGAAAACATCCAAAAACAGAAAATTTTGATCCGCGCCTTCGGTACTGTAAACTACATACAGTTTTACTGATGACTGCTAGACTCGCGACCAGTTCGGTCTCACGCACTGAAGCGTCTCTGGACAAGACTTCCGCATTCCCCCTACCTTATATCCGCCCATTCTCTTGATCTTTTGTCTTTCTCTGCACTATCTTCCCAGACTCATCCGCATCCAAACCGAACCTTAAACTCCCATTACTTGTATTCCTCCCAACCTCTCATGTTCCTCTTCTGCCCACAATTTTACTTTAACGATATACCTTTCTCCCTTTTCTGTTCAGTATAAACTAGTTCATCCCCATCCTCATGTATAATCCCTACACCCCCTCTGGTTCGGCAGTACTGCTACATAGCCTATCTGGCCAGTTAGAGCGTAACTTAGAAATTCAAATCAAATCAACTGATCACGGGTTTCGAACCCAGCGGCTGGCGGTTTCTTTTCCTCTCCTTTTCTTCCTCAGGAATGGAGAAGGTATCCTCCTTACACCTTGGCTGCAGACAGACCCTTTGATTGCAGTTCAGTCAGTTTATAGTCGTCGTTTCTAATGTGATGCTGCTTCCATCTCAACTTGACCTTACCCCACGTCCTGGCGAATCCATTCCGATTACAGCTGTTTGCGGAACATAAGGCGCGGAGGTTTTTTTTTTTTTTTTTTTTGCAACATTTTGATTAGAGCACTCACCATGACCTCAATTCTGGTCAGAATCCTTCGGGAGTAGGTGCGTTCGACTCGCACTGAAAATCCGCAGGGGATCAAGTACCGGTTTTTTTGATGTACAGTCGAAGCTGTCATAACCCATACCCAAAAGTATGGACAGCCAAAGGTATGGGTTATGGCAGCGTATGGGTTTCGGCAGCGTCCCGAAAAAAAAGACCAAAAAAATCAGAATAACGCGAAGTGTCCCCAGTTCATTCAAGACATTTTCGAGGCCAATTTCTGCCTCATCCTTGAGCTCGGCAAGGATAGCGGCAACCGTGGCAGATGTGGGGAGAATGCCCGATTTTATCCAGCAGTTGGCAACAGTTTGGGTAGAAACTTCACCCCAGGCGAGATCAGCGATGCGCATGGCCTCAAGCTGATTAATGTCGTAAATCATGGCAGGTGGGATGTCCCCGTCATAGCGGTCGAGTGCACGCTGCATAAAAAAGCGGCGGTAATGAGCCTTGAAGCAACGAATGATCCCGGCATCCATCGGTTGGACATGGGCAGTAAGATTGGGGCTGAAATTCTCGATCTGGATGTTGGCAAGGTCCGATGGTGGGACATGGCCAGAGAAGTTGTCCTGGAGAAGTAGAATTTGCCTCCCTGCCCTCCGCATGTAGCATTTTCTTTCTTGGTGAAAACTGTTGCGGCTGGGGTTCTGGTGTTGGTTTTCTCCGGTTTCTTTCGTTCTACAGGCCCTGAAATGCTCCATATAGATGCCATGAGCACCGAGGCCAAAAAAAAAAAAAAAAAAAAAAAAAAAGAACACACTTTTTCGTTTGTTGCTCAGTGTCCGCAACCTTTTCAATCTTTTTACCCAAGCCCTCAGCGAACCCCTTCAGTCTCTCAATCACATCTGCTTCCTTGTCAAGCCGTGAGAGTGCGCGCTCATAGTCTGACGAATTTTCCAGCCTGTAATAGATCACGGCATCTTCTTCAACATGATTCCCATCGTTGTCCAGCCATGCCTCATCAGCTGCCGAGATCTTCTCTTGTTGCTCCGCGAGATTATCACGACGGTGTTTGATGTGGTCTTTGAAAGCGGCAAGTTTTTGCTTAAGTTCCGCGAGAGACATGGGAGGCATGATGTGGGAGAAGATAGTGACAAATAAATAACAATAAATAAAAGATAGGGGCAAGTTATGGGTTTTCAGCCTCAAAAAGTTATGGATTATTGGGTATTAGAGAGGTATGGGTTATAAGGTCGGTTCTTGAACAGGGACATCAGGAAGGGAGCGGCGAATGGATGACTGAACCGCATACCGCGCTTGTATCGAGTAAAGTACGTGAAGATCCTTTAAGAGAGGGTCAGTGGTGGCGTGCGGGCACAGAATGGCTGCCGAACTGGTTTAACCTATAAGATTGTTATTAGTCTATCAGTCTAGCTCGGAGGCTATCGCCAGCGCCTACTCTACGGTAAACAAGCTACATTGTACGGAATTACTGGACAATTTCGTTCAAATCGGCAGTCACGCGTCACGCACCTCCCTGTCGATCACGAACTTTGGTCGATGTCACGCGTCACTCGGGCCTCTGTCGAACATTCAAGTGGTCACACAGGGCCCAAATTGCCTAAAAAAAAAAAAAAAAAAGGCAAAAAAGGCAAAATTTTTGGGTCAAATGCCGAAATTTTCGAGGTGTCACGCAAAAATTCGGCGGCTGCCGAAATGTCGAATAGGTAAAATGGGTCACGCGTCACACCCCCTGTCGATTTGAATGAAATTGTCCAGTAGCGGATTGCATTGGACATGGAGAGATAGAACGAACTTACACCATGTTTACCCAGCTTGCCACGAGGAGGCATCTGTCGAAGAGGGAGGGAGTTAGATTGTGGTGAAGGCGAGTGCAGCGAATGATTTGCCCCAAGATGAGATCGTAGGTGGTGCCCATGGTAAGTAAGGAGGGGTTTTTTTTTTGTGGAGGATGGATGTGTGTAACCAATAGTCATGTACTTATACCTGTAGGAGCGCCATCACACACACACGTATTACGTCCATATTGTTTTTTCTTCTTTTTTTTGTTTCACCTCCGAACCAATCAGCGTCTAGATTACCATGGTAGCACCAGTTACACGCGGCAACGGCATTCTCCGCTCCGTGTACTGCGCCGTGAGAAGGTGGGAATATAGGTCGCATGCGGCAAATGTGGCCGAATTTATCCGGACGCTGCCGAGACCAAGTCAGACACGAGGTGGGAAAAATACAGTATCGTGGTAGAAAAGCCCCGCGCTGCTCCGCCGATTTTTCAATAAATGAGCAGGCTTCTAAATCCTCTTTGAGGCCGCAGTAACCTAATAAGCGGTTGTCGGCCGCCTCGCGGCAGGCCTCGTGAAATCGGATGTCCAAATCGAGAATTTTCAATTGAAAACACTTGAACCGAGCATAGAGAGCTTGCGCAAAAGCCGCACCAGCCGCATGCGGCTTTTCGGCATTGCGCAAAACTATCGGGGTTTTCCTGGGTTTGCTGCATGAATTTGTGAGTTCATTTCACTCTCAGGGCTCTGTGCCACTGTATTGTGTTCATCTAACTTACTATCCGGTCGATGCACAAGCTGGGGAAGCAGTTTGTCCAGCCATCACTCCGGCTCCACTCAGATTTCGCTAATGCAATTTTCTCACTTATTATGCCTTGCCTGTCAACCCAACTACCTCTTCACCGACTCGGTTTCTCAGTAACCTCAGGTCTGATTTCCGCATGCGGCTTTTGCACAAGCTCTCTAATATCCAAATTTGCCTTTGAAATTGCTCAACCAAAGGCTCAATATTCAAGTATGGCGAGAGACATGTGGGCTAAACTTCTGTTTGAAAATAGAAGAACAAAAATAGTGCCCTTTTCGAACTCCGTCATGTCCTGGACCGCATCACGCTGTCGAGCTGGCAATAATGCGGATATCGTCTCGGATGCGTTGTTGCTTATGTATATGAACAGCCAACTGACACCCACGATGCTCCGTATATACAGTCTAATAATGTTCACGTTGGGCCATGTACGGAATCACCATTCAAATCTCTATCAATTCGGTCGCTTTCCATGTGGTGACATCATTTGAACTCAAAGGACAAGCGAGGAAGCCACCGAGGCGGCGCCTGCCCCTCAGGCATTACAGTTCCTTTAAAACGCGCGCCGCGGCTTGTTTATGCCTTGACATCCCTCACATTTTTTTTGCGCCTTTCTTTCTACTATTGCTTCAGGGTCACGGCGCCGAGTGCCGAATCGGCGGAGGGTTCCCCTTTTTCCCACCACCGATGGTCAGAATTGCTACTGATCGGGAAACCCCATAGTCTTGAGGTTTTGATTGGGAAACCCCATAGCCTTGTCAAAATCTCATTGTTTGGTTCCCCATTCGTACATGTGCTCCGCTTGGCTCCTGCCAACTCCCGTTAGATTTGCTTCCGGTGGGCGAGATCGGTACTTCTGACTCTGCCACATTTCTCACATGTCAAAGTATAAAAAATGAGCTTGACTAGCGCCAGGCCCGCGGACACTCCCTTGGAAGTCCGACCGCTTTTCGCCCGCTGTTCTAATACTCTATGAAATTTTCGCCCAGCTGGCTGTTTTACTCTATTTTGGTTGGACATATCTAGCCTCAAAATGCCATTGTTTTCCCTCCTATGCCCTATTTTTGCTCTGGAGTGGCAGCCCACAATCAATTTCACCTTGGACAACACAACAGCTCTCACAAATTAAGTCTGGCCTTCAAATGAGCTTGATCACGAGTTTCTGCCGCCTTCGGAGCCGATTGTACGTAGTCGAAAAAAAATTGCGCTCCGCGCGATTTACTCTATATGGACCGGACATCACCCTTTCAGCGCTGATTTACTCTATTTATGTACCGGAGTTGGGGGGCATTTTCGGCCGTTGATTTACTCTACGGCGGTCTACATAAGTACGCCGACGCGAGCCTGGGTAATCCGACCTTATTAGTAAAAGGCTCAAAAGATGCAGATAAATTTATCTTCTGACTATATTCTGGATAGTATTGTGTCCAATGGGGCGAGTCTCTGAGCCATTATAGTTTATTTACAGTGTTTGGCACGTCCTGGGCGCGTCGAGGAGGGACAAAGGTGGGATGACGCACCAAGGCGCAATGGTCACATGTACATTCAAACTCTGCAATTACATAATAAGCTTTTACTATGGCCACACGTGTCTGCCTAGGGGAGCCTAATTCCACATAGAAAAAGGAGAAGTCCATATCAGGAACAAGGGAAGATCCAAAGATATCTGGAACAAGGGAGTATCCATATTTGGAACAAGGGAACATCCATATTTGGAACAAGACGTGCCTTCGCTTCGCTCCGGTGCAAGAAGACTCATTCAATTGACAAATTGGCAGTCATGGACATAAGAAAATACAATTACGGCTTCAAGCCATCCGCGACTTTCTCCCGTTCCTCGGAGCACGCTGATGAATGTTAAGCAAATGGCCTGCATCCAGCGAAATAACGGACTGAAGACATGATGGACATTGGAAAGTTCAAAAGTCGAACCCTGAAAGATATATCTCATACTAAACAGCAGCATGGACTGGGTATGCAGCCCTATAACGCTAGCAGTTCACTTGAACGTTGGAATTGAAGGCAAGTACACCGCGAATTACATTGATATTCAACTGGATAAGTAGCTGGGCTTTCGATGGGGTAATCAGGCAGTATATGGGCATGCCGTGCTCAATGGAAGGGATGCGTCTGAACTAAAGTAAAATATGCACTAGAAGAGAAATTGAAGATCTCGTACCCTCGTACATGCCGCAGATCGTAAGAAGTCCAAAAGTGCATCCACGCTGTTGATACTCTTCTGGGACAATCAGTAAGAATTAACCGAACTCGACGATGATACCTGTCAAAAGTGCTGGCCAGAAATGCGTCCTAGGTGCCTCAGCTCGTCTGCAGGAGGAAAGTTCAACGCCAATAAATTTACTGAGGCGGACACAGTGTGGACACAAAGAACGCCGGCGATGGTCAGCGTCACACCTGAAGGGTTCGAGTCAGCCCCATCCCAGACCGAGGCCCATCCAGAGGAGAACTTCTCACCGTATTGGTTGGGACCTGGACCCGAACTATAATCCAGAGCTGTCGAATGGCACCATCAATGGGATCCGCGTACCTAAATCTCACAACGCGTTGGGTCAGAGAATGAATGGGTCTGCTGTGTATGAGACAGCTCACGACCTCAGAAACCCGTTAGGACGCTTGCGCGGACACGGGACATGAATCCGGCAATGTCACATAGAGTAAACACCATTGCTCCAGTCGATACCACGGCGAGCCCGGTTCAAGATGGAATGCGAGAAACGCAGGGGGAACAGGTGGATATATAACTGTAGTCTGACTTGTGATGACAGACGAACCTCGTGGATCAAAAATCCATAATCACAGGACCACCAGAAACGAAATGCGACCCACCGAGCGGCGTAATACTTGCATGTCACAGGATCTTGGAAGATTCATGAGGCTGTGAATCGGGTAACCAATCCGTTATTCTTGCGGCTTTCAGGCGGGCGAGACGTCCTTGGGCGAATTGCGGGTGTGTTTTGGGTTATTGGAAGATATTCAACCTTGAGGTACCTTGGGGAGAACAGAAACGCGGTGTTTGAAGATGCTCATAGTAAATCTTGACTTTGGGGGGCTAGATGTTTGGGGCGTGTCGCAGTCTGTTTGAGTGTATGTTTCCGAGCTTGAGGCAACAGGCAAACGTGAAGACTAGGGCCGAACAGCGGTGAGAGAAAACCTCCAGTAGCCATTGAGCCTTAATTGGACCACGACCGCGATAACTTGACGGATAACAAACAAATTTACCTCTTGCAGCTGGTATCATCCGCGATCAAGCATCGCGTAAGTTGAAGACCAGCGAACCATGTCCAGAATCATCTGCCGTGCGGCCCCGTGGGGATCGGTCTTGTCCCGGATCTGGATACCGCGGAAAAGTTCCTTATACGTTTAGCAGAGGACCGCTCCTAGCAAAGGAATCAGAGATTCGGTGATGAAGTACGCAAAAGAAATTAACGTACTTTGACGGCAATGGCCCGGAGAAGACCAATCTCATCACGAATACCATCATGGGAAAGGGACGTGTCGGGGATATGAGCATTTGATTCATGGATATTGAAGTGAGATGCCTTGCTGTATGTCGAGATCAACTTTTGAGTGGCAAGATTGATAACATTGTAGCAGGGAAAGGGGACGGCCACGGTGAGGGACATGGCGGATACGGACAAAGAGTGGGATGACAGCTGTCTACTACATGCGGATATGTATGTAATACCACCACCACAACATGGGCGAGGCAGCTGCAGTGAATTAAATTAAGTTAAAATATGATTGAAAGATAAAACATACTTTATGCGACGCTCCGTTGCGTCCCATTTCATGTTTTCCTCGCGCAGGAGAACACGTGAAAGCTCATCAAGCATGGTACCATTATTGGCTGCGTTTGTCGCACGTAACATACCCCAGCTAACGGAATAGAGATTAATTTAAAGACAGGATAAACGGCCAAATGGCTCACCCGCTTCTGAATACCCAGCCGCTTGACAATTTTATACAACGCCTGGCCCAAACGCACCCCGTGATGGGCGTTATTGATGCGTGTGAAGCCGAAAGTGCTTCGCGCAACACCCAGACCCCAGGAGAAGTCTCCTCAACCCAGTGCCCGGTAACGGCGTAATACCATCAGTGTTGTCGGCCTGCCACGCGTCGCAGGTGACGTGGATTAACCCCGTAACGGCGTCGCTCTGTAAACAACAAATGTTAGGTGGCTGGAACGGAAACGAGGCTGTACGTTGACCTGAAGACGAATTTTTAGAAGATTCATCTGCTCAAAGAACAAATTATTGATCTTTTCCCTCGTTTGGGCTTCGTTCGGTAGCACAACACCCTCGGTCGCACGAGCTGCAATGTCAATCATAATCTTGAATTTTGGGTGTGCGTGTGCTAAGGCATTTACGGGCTATACGGAATACGGTGAGCATATCAAGCCGCACTGCGAATATAAATTAGTACCTGGTTTGTTGCAATCAACCACTCAAGTGCGGCCTCGGTGAAAACATCGTCCGAATAAGGAACAGGGCGGTCCGCTTTCTCTCTGAGGTGCGGGTCAAGGGTTTGCTGGTGAAGCCAGGCTTTATCTGCCGCTGCAGCTGCAGCGGCTTCCGCGCGCTCCTTCATGTCATCGGGCAGCCTCGATTCAAAATTATTTTCTTTCGCCCATTTCCGATACTCCGGCTGGGAAGTATTAGAGCGTGCGATTAACAACGATGAATACACATACTTTGTGATATTTCTATAAGTGTCGTCGAACGGTGGAGGGATGGCATAATGCGTGATCAGATCAAGACTCGAGTATGTAGATGTGTTCAATGTTCGACATACTGGCAAATAAAACATTTCCGATGAAGCTTGTCGACATTCCCCTTCCCCTTCGTCAGGTAAGGCTTATCACCGAAGTGATTGACATCGGCGGTGGCCACTTGTGCGACCTTGGGTGCTTCGATCTTTTGCACGTCAACGTCGACAAGCATACCGTTGGCATCGACAGCTGTAGGATCAGAAGTCGACGCGGATGGGCCTTTGCGACTGCTCTCCTGTCGGCTGGATCCCCAACATCAATTATAATAAATAGTACAACCAACAAAACACGTACCTTGGTTGGTTATGTGACTCCTCTTGCCCCCGGGACCAACTGGGATGCAAAAGTCAGTGGTATTGCGATAGCAGGCCAAGGTCACATACCAGTATGTTTTGACGGGCCGGGTTCATCATCGCTAGTTTTGGTACCACTTGATTCATCGCCACGGGAATCTGCGGAACAATTTAGCTCATTGCGGGATTAGAAAATAACAGAAAACTAGCCTTCGTCATCCTGATCTTCATCGGGCGCAAAGTCGTCATCAACGTCCTCGATGGTGACAGATCCCAGTGACGCTGGAGATCACAATAAAATTAATGATTAGGCAACACGACAAAGCAAACGAAACTCGTATTGGTCCTGATTCGCTTTGGTTGTGGTACCTCTTCCACGTCGGAAGAGGGATCCGGTGTTTTCCGTTCAGTTAGAATCCAAGTCCTAAATGAAATGATGAAGATCACTTACGAAACAGTCTCAAGCTCCTTGATGAGTCGATCGAGCTTCGGGCGGGCAATGGCTGCCTTGACTTCGCCCCATTCGATGCCTCGCAAATATTTCACAACAAGGGGCAGTCCTGTCGTGCCACGCAGGATATTGGGGAGCCGGCCGTTGGCGTCGCGAAGATTCTCCCTAAAGAGTAGATCCATGTGGCAATTGAACGTGCTGGGGACGTCATTGTCCTCGCCTGAGAGTTTCAGAACGTGAGCAATGCGGCTTCGTTTGTCGGTCGTTGTGGCGATGGTGTCCGGAAGTGCGCGCGTCAGGGTGTCAATCCGGGCCCCAAGTCTTTCCATGGCGGCGACTGAGAATAGAATGGCTGTCAGGCCTGAGAAGACAGGAGAAGGCGCGAAGACCCGATCGAGGACGCGTCAAAGAGGTATATTACGTACCATCGCGTTCACCATTAGCAGGATCTGTGAGAGCCGCTCCAGGTTTACGCCTGCGAGAAGTCGTAACAATGAGAGTGGGGTCCGGATTGTCGTATGCCATTGTGCCGATGGGAGAAAAGAAGCTCGACGCGTCTTGTCACATTCCTCGTCACCTTTTATGGAACAGAGGTGCCGAGACTCGGCACAGAGGTCGTCTGTTGTCTGCTGGGTATGGACGAGCCGGAGACACGTAGGAACACGTTGGAACACGTCGAGTTAATTCACATGGAACAGACGGGACGAGCAACGCGTATGCGAATTGCGAAAGGCTCTGAACCAAATACAAGCAGTGATTGATGCACCAGCTAAATTTGGACCCAAGCCCGGGCTTGGCGGGCCTGGCGGGCTTTAGGCCCTGATCGGGTGCCGGGGTTGGGCAGCCGTATCCAGTCAAAAAGATCCCGTATGGCTACGGGATGATTTCCGAGAACATTCCGTAGCCATGGGACTGTTCGGGTGGCCTTGGGGTGGAGTCATATCGTACGATATGACGTGTTTGTTGTAGTAGCCGCATTTCTGCTCTCTCTCTCTCTCCCTCTTTCCCTCATCCTCGGTCCCTTGCCTGTCCCTCTCGATGTCCGAAGCCCCGACCGCGCCCAAAACCACCGCCAAGAAAGGCGAAAAAGTTGTCTGGCGCGACACCGATGACGCGACGCTCGTTTCAGTCCTGCGCACCTGCAAGGACGATGGCATGCAGGCTGACAGCGGCTGGAAGCCGCAGGCATGGACACTTGTCGCCAACGCCCTCACGGACTCTCCTGGCGCGGTCAAGACCCCGGAGAAGTGCCGCGACCACTTTGGCACGGTACATGCGTTGCCGTTGCTGCCCGAATGTGAAACTCACGGCGTCACAGCTCAAAAGTCAATGGATCGACGTCCGCGAACTTGCGCAGAAGTCCGGATTTGGGTTCGACCCGGGGCTGAAGATTGTAACGGCGACAGACGAGGTTTGGGAAAAGCTACTCGAGGTCCCGGTGTGTCGCAGTGTCTCTATTCCTTTCCGTCTACTCTGAGCTCATCTCTTGTCTGCAGGGCAGCAAGAAGTACGCTCGGTGGCGCAAGAAGCCCTTTGCCCTCTACGACGACATGCAGTACCTCGTCGACGGCATCGTGGCCACCGGCGTCAGCGCGTTCCATCCCGGCGCTGGCGCTGTTCAGGCCAACGCTGCTGCGTCCCCCGAGGACGACCAAGACGACGAGGACGACAACCAGTCCGTCCGAGCTGGCGCTGCTCCACCGAAGACTCCGTTGCGCCGCCGCTTCCACGACGACATCACTCCCTCCTCGCCTCCTCCTACTACCGGCAACGCTCCGCGTCGTCGTCCCCCCAGAAGTCCGCTCCCCGCCGTCGCCGTCGCCGCAACGCCGATGCGGCTCACTGTTGCAGATGTTCCACGGCCTCCGCCCCTCGAAGTTTGTCTCTGCCAACGAAAAACTAGCGATCTTCTTGCATATGGCGCGTACGGGTAGCAGTACTCGGATGCTCCAAGAGCGATTTCAGCGCAGCGGCGATACTATCAGCAAGTACGGGTTCTTTCTTTGTATTATCCCTTCTCTGACATAGCGCTAGGTCTATCCACACTATCCTCAACTGTCTCACAGGCTCGTTCTACTCCAAACACGTCCATCTTCCCCCCGATGGCACACCTCCCGAAATCAAGGAGACCGGCAAGTTCTACCCATACTTCCGCAATGCGCGCGGAGCACTGGACGGTTCCCACTTCCATGCATGGGTTTCTTCCGAAGCCATGGCTCGCTATCGGAATCGGAAGGGCTTCATTGGTCAGAACGTGCTCGCGGCTTGCAACTTTGCGCTGCTCTTTGTATACGTTCTCAGTGGATGGGAGGGGGAGCGCATCCGACTCACAGATATTCAACTACGCGCGTAAATGGGATTTCGCCGTGCCACTCGGAAAGTACTACCTTGCCGATGCTGGATTTCCGCTCTGCGATGTTCTCATGGTCCCGTATCGTGGTATTCGTTATCATCTGAAGGAATGGGGCAATGCACGACAACGGTGGGCATCCTTGTCTCTTCTAAAATTCCTTTGTTGAGCTATTTGAAGTCCCCGAAACTACAAGGAACTATTCAACCTGCGCCACGCGCAGCTGCGCAACGTTGTCGAGCGCATCTTTGGTATCCTCAAACGGCGCTGGGCGATGTTCTCGCATGCACCCGAATATCCCGCCGAAACACAAGCTCAATTTCTCGCCGCTATCTCTGCCCTCCACAACTTTATCCGTGTTCATGACAAGGAAGATGAAGCGGAGGAAGAAGAGTGCGCCAACGAACCTTACAGCAACCCGCAACCGCGTCGCGAGAGCTCTCTCCAGGACATGCTAGACAACGAGCCTCCCGAGATCACTCCAGAGCAGCTGGGCTTTTCAATTTCTCCAGAGGAGCGCCGGCGTGCGTCAGACCGTCGCGATGCTATTGCGAAGGAGATGTGGGAGGGCTACAAAGCCTACATGCTCACCAAGGGCATCGTTGTTTCGGAGGTAGCACCCGCAGAATAGTTATTAGAATGAGTATAGATTAGAACACTATTCTATATACATGAACGAGTGTGGTCAATCTTTTTTTTGTATGCGAGACTAAAAAGCAGCCGCGAGTTTGGTCTGAAGGTAAGCAGTACGACGAGCTTTGCTCTTGGACCCAATATATGTCTGCGCCACAGCAATCTCCTTCTCGAAGAGATTCATCGCAGCAACAGCCTCCTCATCCGAGAGCTCATCATCCTCCTCCATGAGCTGGACAGCCGCTGCGCGAACCTTCGGGGTGTTCATGACCTCCATCGACCCAACAAGATCGCGCACGGCTCCCGCCATGTCGTGAGCCGCATCGGCGTTGCGGCGACGGCGACGGCGGGGAGCGACTTCTGGGGGGACGACGACGCGGAGCGTTTGCCGGTAGTAGGAGGAGGCGAGGAGGGAGTGATGTCGTCGTGGAAGCGGCGGCGCACCGGAGTCTTCGGTGGAGCAGCGCCAGCTCGGACGGACTGGTTGTCGTCCTCGTCGTCTTGGTCGTCCTCGGGGGACGCAGCAGCGTTGGCCTGAACAGCGCCAGCGCCGGGATGGAACGCGCTGACGCCGGTGGCCACGATGCCGTCGACGAGGTACTGCATGTCGTCGTAGAGGGCAAAGGGCTTCTTGCGCCACCGAGCGTACTTCTTGCTGCCCTGCAGACAAGAGATGAGCTCAGAGTAGACGGAAAGGAATAGAGACACTGCGACACACCGGGACCTCGAGTAGCTTTTCCCAAACCTCGTCTGTCGCCGTTACAATCTTCAGCCCCGGGTCGAACCCAAATCCGGACTTCTGCGCAAGTTCGCGGACGTCGATCCATTGACTTTTGAGCTGTGACGCCGTGAGTTTCACATTCGGGCAGCAACGGCAACGCATGTACCGTGCCAAAGTGGTCGCGGCACTTCTCCGGGGTCTTGACCGCGCCAGGAGAGTCCGTGAGGCGTTGGCGACAAGTGTCCATGCCTGCGGCTTCCAGCCGCTGTCAGCCTGCATGCCATCGTCCTTGCAGGTGCGCAGGACTGAAACGAGCGTCGCGTCATCGGTGTCGCGCCAGACAACTTTTTCGCCTTTCTTGGCGGTGGTTTTGGGCGCGGGTCGGGGCTTCGGACATCGAGAGGGACAGGCAAGGGACCGAGGATGAGGGAAAGAGGGAGAGAGGAGAGAGAGCAGAAATGCGGCTACTACAACAAACACGTCATATCGTACGATATGACCTCCACCCCAAGGCCACCCGAACAGTCCCATGGCTACGGAATGTTCTCGGAAATCATCCCGTAGCCATACGGGATCTTTTTGGCTGGATACGGCTGCCCAACCCCGGCACCCGATCAGGGCCTTAACTTGCTCAAGCCCAAGCCCTGGGCCCACTCAGGCCCTGTGCCGGGCCCGGCCCGGCCCTGGTAAGCCCAGGGCCTGGCCTGGCGGGTCTAGGGCTTGAGGCAGGGCCCTGAGATTCACTACTGTGTGACGTGTCGGAGATTGAGAGGCCTCAGGAAGAGGTTGTTTATGATATCTATAGCGGTGCGAGTGCCAGTCCCCTACTCTTTGCATCTTCTAATCATATATTGAGACAAATTCAAGTGAAATACAAGTTTATGTATTTAATCAAATAAACGGAAGCGGGCCTTTGGCATATCGAGTGGGTACTCCGAACTGTCAACTGGATCATGCAAAGCGACAGCAGCTTGTATGTTGAACAACAGTGTTACCCCTTTCCTACCCTGACCAGTAGTTTTTGCCATCTTTCCTGGTGGCTTGCCAAATTTGGGAGGTAGAGTGCTACAGATCCTTTTTTGGAACAGCAGTTTGGGGGACTCTGATTTCAGGTCAGGATATGCTTCTGACTGCCAGGAAGCCTCCCACAAAAATTCAGCAAATTTTGTCCTACCCTGACCAGTAGTATCTGCCATCTTTCCTGGTGACTGACCAAATTCGGTAGGTAGAGTGCTACGACCCCTGTTTTGGAATGGCGGCTTGGGGGACTCTGATTTCAGCTTCTGACTGCCAGGAAGCCTCCTACGAAAATTCAGTGAATTTCGTCCTACCCTGACTAGTATTTGCCATCTTTCCTGGTGACTTACCAAATTCAGTAGGTAGAGCGCTATGACCCCTATTTTGGAACGGCGGTTCAGGGGACTCAGGATATGCTTCTGACTGCCAGAAAGCCTCCCATAAAAATTCAGCGAATTTTGTCCTACCCTGACTGGGAGTATCTGCCATCTTTACTGGTGACTTATCAAATTCAGTAGGTAGAGCGCTACGATCCCTATTCTATAACGGCGGTTTTGGGGACTCTGATTTCACCACTCTCCCGAAGCCAGGATACTATCCTGGCTTGGGTGTCCTATCCTAGATAGGACACCCATCAACTATGTGGTGCCAGGGCACGTTGTCATGCGCTATTTTGCCATTGGCTTCCGAACCAATGGCTGTCATGCTATTGGACGAAGGGCAGAAGGCGGCGTGGGTGATGAAAGCCTCCATCCGCCGATTGGTTGCCGACCAGCTGTCTAGGATGCCCGGGGCTGGCAGGGGCTGGCCGAGATCAACGTTCCACGTGCATCTCAGTACCAGGTGAAAGCATCCACACCAGGAGATTGGCTTTCTATTTGATCGCCTGTGAACCAATGGCAAAATAACGCATGATGACGACAAGCCTAATTTCCGTTCGCCGCCTCTTTCTAAGAACATTTTGTTCTCATGCTTATGTTCTCCCAATCAGTATGAGCAGGCCCCCGGTCACTTGGGGTGAGGTCGGTCCGGAATTTTTCGGAAATTTGGTCAGATTCACTCTATGAAAATCGGTTCTCAATCCCCCGATTTACTCTATTCCGGACCGACTTTGATGCATTTTTTTCCCCCAGATTTTCGTTGTTTTTCCTGTTTCTAGGTCATTTTGCACTCATTCTCGCACCGTTCTGCGACTTTTCCCTGCATTTGGCACCACATCGCTTCTGTTTTCACCCACAGAAATTCCGCCTCCAAGACCTCTGCATCTTGAAAAGAATTCTCGGGCTCCCTGATTTACTCTATCACGCACCGACCTGCGACGCTCAGAGCCAGTTTTACTCCATTTTACGGACCGAAAAATCGAATTTTTCTCCCCAGATTTATATGAGCATTACCCAAGCCTACATAGGTCACAAATGAAGCATCAAAGGACCCCGTATTCCGATCAATTGGGCCCGGGGGGCGGATGTATGTATTATACTGATTCGGGTGTGAGTGGGAAAATATGGTACAGGTACTCCGCTGATTGACGGCATCAGCGTAGTTATTTGTGGACCCAGGCGACGAATAGTCCGTGCGATCTAAAGCCGCAAATGGTACACGCATCGTCACAGGCTCGTGGGACCTAGAAGGCATACGTACTTATTCAAGTTATTGTTTCAGCCAGCTTCGCAGAACCTTCTATCTACGTATCCAAACCTCGTGGCCCCCGCTCATGCCGAATTGCCGACCCTGTCTTGTAGCCCACGATGTTTCCGACCCTGTCGTGTGTCGGAGAGGTATAAAGAGAGGCGCAGAATAGCAATCCATGTCGACAGTCATGTCTGAAATGAAACTTGTATTCGTGAGTCATGTTCCTACCCAGTACAAACTCTCCTGATTTATTGGCTGCAGGTGACTGGAGCCGCCGGTTTTGTCGGTTATGAAATCGTCTATCAGTTGCTGTGGCAGGATACAGTGTGCGAGGGTAGTACCTGATTTACTTGTCACTTAGAATCCACCTCACATTCTCCTTATCACGCAGTGCAGCTCGAGGCCCCAAATTTGCGATGTTGGCCAAAGCCTTTGCCGAGTATGAGAAGTTCGAGCCCGTCAATATCCCTGACGTCGCGTCGGGGGACTTCTCTGTCCCACTTGCTGGTATCTACCTCCTACCTGGTTTTGTTCCCCTGTCCTCATGCATCGCTCAGGCGTGGACGCAATCGTTCACACCGCCGCCCCCCCTGCCTGGTCGTGCTGATAATGACACCGCCCTGAACGTAGTTGGCATTTACCCAGTTCCACATGTCAACTTGGCTGATGTGCTGTCAGACGAACATAGCGGTCCACATCCTGGAGGAGGCGGACAAAGCTGGTATCACAAATGTTGTCGTTACAGGATCCATGGTCACGTTTCCGCCAGGCAAATACGGTCCAAACGGTGAGCCTCCGGCCGAGATCCTCTTCTGTTCAGTCCTCTAACCGGATCCCAACAGACATCGTCACATGCACCAGAGAACAAGCCGTGAATGGCATGACCACAAACAGCTTATCGGTCTATCTCGGGGAGAAGGTATCCGGGGAACAGGCCGTCCTTAACTTCGCAGCCAACCACAGCAACATGGATATCACCATCGGCAAGTCCACTACTTCACGACGATTGCTCATCCGGTTCATAGTCAACCCTCCCTGGGTATTCGGTCCCCATGCTCCAGGCTTTCAGCACATCGTGCCCAAGTTTGATTTTGCGACGCTGTCAACAAATGCGTTCGTCTACCAGCTCCTCCGCCCTGATAACGTCTGCTACCACTATCACCCGACGGGCATCATGGATATCCGCGATGTCGCACGTATCCACCTCGCGGCTCTGAACCCCAAAACCCTGGACCATCCCAGGCGCATCGCTACGTGCGCACCGCACGATGGTGACTTCAGGGACGCTCTGAAATACCTCGCCAAGGAGCACCCCGAACTCCAAAGCCGCCTCGCTGACCCCCAGACGGTCCCGGTTTGGGATGCTTACAAGTTGCCTATTGACCACGAGGTGCTCGATCGGGAATACGGTATCAGGGCTGATTCGTACATCCCGTGGAACAAGACTATTGTGGATGCAATCGAAAGCTTGCTTTTCCTCGAAGAGCAGTGGATCGCACAGGGCTTCAAGGTGGATGACATCCCTCGCGAGCCGCCGATGTAGACCGCACCATTCTCCAGTTTTCTCTATATAACAATGCGGACAGTACTTCTCACATTGGTTGTGGTTGGCCCGACAGAAGAGCGAAAGTAGTGAATGCGTTATGGTGTTTCCCGTATCATATTTTTTAAAACATATTGGTCCGTGGTCTTCTAATCTTGCGACTCCCTCGGTATCAACCATTCTTCGCGGTACCCGTGGACGACGGCGCCGATATTGAGAGTGCGAACTCGGGCAGGGAAAGGAGAATGATATGAACGATGGACCCATCTATTTGATGGACGATGAGCGTGAGTTACATGGAGCCAGAGCCTATAACATATCAGTAGATGAATGCATAATGCTTGTACTTCACACTTACTGCGGGGGGATACTGTAGTAGCCTGTAGGGAGGCGACCGCCCGAGGACCGTGACACGGTCCAGCAGCCGGGGGCGACACGACGGGGTTGAGGGTGACCGTGACCGTTGCCAAATTGGGCGACGAGGACAATGGGTGCGAGATTTTCTTACAGCCATTTGCGGAACATAAGGCGCGGGCCGTTTTTTTCTGTTTTGCAAAATTTTGCTTGGAACACCCACTACGAGCCTAATTTCGGTCAGAATCTCTTGGGAGTAGGTGTGTTCGACTCGCACGGCAAGTCTGCGAAGGATGGTCCCTTACGATTTTTGATGGGATCGAAAAATAAACTTTTTGCCATTTTGATCATGTTTCCGCTTAGGACAGCTGTAACTCGGGACACAGGGTCTCAGATTGACTTAAATCTTGGATATGGTATACAGATGCATGATCTCTAAGGGATAGGACTCTTTATGGGAAGTCCTGAAGATCATTACCTGTATAGAGCGCTTCACATTAGGACAGCAAAATTATGCCCCCGCAAAAGGGAGCAATGGGGAGTCAATTTTAATCAGATTCCCTATCGGAGTATTCCATCCCCTCGAGAACATGTGGGAAGACACTGTGTCAAAAAATTAGGTTAATCGAGTATCAAGAATCGAAGTTACAGCTGTCCTATGCGGAAACATGATGAAAATGGCAAAAAGTTTATTTTTTGATCCCATCAAAAATTATAAGGGACCATCCCCTGCAGATCTGCAGTGCGAGTTGAACACACCTACTTGGGGGGAAGCCAATGCTGCGCACGGCATAACTCGTACTTTTTTTTTTTTTTTTTTTTTTTTTTTTTTTTTCCCTTTAACCAAAACAAAACACCAACTGTTCAGGACACTTTCCACAAGATAACGTGGCTGTGCACAGCACATCTGCGAAGGACTTCGGACATCCCCGGCCGAATTGATCGCCGACCACCCACAGTATCGCTGCCAGGTGCATTGAGGAACCCAATGAGGCCACCTCTTCGCATTCTACCAACCGATGTCAGGGCGAAACCTCAGTTTAGTTTGGGGTTTGTGAGAAGATGCTCGACTGCCATGTGTGTCGCGGGTATCGGCAGAGCGGGATTCAAGGGCCTTTGGGTGGTAGTTGGTGCGTTGATGTTCTCGTGTCTTGTTCCAAGGGCACTCTGAATGACGACTGGGCATTTGTGGGCGTGGGGAACTTGTCGAGCATTGTACAGTAATCCGCGCTTCCCGCTCACAATGTGCCCACAGGGATTCGGGGCCCAGAGCAGGGTTTCGGAATTATGCCGACGCCGTCGGAAAAAGTCACTTGCATGACGGTCATATGGTACCTCCAGAAGCCACACCGTCAAGCAATAGATATGGGAAGCCACCGAAGCGAAGCCATGTCATGCAACAAGCGGATTTAAGGCTAGGAGGAGAACTGCGAGCCACCACATTAACGATGCCTCACTTACTTCTGAACAATGGAGTCAAGTTCTTCTACACTGACAGCGGCTCCACTGTCCATGGCCAGGATTATACAACGGTTGTCATAGTTCACGGGCACAGTTTCCACAGTGGTGTGTTCCCTCGAGCGTTTACTTACTTCGGAATCCAATTGAGCCAACAGGGACGTTTCAAAAGCTGTCTCTCCTCGCCGAGTCGAACAGACTGCGGATTGTTTCCGTCAATCGCCGGGAATATCCCGGATCCAGTCCTTACACGGCCCAGGAGCTGAAAGTATTCAATGAAGGCACCGATAGGGACCGCGCTGTCCTGCTGGAGCAGCAAGGTCGCGATCTTGCACTCTTTGTAGACGGACTTATTGTTGTGTTGCCAGTCACTCCAGCTGGCGGTATTATGCTCGTCAGATTGTCAATCGGCACCATCTTCCTTCTGTCCCTCATAGGGTCCATTGCAACACTTCCATTCGAGACGAGAGCTCGACTTTGTCCTTTGGTTACCGTTGTGCTTCTGCGTGCGTAGCATGCATCGTTCCACATTCATACAACCGCCCCAGAGTCGCCTTCTCTTGCCCTTGGTCTGCCAATCCCTCAAGGCCTGCTAATACCACACACTGATCCCCGTATCCCTGCGGAGAATAAAGGCTCTGCCTTCGCCAAATGGGTTTCAAGTCATTTCCTACACGGGGACCTGTCAGGTCATGAGCTGGAGCAGCTCACTTATGACAATACGGACCCTTCCAGGCCCTCGACAATCGAGAAGCTAAATCCCGAGGAAGTTTTTGGCGATCACTCTTCGGTCCCGGTGATAAATACGATTCGATTCTTGGGCTTAGTCCCTTTCGGCATGTCCTCTTTGCCCAGATGAACAAGGCGCTTTTTGATCCAGACGTCAGGGCTTGCCTGGGGGTGCCAATTTTTGGAACATCCATGGGGATGCGGAGCCCGGGCCAATGATGCACTCTGCATGGTTCTTGGAAGATTGCGTTGCTGTACGGAGGAGCCCACGATGCATGCGTCGAATCTAATAAAACATAGAGGGGACATCTCATGGATGCCGAGCGCATCTCCGACGACAAGCACATTATGCTGAAGTGCGTGTCGACATTCATCCACCCTCGGGATAGCAACATTTTTTGGTTCTCCACCACTGTCGGACGACCCCAGAAACCACGCCATTCCGATATTCGAGGTGCTGCAGGACCCCATGGACGCCGACAAGCAGATCCTTGTAATGCCTCGATTCGTCCCATTCGATCACCCAATTTTTGACACTGTCGGCGAGGTGATCGATTGCTTTCGACAAATATTTGAGGCGAGTACCTTCGAATTGTAATTTCATGAACGAGGACTAAAAGCGGCCATGCCCAGGGTATACAGTTCATGCATGAAAATTTTGTCGCGCATCGGTATGTACGCTGCAATCCACCGACACGACATTGATCTGCTTGCAGCGACTGTGGGGTGCTTAACTTTGTTCTGGACCCGCAGGAGATGTTTCCGCATGGAATCCATCCGGTCAAGTTCTGGGCGAACCCAACGAACGACGGCATAGCTTACTGCACCCAGCGAACCGCGTGTTGGCCACGGTATTATATCTTCGATTTCGGGCTCTCTCGTCGATATGATCCAAAAAAATGGTCCACCACTGGAAGATGTCATTTGCGGACCCGCCAGAGCATCAAGCCTCGCCCGAGGCTTGCAACCCATTTCCTACCGATATCTACTTTCTGGGAAACATGTTACGAAAAGACTTCCTTCAATCACATTCGTCAGGTCCAGTGCGTGATCTCTTCCTTTTTATTTTGTCCTGAATCACTGATTCTCAATGTTGAGCAGAGCATCAGAGGAAAACCACGCACCTCTCCGCTTTCTGAGGCGCCTGATTGACGACATGACGCAACAACAGCCCGCGTTACGGCCAACCATTGGCGAGGTAATACAGCGCTTCGACACGCGGTGTGAGCGCCTGAGCCAATGGCACCTGCGTAGGCCCGGCCAGGCCCACGATCTATTCACGTGGGTCGAAAACCGTATCCGGCAGGTCAAGAACACTTTCAACAGAGTCCCGCCCCTCCTATCTCGCTCACCGACGAGGCCCTTCATCCCGGTAGATGCACAGATGCGCGCATTCTATACGAACGTGCCGGGACCTTGAAACTTCAAGGTCGAGGCTAGTGTTGCCATCGCCCAGCCGGCTGGCTTGACCCGGCTTGTGGACTTTGAAGCTAGTTGCGTTGGAGGTTGTAGAACATGCCAGCACGTTTTAGATTATTATTCGTTCTTTAACGAGATGGTAGAAAAGCTGTGCTCTTTCCCCTTATATCCATCTCCTTCTCGCTTTCTCTGCCTTTCTTCCAGGGTTAACTCCTTTGTTTTTTTTTTCCTTGTCCACGCTGCCTCAGACCAATTGAACCCATGATCAACCATGTGCCAGATTTCTCTTCCTTCCAAACTGCGCACCGACTGCGAACTGTTACGGACAATCTACCATTTCTTGATAAGGCTCCAACCATTTTTGTTTCAAAAGTTTGTAAACGTTTGTAAACGGATTAATAATCCTTTTAGTTTACGGGCCTTCTTAAACGTTGCAAACAGTTTACAAATGGTTTAAACGGTAATATTTGCAGGCATTTTCAACTGACTATGTACATTGATTCACTGTTCACTTTCACTCAGAAACTATGTACCTATGCCTGGGACTTCAATTTGAACACAAATCCAAGCTGGTTCTGTACTGCACATGGCTTCACACTCGGTTCGATAGCAACTCCGGTCATATCTGAATTCGGTTTCCCGAAGGCAGTACATCTACATTGGGAGAGCCCGCTAATCTGTGCAGGCCAACATGCTGCTGAAACTTATGTGTGGAGTTCGCAAACGGTGAGGGACCCCCAGTTTCTTCATTGAAGTCAGAACTGCGGTCTTCCACACCCAATAAATATATCTTGTTAAATGTTTGTTTTTAAACGGTTTACAAACGTTTGTAAATGTTTTGGATTTTTTAACCGTTTAGTTTACGGGCCTTCGTAAACGAAAACTAAAAGGTTGGAGCCTTACCAAGAAATCGAAATCGACGGCTTTCGTTGCATATCTTTGGTTCATCTCCTTTTAGACTAGCTCCTTGCTCTCAGCTTTGCCCGACTCTTCGCCAGTATCGAATGGCATGGCACATGACCCTTGACATGACCGCAGTTTGCTCGGTCTGCACAACCATTCCCACAGAGCCCATAATTTCAGATCTTCAAAGCTGTAAAATCAAACCCAAATTCGGAATGTTCAGCACACGTGGTGGCTGTCGATAGGCTCAGAATGAGGTGCTTTCGGAATGGCCCACGGTACACCTTGACCTGGTTTTCAATCCTCATTTGCTGATGGGGTTTCAGCACGCCTGCTTAGACCACTCCTTCATCACCCCGGCTCCTTCATTGTGTTCAAGGCGAAAAGTTGAACTTAGTTAACTTAATTTACCAGAAATGAGACAGGATCGAGTAAGGGAGAATAATAACAGTGAATTCAGGGATTTGCTCACAGACTTGCATACGTAAGTTGCAGAAGTGCATGCCCATACCATATGATAGTGGGGAGAGGAGTGTTTGATGGGTTATGGCGAAGGACGGGACATGAGAAGGTTATATATGAGGTGTTCAATGGGTGGAAATCAGCGGATAACAGGACCAGAGGAGGACATATTAGGGAGTTTGTGCAAAAGCCGCATGAGCCGCATGCAGCTTTTGTGCATTGTGCAAAGCCGCATGATAAAATCAAGAATTTGTGAGTGGATTGATGTTGATTTTGATGAGATATGGTAATTTAGGTGCTATCCAGTACGTGAACCACTTACCAAACGTAATATGCATCATTTTTGACGTCATTATCTGGTTTCTCCACAGCCGCTGTGCGGCTATGGCCGTGATGCTGCCTAAAAAGGCCATTCTCCACACTTCTTTTCCCACATGATGCCGGAATCAATGCCGACAGCTTTCATATCACTGATATAAAAGTTTTAAATACATACTTAATTGATAGGGAGACAAAAGCCGCACGGTGCCGCATGCGGCTTTGCACAATGCACAAAAGCCGCATGCGGCTCGTGCGGCTTTTGCACAAACTCCCTATTGAATCCAGATGAATGCATATTATATATTGTGCTTTTAAAAAAAAAATGAAACTGAAGACCAAATGATGTGGTAAATGCCTTGGTGGCTATTTGACATGCTCAGCAATCCTTCAGATCTTTTCAGATATATATCTGTTGGAGTTTGATCTGTTCTGTTCATGCACGTATGTTTGTTCCTGATCACGTGAGTGAGAAGGCTTACCTGGAGGATCTTGTCCTTGCCGGCCAAAAGTCTGGCCAAATTGAGAAATCCTGCGGCCAAAAATTGACCAATCGGCGGCGGTCGGTCGCCTGACGACATCACAGGTTTAAGTAAATTGTGGACAAATGTCATCACATGCATCACGGCCGGAAGCTATATAAGGAGTGGGTGAATTGAACGCACCCACTGCTCCCTTTTCACATACACATGGACAGCCAATGTGAGCACCGACCATGCACGCTATTTATGCATTTCTGAACCCTGAACATTGTAGACTATGATAGCGTCAATCTTTCCTGCAACTACTGCGGAATGAAGAGATCCAAGGGCCGAATAAAGGCATGCCAATGTCAAATGAGATTTTACTGTGTGAGTCATGGCGCCATTGTGCTATTGAACGCATGTGACCTACATACTCGAAGTCAGCCAGTAGTTGTCAGAAGGAGGACTGGGATGAGCACAAGGCGCATTGCACCCCTTACGTTGAGCGGGACCCATGTTGGGTAAAATGGTTTCCCGCCCGTCGAGTTTTCTGGCAGGCTATCATGGGCGGCGAGTTTGCATCCGAGCTCACTCATATGATGACTGCGCTGATCATAATGTCCAGCTGTCCCAGTGGGTCAGGTCTTATTTTGCGTGGCTATAACGAAAGGGAATGGTGTGGAGATTGCTGGCGCAGGGATCGGCGTACTAAGCCTTCATCAAATCCTTCCAGATATATGGTCGAATCAGGTGAGTAGCTGTTCAGTTCCTGTCCGGGTTCCGACTTCAAAATATTCTAAACAGATCCACGATTACGTGAATGGTACGAGGGCATTCGAGCACCTTAGGAGCTTCAACTGCTAACTCAGAATTCTTAGACAGTTCTGTGCGCCTTGCTATTGTCATGAGCTTCAAGACGGTCAGAATTTTGCCCTTCAGAGTTGGAAATGGAGAAGGAGCGTTGGATAAGAAGTACACCCTGGCATCTTTCTTGGAACATGTCAACTCTGGCATAAAGGTCGCTGTGGTTCGAAAATTTCGTGACGAGAGGAATGGACTCGATTGGCGGCCACATGTGGCCCATATTACCCCTAGTCTCTCGTAGACAGATACCTTGCTTGTTTGTGTGTTACCCCTGTGTACAACTCCGTGCAGTATGACGAGTCCGTTGCAGGCATCATATCCATCCCAGTGACATTTTGGTTTGAATCAAAATGTGATGTACTTGTCTCAAAAAACACAAATTACTAGGCGCCAACACTTATGGCAACCGCAAGTATAGTATCTTGAACACACGGATACAACATTAGCCCCATAATGGCCTAAATCTTCCCCACTTTCTTTATTCTCCCTCTTCACATCCTGTGGCCAAACCACTATCCATAGATGATTTAGGGATTGATCTGTTTCAATAAATTAATCTATATAAAAAACATGATGAAAGATGACTTGAAAATGACAAGTGAGTCAATACATATGCAGTACTTACCATGGTAGAAAGAGGGTATGGAAGAAATCTAATCATGGTCTGATTGAGCACTTCAGGTATGGTCTTCCTAGTGTAGTGAGCACAAACCTTGGTTTTTGAGTCGAAGTATTTCGTCGCACAGTCGCATATATAGACCACGAGTCAGAAAGTTCGAGCTCAGGATATATCACTCACACGAATCGGTAAGACCCTTGAACCACACAGGCACGCTAGTGGATCTCGAAACCGGATCCAATGGGATACTGCTCGGCAGGAGATTTTCACCATCAAATACATTGAATGAGCATCTGTCTTGCAGGGGCCACAGTGGATGCAGGGAATGGGTTCAAAGTGTCCTCTATGTTGAAGGATGCAGAGCTGAGAGCAGCAAAATATTTCAACAGCACGGATTGAACATCATTGAAGAGTCTTCAGGAAGCGGCAAGATCAGGACAAACGGTATCAGGGACCAGCAACCAGACACAGTGTAGGTTTAATTTGCAGTCGCTTGAGGCCAATTTCAAGTCCACAATACACTTTGAATGAGGCTTGAAGACACTCCAGGGATCGGTATCAAGGTCGCAGATGAGCGGGGGTGAGGGGAGGAAACGCGAAGCAGATCTAGTACCCTGGCCTTTTATGGGGAAGATGTGCGTGACTGCAGCGTGAAGCGCCAAAGGCTGTTGCTGTGCCTCTTCTCCTCAAGTGCCCAATCAGGGTTTAGTTCCACAGTTCCCAGCCCGAGGATCGTTTCATCGGTGGGAGAGATCACACAGATTGGGTTAGCAAGGAGGCTCAGGTAATCTACTAGTTGGACGGACCGAAGGCTCCGTTGCTGCATTCAAGTTCCCTTTCAAGTTACCGCATTCAAAACTGTTCAGCATTCAAAATGTTCTACGACTCGTCAATTATGTCTCGGTGCTTTATTGCCACCAACGAACCCACATAATTCACTAATAAGTGTTTAAAGATAGCGACCACGCGCATTCAAGCTACCGCATTCTACGACTGTGTATGTATGTATCATCCAAGAAATCGCGGGGAGTTGCTCCTCAATATCCAAGAGTCGAAAGCGGCAGTTGAGCGTAAGTTTGACTGGTAATGGCGGCAAAGGGCGGCAATTTAACTATTTTTGGGGGCGGCAGTGGCGTCAAAGGGCGGCACTAGGGGCGGCAAAGGGCGGCAGAGGGGGCGGCAGTAGGGGCGGCAGTGGGGGCGGCAAATATCTGTGGGGGCGGCACTTTTCTTTTTTGGGTCGGCAGTTGGGGGCGGCAATGCAACTTCGTGACAAAGGGCGGCAGTGTGACCATGTGTGACAACGGGCGGCAATGGGTGGCAAGGGCGGCAGTTTGCATAAAAATTATGGTTTGAGATTACGACATTTTGAGGTGTATCCGAGTCTTACTTAACCTCGGAGCTGCACAGATGGCCTAAACTTGGTGTCTGTCGCCCCAAAATTTCACCTTTTGATCTGCTAGTATGCATGCACGCTTTTTGGTTACGGTTCGTGCCCAGAAATTATGCTGAGAACATCTAGAGGAGTTATTGTCACTCAGCGCCGTTCAAATCGTTCCCTGGCCGCTCTTTACGGCTACGGTTTAATTCACCACCAACACCAACACTAGGTGCAAATTGCTTGCTACTACCCCTGTTTTATCACTCGGCATAAACCTCTCAGGCATCCCAAAGTTGGGTGAGGAGGTAGATATCACTCTGTTGTACCTTTAATTAATCCCGGTGAGTGAATTCAGCATCGCTCATGGCGCTGTGCACTGATCGGTTGGGTCCGATGCCGGCATTATTCGGCCTCTTTCTTCCACCACCATCGCACCTCAAGACAGCCTCACTTCGGGTTTATTCGTCTATTCTTGCTGACATCTCTCAGAAACAATGGCCACCCATAAGGATTGCTTTGATCTCAGGGGTTACCAGCCCATTGTGAGGGAATAGAAGACAGCAGTTGTGAAAAGGCAAGAGTGTGCTGGAAAAGGGGCTGCGGCTGGTATCAACTTCACACGTGCGCGGTTTCGAAATTACACGTCAATCTGGCCGCTGACAGCACATCGGGCGCAGGCTTGCTAAAATTACATTACAAGTACCTTACAGGATCGCACTCAAGTAACCATATGGAAATCTATTTTGAGTAAGATATTGTAATGGCACAATCAATCTACGCAATTGAGTTTAACAGGCATACGTGCCCAAATGCCATCACCATCTTCAATCCGGAACTCCAAATCCTTGGGCTTATCAAACGAGTAGACGTGCCTGCACATTGAGCAGTGCACACTCACGGTATCCTGCCGAAGATCCTGGCGACACTGCGTCGAGAAGGGGGTCTGGCAGTGCCAACCAGGCCACATTTGCAACTCAAAGGGAGTGGCTCCCCAAACGGTGCATGGACAGGATGCGCCCAAACATACCGATATTGCTTGTTTCCGTCTCCGTAAAAATATGCCACTGCAGAATGGCTCCAGAGATTGTTGCTAGTAGCGAGACAATCCTCAAGAAAGTTTTTCCTCTCGTGGAAGTAAAAGGGCTTGACCATCATGTTGAGGAACCCGTTGAAGTTTCACCGCTTCAAACCCGATCAGAGCCCGGAACCATTTACTGTGGGATCCTTTTAGTAAGCACTCTAGGGAAAGAAAGCACGTTATAGAAATACTTACCAGTCCTTGAGCCAATCATTAATCCCCGCACCAGCCATTGGGTCCCTTTCCCTCTCCGCCTGGAATGAGGCTGGGAATGGGAAGTCTCTTTCCACCTGAAACCAGAATGAGAACGGGAATGGGCACGCGCATGTGCATGGGATTGGGCACGGGAATGCGGGTGAGATAGTGCAGTACCTGGATGTATACGCGGGCCCACTACCGGACAACCCGGAGCCGACCCGGCGCTGCGTTGGTACGGTGCGGGTACTCCGAGAGCGACGCGCATCAGTAAAAATATATATACACTTGGCTTTGGCATCTTTGGTCATTGAAACTCGTCTTTGGGGATCTGTGTCTTGGGAAGATTATCTTTCGTCTTTGAATTAGATTTTTGAGGAGTCTTGATCTTGCAGGCCACATCTTTGATCTTTCACCGGGGACCAACTAATAACTCTATATGACAAGATATACATAGTATTATTCCTCTGATGTCCTTCCACCGACTCCCAATGTGAATTTTCATACCATCTTTGACCAGACTCAATAGGTTCTGGATAATGTGAGGTTCAATCTGGCGTTGTTGATGTGGCAAGGTGAAGCGGGAGGAACGCGATCACATACAGGCTGCGGGCGGGGCAAAGTCGAGGAGGGGAGGTCAGCAGCGAGCCGTGGCGGAGGAACGCGATCACATACATCCTGCGGGCCTCTCCAAGAATATCTTGAACTCGAGCGGCTTTGGGTCGGTAGTGAATGCAAATAAGTAGATTTGAATAAATGAAAATGAAATTCATTTAACAATCTCCGGCGCACGATTTTGAGTGAGCAACGCAACAGAGAAAGCAAATTAGTGTCCCCGTTTGACCGCGTGCCCCCGCCGACTCACCAACCACACCGTATGCCACATTGACCTCGTCGTGCCGCACTCCGCGCTGCATGGGACACATGTCGTCTGCAAAATTAAGGTAGGAGGGATGGCTGACTGAGTGGTAAATGGTAAAGTCGTGAACAGGCAGCATTTGACGACTCGGAATCCAATGTAGCGGGTGCTATGGGTATTTTTAAGAAGAACCAAATAAAGGCCGTAGATATGGCAGAGATGCAGGAAGACGCGTCGTTGTTGCCTGTGACGAGCTGTGACGGGACGTGCAAACTCCGATGATTTGTAATAAGGTCGGCGAGTGATCAAGCAATCAAGCTGATCAACAGACTACAAACAACCGAGGTACGAGGTAAGTTATGTTTGTAGCGTCTGTCTACGAGAGACTAGGTGGCTGACGGTCCTGGAGTCAAAGAATGCCCTCAAAGTCGTTCAATTCAAGAGATATTGGGATGTGGTGAGCACCAAACGATTCTGCTTCCTCCGGCGAGAGCATCCGAAATAGGGACGACCGGCCGGCGCCAAGGTTCTGCCATCGTCCTCTGAAAAACTGAGAAAAATGCGAGTTAAAACAGTTCCTCCGGCCTAGAGAGAGACATACCTGCCGATTTGCCCATACACCTTTAAAGGTGTGCAAGAAGTAACCAGAGAAGAGCTTGTTGTCGGCAACAAGCATGTCTGCGGCAAGAAGATTGCCGAGTCAGCAGTCATAAATAATAAATAATGTGAGGCTCACCGTCTCCGAAGCCCAGGTATTGAGCAAGTACGTTGTAATCGCTGGCTTCCCAGGCCTCCCAAACACCGTCAGGGCCAGCGGACAGAAGGATCTCCAAGTACAAATCTTTTGCGTTATGTGATGTCTGCTCAATGAAGTCTCAGGGGACCCACCTTCACCCTCTGTTTGCATTAGCTCATTCACCATTAGCTTCTCTATCATGCCCTGAGAAAATGGACGGAGGAATAGATTTCCAAAATCTCGTCCAACGGGTAGGTGTCGAGGACCGCAATGCGCTGGCTCCAAATGCGGTTAAATATCTCCTCGTCCAGGATGCCAATTTCATCCAGGTTCCAGCGGCTGCCGTTGAATAGCTCGCAGTACAGCATAATGGGATACATTGAGCGGCGAAAGCGGTGGGATTCCTCCCAATTCAAGACACTCGTCTGTGAATTCCGGTCTTTAAACCTAATTACGGTCAGTTCACATCCAAGGCCACAGAATGGGACGCACAATGAACTATATAGATTCTCAAGTGCCTCAACCAACTCAGAGTCGAGTTGGAGGAGGATTTTTTCTTTTGCAGTTATCAAACTGGCAGTATCATGTTCTTCAGGGCAATTGGTGGCAAGGATGATGGGGGTCTATAGCGGCGCCGGCCTTATCGTTTGGATACGGATACCGTAAGAGCCACAAGGCCTGGGGTAGCGCAGTGCACCGTCCCCGTCCAAGTCGCCCAACCGGCATGGCTTCTGTTTGTTTCCCACTTCCCTCTTTAGGTGACTTCAGTGTTTTCGCTTCATCAATTTAGACATGCGGCGTGGGAGCATCACTAGGCAAATAAAACTTCCTTCCTTTCTCTGGCGCGTTCGATAAGTTAATTGCCCAGAATTCCCACGTCTGGGGGCATAAGTAGGCCACAGGTGTCGAACACCCCTCTTTAACCATGTCATCTCACAAACGAACGATTGTCGTTTTGGGCTCCCGTTCAGTTGGTACGTTAAAATTTAAAAGTTTCCGGCCGTGTTCTACTAAGGACCCATCGCACAACGCGCATATGTAGGCAAATCCTCACTAATCAGGCGATATTGCGATCCGGAGAGCCAATTCGTCAATTCATATTTTCCAACAATCGAGACGACATATTGGAAGAAAATTCTAAAGTATGACTGCAAAATCATCGATACGGCCGGTCAGGTTCGTTAGAATTCCGAACTAGAAACAGCGCAACGGTCTGAACATTTTCCAGGACGAATCATCCATCATCAACCTCAAATACATTTATGGCACTCATGCATACGTCCTTGTATGTCTTGTCATTTTCTAATCTCCGTTGTTCCTGAGCGTGGGGTCTTGTGTTGTGATAGGTGTATTCCGTCGCATCCAGGAGATCATTTGACCTAGTCTCAGTACTTTATGATGAAATTCGTGGACTTTACGGCTCACCGGTACCATGCGTAATTGTCGGATGTAAAACGGATCTCGAAAAACAGTGAGGTTAATGCCCAGGACGATATGCGAAGGCTCACATTCGACCCGACAATAGCCGCGAGGTTGAAACAAGCGAGGCGGCACAACTCGCCGAAAGGAGGAACAGTGCTTGGATTGAGACAAGTTCCAAGACCGACACCAACATCAGTACGTTGTGCGCATGCTCTTACACAGACATCAGATTAGGTATTTCAGAAGAAGTCTTTGAAATTTGCATACAAGAAATTGAGAAAGCAAGTTGTGAGCTGGGTGTTTACTCAGGCTCTCCAAATCACCAGGTAAATATTATCTCGTTCTAACAATGCGCACTACTACTGATGTCAATCCATGCGTTCAAAGCACTGGTTACCTCGATATGCTCAAATTGCAGAAGTATTTAGGCAGCTTTTCTTCGCCTAGCTTTAACCAAGGTCGATCGTTTGGGGTAGCAGTAGCCATCATACATATATGTCGGTCATAGTCCTTGAAGATTTAAGCAAGCGAGGTGTCAGATTTAAACAGTTCCAAATTAGGAAAGGGACAATTGAGCTGTTCGATTTATACAGTCTGGACCAACTGTGGTATTTGCACACCTGACAAAGTGTTTAGAATGTACACCCATTGGGTTCACCAGACACAGGAAGATATAGACTCTAGGCAGAAGGGATAAATCATATGACTATTCAACAATGCCAGAGACAGTGGTCCGGGATTATATACTGTATCGCGCGCTGCGCGAGAAGAAAAAATCACAAGTTTCAGCGTACTGGAGGGTATACAAAGGACGGTGACTCACAATTATGAACGGTATCACGCTACGCGCGAGAAAAAAAAAAAGAGAACCACACAAGTTAGGGCATACTGAAGGCCACACAAGCCATGGTGACTCAGAGGGACCTGCAGGATAAATATTGAATCAGAATCAATGCCCCCCCCCTATGTGCCGCATTGCTCAGAAGACCCCAGTCTTCAGATGTCAAGACAGTCTGATCCGGAGGATCCAACGAAGATTAAGAACCAAATTAAATACATGACAGTATAGCAGGGATGGCTCTGCCTTTGAGCCGTATAAATGTGACGGAAGAGTGAGTAATCACGAGTTCCGGCACACGAGAGCTAGAATAAATCCAAGACTTGACTGACTACGAAAACGGCTGGAATTTGGAGGACAGGGATGGCTCGGAGTCCGACGGGTACGAGACGATGGACAGCCTTGCCCGAAATTGCACTGGTGCTGGATGTGGCCAACTATCATAATATCAGTGATGTTCCATAAGGCCTTAAGCACAGGTCTGAAAAGTCCTAAGGGTTAGTAAGGCCTAAGCCTTAGTGCTAAGGCCTTGTTGGTGAGTTTGTGCCCTCTTACGATGGCTGCTGACTCCTGATGCATTCCCAGGTTACAATGCGAGGAGCTGAAAGACCTGGGAAAGTGAAATGGAATCGACCATGCCTCCCTCCTCTGGAGCCTCTCTCTCTTTCAGCCTCACGGTAAATATTCGTTGAAGAACCTGGCAGCGAAGAATGCTCTCGACGAACTGCTAGAGCTGTCGGGCAGTCTTCCCCTGGCTGTTAGTCTCATGGCCAACATAGCATCATTCGAAGGCTATTCGAGCACTTTAGCTCGGTTGCAGACGGAAAAAACCGCCCTTCTTTCGGAGGGACACGACAAACGTTCCAACCTCGAAAAATCCATCACACTTTCGCTCAACAGTCCACGCATCTCCTCGTCCCCACATGCAAAAAAACGCATCTCGCTCCTCTCTCTCCTGCCGGATGGAATCAGGGTAGAGGACATCATCGCAGGCAACGTCCCAATTCCTAATGTTCGTCAATGTCAATCCGTGTTGATCGGTACATCCCTTGCGTACATGATGTCAAGGGCCGCCTAAAGGCACTGTGCCCGGTCCGCGAATACGTCAGACGGGTTTATCCACCTTCACACTCCCTGTTCAGCCCCCTTTGAACATATTTCCAAGACCTGCTTGAGGTCTGGCAGGCCAACAACCAATTCACCGCTGGCAATCTTGCCCTGGAGCTAGTCACGCATCTTGGGAACATCAGCCAGCTCGTCCTGCAGGGTTTATTGACCGAGGAGAAATCTGAATTGATCGTAATGGCACATAGCATCATCTTACTCAATGCTTTCTCAGGGACTATGCTGAAGGGCAGCAGTCCACTTTTCCAGAAACTTCCTCATTTGATCGAAGTAACGGGTGATGCTGCATTGCGATGGAGATATGCTGGTATAATTCTTGCCAATACTGGACCTCATTACCGGATCGATGAACCCAACCGCTTAATCGAAGATGGTATTCAGTACTTCAATGACAAAACTCGCCCTGCGGGAGAAGGTGATGTGATTTCTGCGAGCCACTGCCCCTACACTAACTACGGTGCATAGCCGCCTCTTTCTACAATTCCGTGGCACGGTATTATAGCATTGGCAGATACAGGAACCTCTCTAAGGCCACAAAATTCAGTAGACAGGCTTTCGAATTGGCTGAGCAAGCCAATGCTATTGGCTGTCAATTAGAGGCTCTCGCCACTGAAAATGAGATTGCCTACAGCTGCCGGAATGCATATTGGACACTCAAAGTGGTACACAAAGCTCGAAACATCAAGGGGTTTTTATCGTTAGGTCCTCAGGAATACCTCTGGATTCTATGAGAGGCCTGGGCATACGTGTGGATGGGAAATCTACCGCGAGCGCTTAACCTCTCTGCACATGCAGAAGAGATACTGACATCGCTCGGAATGGAGGGGCCAAAGTATTGAAAACCTCATGAGATTCATGAAAACTTCAGTGTCTCACAAAAAGAAACACATTTTTTTAATTCATGCTTGAAATTTTCTAGGCCCCAGATTTTCCCCCTAGGTTTTTTTGTCTGCACAGATCTGCTAGCCAATTTAAAACTGAGTGAGCTGAACATATTTCTGGGTAGGTATGGCCACATAAACGAAAAAAGCGCTGAGGCCGTACCCTGCCCAAAAAAGTTTCACCGGCCAATTTGGCCACTAATTTTTGGGAAGTGGCAGCTAGGTGATGCGCACCATAGCAAAATTTCCAACTATTTTCATTACCATCATTTTGGCGTATCTAAGTGAAAAAAACACAATTGTTCTGAAAAGACATTCATTACGGGTATCTACAAAATGACAGCATTGTGACCCCTATCGATACCACTGCACATCGCAAATTATGTCTCTCCGTTCGTCCGCTGATTGTATTATTTGTTTTCTTATGCAAACGGTTGTAAATCCAGGGTTTTCACATTTTGGCATTTCTGTGATCAATATAAAGGGGGAGGTCCGCGGTCCCCCGAGCGCTTGTACCTCATAAAATTTGACAGGGGAAATTGGGCAGCTATAAGTCATAGTACATTTGAAGTAAGGGTCACATTGAGGATGCCGGTATGTCTAGCCTTCAAGAGCCTGATTTGACTTGGGGACGGTCGAAGAATCGTCGAGTTTCTATCTAAACCATCCTAAACACAGTTTTGAAGCTTTCTGCAACCCTTTCATAACTGTCGCGACCTCAAGGCGAACGAATTCATTTATGAACTATCTGGACTCATGTCCATCGACTTTGTGGCGGACCACACCAACCTTTCCGTTGTCACCTACCCCGGGGAATCCACCAAACACATCCTCTTCGGACCCATACGTCTGATCAACCATGATTGTCGCCCTAACGTTGAGGTAATGTTCCTCTCAGACTTTTCTTGCACGTTGCTCATTCTTTGAGTGCAGTTTGTGCATATTACCGACACGTACGCAATGACGATCCGACCAACCGCGCCATCTCTCAGGGCGAGCAATTATTCATCGACTACGGTCGTGAATACTGGGAAGATACGCAGAGCCCGGTCAAATGTCCGTGTGCAAGTTGCAACCCCTACACCAGCATGACAAATACGCATCGGGCAGCTCAGTGCCCGGACTCCACACTTGCTTCAAATTGGAGGAACAGTCGTGAAGCACTTTCACTGAATAGGGGTGCTCAATAATTAGTTCGACCCAGGTCAGTTCAAGTTTTTATTAAAAAATAATTGAGATCCGATGATCTCCGACATTAGCCGGAACTCCGATCATCACCCAGGTCTTGGTCACGTCTCCGCCCCGAGCCCCGGCTGCCCCGCCAGGCCCCGTCCCCAGATAAATGTTGTGGGCTATGAGCTAGCCTTGTGCCCATTCCCGAAGACCCACAGCAGAAACATTCCGCAATGTAATGTCTCAGGTATTTTCAAGTTGTACAGTACATGCAAGTTCAGATATTTTCTGCTGCCCATCATGATCCTCAACTGTGATTAGTGCCTCCTTGCCCTTTTCAACTGCAGCCATTGGCGCCTCCCCGCCGTTTAACGCTGGCGGGAGTCGGTATCAGCCTGGGCGGCGGCAGTTAGGTGACGTCCGCCAGGCAACCGTTGCCAGGAAGCATTAGCCGAGGTCAGATCATTTGTAATATTTAATAAAAACTTGAACTGACCTGGGTCGAACTAATTATTGAGCACCCCTAATGGTGAATGAACCGTCATGAAAATATGCCACTCACAAAACCACAACGTTGCACCCACTCCATGACATCACAACCACCCTTAAAGAGTCACAGATTGGATATATGCAAATCCAATAATTAGCCAGCATGAGCGTTCTAACCCGGTCTTTCCGCAATTGAATTGTCATCTGATCACAGGCAGTGTCATTTGATCATGGATTTCAAGCGCTTATAGGCAGGCTTATACAGGTAGTAACAATCTGGCTGGCCCACGCCTCCCCCACTCTGACAATGCCTTAAAAGTAGGCTCGTGACCAACCGCGTTCGCCTCACGTGGCTGCGCTTAGATTTTTCCTCTCGCCGACTCGAGGAAGGAGTCACGAGGTGTCACGTGTAGGCTACTGAGTCATCCGGCTGCCACCTCACCGGAAGGTTCCCTCCATATGGCACCCCAACAAAGTGTAAGGTCCTATCGGAGAAACAAGGTTCTCCCCATCCCCATAATCCCCCCTCCCCGTCCCGATTCCTCATATGAGCCATATCGGATCCCCGGGGCGTCGTCCAAGCAAGGGGGAATCAACTTTAAAAAATGTATATCCAGTCGGAAAGGTTTTTTAAGCAAAATTCAGGACCCCCCCCTCCCCCGCTCTATAAGGAAATTATTTCCCACCCCTGTCCCGGCCCGATCTAGCCGGCTGGCTCGGCAGCAGCATAACAATTGAAACTTGAGGGCAACTGTGCCACTCAAGTCTGCTCCTTAATTTTTGTACAAGCCTGAATCATCCCTTGGGAAGCAAGCATAATGTTGGACCCTCACAATCATATCCTCAGATATTTCCAAGCAAAAAGGGAGCTAAACAAGTACCCAACATTATGTCTGGGCTCCCCTCAGTTTTCTTCTCTCTGCTGATTAGTCACACAACTCAATGGTGTATGGGTGGTAGTAATTTTCCTGTTTCGGACATGGCAGGCTATAGAGAGCGCACCTGGCACTGTGAGTGTCTATCCGACGAATTTGGCTCGGGTGATTGACAGTGATTGTGATCGAGACAGCCCAATCAGGAAATTCCCATCAATTGTAGCCATTTTGGTGTGCTGGTGGGCTCAACACTCCTTCTGCACCCCTGTGGAGTGTCAGATATTGTTGAAAGGCATTTCTAAACATATTTGAACTCTTTTTGAAATACATGACAAAAGTTTTTTTAAGCCCTCCGGGGGACCCCCCCCCCACCCTATATATAAATATTTATTTTTGATTCCCCCTTGCGTCCAAGCCACGATGTTCGCGGCCGCCTGACACCTTCCCACATCAACAACCACGGTTGCGCAGGGCAAAGACGAAGAAAGGCACAACGTCGACCGCGAGCCCTCCGTCGTCGCTCTCCTCGGAACTTCCTACCCGCGACCCTCACTATCTACTCAACCTTGAAGTAAGCGCGGTCGATGGCGCGATTGAGGGTACAACTTCCAGGTCGGTTTGAACGGTTTCAATTTCGGACATCTTTGAATATATCTCTCCAGGAGCCCAAATACCAATTTCCCAGACAAGTACAAGAATGCAATGGTTTTGTCTCAAATTCGACAAGTCCACCCAGTCCAAGATCTTTTGATGGGCCAGGATATCGGCCCATTTCAAATTTCCACCTCGCGGATGCCAGTGGGTGCACCTGTCCGCAGAGCCACGACGGATATTCTCTGGGTGGATGAAGAGATTGGTGAGCCTTCAGTCCATTCCCTCCCGCCCCTGGGATCACCATCTTTCAGGGACCTTTCTCTCGCTTGTAACGTTGGGCTATCAAAGAGAACCACCGAACGTAAGAAGAATATCACTAGCATTGCCAAATAAGGTTAGCAGAGCGCCACAGCCCGCGTATTCTTCGTCTAATTGTCGTCGCTAAGTTGAACTTCGCGTGGAGCTCGATGTTTAGCGGGAAACAGCCCCAGAGGGGCTCAGAAGTCTATTGGAGACCATGCGAGATGCCGAGATGGCTAAATACAGGGGAGTATGTACGAGGATGTATGTATTTGGTGTGGGTATGTAGCATAGGGTGGGAGACCGATAAAAGGGCTGACGAGACAGAGTGAGAACACTAAACTGAGGGGAAAAAAGGATTGTACCTGACGAGACAGAGTGAGAAGCTGAGGGTAGCAGCTCTGTCCCGCCAGGTATATATACACAGGCTGTGTGACTCGGTCACCGGAGCCGAGTCGTTGACTCTTGTGCGGTGCTGTAGACAGCCGCCGAGCTGTGAAGGGCGGTGCCGCAAACCTCTCGTTGACAATACCGCTTCCGACCCGAGGGGTGGGTATTGTTTCGCATTCTTCGGGTTGATCTCGCTTCCGGCCACTGGGGCGGAGATCAACATGTGTCGTGGAGACAACAAGAAGTGCTTACCCGGAAAGACAATACCACTTGCGACCCGAGGGGTGGATATTGTCCCACGTCCCACTTACGACCTGATCGGTGGGGACGCTCGGGTAAGTCTTTGTATGTGGGGCATACGCGTTGAGACTCGCCTTGTCAATTAGACTTGAGTAAACAACATTTTAAACCCGATAAATCATGCTTGAGACGAGTCGTCAAGTCCAAGAGTGCTACGACGTTCTAGCGGGGACTGGACTGCTCGAAGGTTCCCTGGAGCGCCACGTTGAGTGTTGCTCAAAAGCGCTTCGTACTCCACCTTCACCACTCGTTCTGGAGGAAGAGATTGGGGCCGGTATTCCGGTGGATAGTGTTCAACTGCTTTTGAGACCTTCAGATACACTACTCTCCGAGTCCGCAGTCGTGGCAGAATCGGTGCGGGTAATGGCCACAAACCTGGTTGAGCAAGGTGCTTCAGACCACTCTTTCCCTTGTTCCGCAAGCTCATCCCTATGCTAGGCACTGCGCCCGGGTTGGGTGGGGCAATTGATCCAATTCTAAAGGATCCTGCTAGCGATGTGACCAATGGTAATTACATAGTGTCGTCGTAAGTGCGTATTTCCGGCGGCGCCGCCACAAAGAGAGTCGGGTCTGTGAAAAGAAGAAAGAGAAGATTTGGAAGAACGACAACATCAGCTGCCTACTGACTACAGATGGCTACATACGACTACATATTCAACTGACTGGCTACAGAGGCTACAGACGGCGACAGAGATCTTCCCCTGGCTACAGAGGATTCACTTTTTCCTGATGTGGTTTTGGGGTGATGATCTGGCATTACACTGTGCACAACTGGTGCTTCCTGCCTCCTGGTACTTCGAACAAGACTGCAGCCTCACTTTGAGTGGCTCAATACGACCACCTCTATGGCAAACCACCCGCGTTGCCGGTGGGCCTGAAACTTGACTGGAACAACCACCACTGTTCCTCCTTGATTGATGACTCCGCAGGTGCCTGCATTCCTGTTGGCGGTGTGTGATTATCGGAAACCATCAAATTTCACTTGCATCGATAGATTGACTTTTTTGGAAGGATCATGCAAATGTGGAGGACATAATGTGTGCTTAGGCATGTCTGAGCACTTTCTACTGAGCTCCCCACACCTTAAATTGGGTCGTCTCACAGCTCTGTGCTTTGCAGGCGAAGCCATTCCGTCGACACCCCCATCCCACCCATCCTAGCTGGTGGCAAAGGGAGCTGCTCATGGTATGTACATCCCTTAGATATATGGTTCAAGTGTGTATAGTGGGGTATTTTTATCGTATGTACGACATGGCACGCACTGGGACAAATAATACAAGCTCCAGCCCAAGGTGGCCGGTTACCCAGTCACAAATAGTACATTGTATACTCTCCGTAAACTCGTCGTTGATGTTGGGGTCTGTATACCCCCCCCCACCCCCTCTGGCAGCGACATTGTCACATACTGTGCCACCTGCACAACGGACGTCGGGGTGAAGGCGCGGTGTGAGGGGGGCTACTCGGGTGGGCACACGATAGGGTGAACGGCTGAAAGCTGTCTATCGTAAGTAAGCTGTAAACGAGGCTATGAACTCAATGGTAAACCAAAACGAGGGATGATGGGGCCACCATGGCCTGAACTATGAGCGAAGAGGATTCCGAGCAACTGCTGAGTGGAATCCATCTACGTCATTGAGCCAGATTATTCTGCGAACGTCCAGATGTCAGATCTATATCTCAAAGAAACCAATGACGCGCGAATGACTGGAAGAAACACGACGAACTGGATATTGATCCACCGGACTTTGAACCAAACTCGCGCCGGCCAATACATGCTGTAATGGCCACATAATACACATATTTTGACGGTGCAAAAGCGGTCCATGGACTTGGAGATTTTTCAGCACGCCGCACCGTGACGTCATTCCCGCCTCTTCTCTTCCTGGCCTCATCCCGCCAGACGTGGCTGCTCTTCCTCTTCCAACTTTCCTTCCGCTCCTTCCAAACTTTGTACCCATACTCTTCTCCGGGCTGGTCAAATTGACAAGAAAACGTGTTTTGATACGCAAATGTCAACTTCCAACTTTCAACTTTTCGGCGGACCGGATTGTTCCGATTGCCTAAACAAGTCCATCAGCCCCTATTTTGTTACTAGGGGAGAGCCAGGAGAGGGTGGTCAGCGCACCTAGATACAGCGCGAAAGGGGAGGGAAAAAAAATGAGACCCAAAAAGACAATACAAGGCTTGAGATTGATGGGTACTAGTGCTCGAGTTGGAGTACTTTAAGGGTCAGACGTGACTTGACAAAGATGGCCTTGGGCGTGCGAGACGCTTGCGCCCGTGAGACGATCTGGAGGAATCTTGAGTGTCTTAAGATCTTGAGTTGGCCTCAGCATGAAAGGGAGAGTTTGAGGAATGGCTCCACATACTTGATGAGCAGAGCATCTACGTGCTTGTATAGCTCACGGGGGAAAGAAAGGTGTTTGACTGATGATAATAGTTAGTAAACTCGAGGTCATTTGTGCCCTATTTGTGCTCCCCTTGGAAATGCAGTATCTGCGACAAGATAGAAACCGTCTGGCGTTCGAGTTCGAAGTTTCCACATGGTGCAGGTCACCTAGCTGCCGCTAGCAAAAATTAGTGGCCAAATGACCGGAGAAAAAGTTTGGCCCTATAACACAGCCACAATCAGTGAGATTTTTCATTATTTCACCCGGCAAGGCGCGGCAAAGCGTCGGCAAGGCCGCGGCAGTTGGTGATTCCATCATGACGATCATTTTGCGACCCGACCCGACCTTCCCTTCCGAGAGGCTGCTTATTTTACTGTCTAAGTGACCTAGGGTCTGCCGACAATTCCACCTCGAAGAAATTTATTTATTTTCGTCTGATGCAATACGCAGATAAATCTGAATAATTCTACTCAGAATCTCAGATGCTTACCGACTTGTCGTCTCTAAATGTGCCTAGAATCGCTAATGGGAGGCCTCTACGAACATTTGGTGCTGTAGAACGGCTGTGCCAAGTTTTTTTGGATCTATCTGCAACGAATTCTGGGTTACCGAAGAACTTGAACTGTGCATGTTCAAACCTGTCAAACTCATTCAACGGCTGCCACCCCGCCTGTATGTATTGTCCATTTGAGAACAGTTTGGGGACAGAATATGTCCGTGAAAAGTACACAGAAATGGGTTTCTCCAAAAGGCGGTGGTGACAAGTAGCGGGACATCAGAACAGATCAATTGTTTGGGTCGGGCTGCACAGCATGTGGCAGCGGGTCGGGTTGACCCGACCCGACCACCTCATGGATCCGACGTTCTGGAATCTCTTGTCTGGTAGCTCGCGCGCTGGCTGACACCGAGGATGAGATATAAGCAAGTGTATCCAGGATTGAGATTTGCGGGACGAGGCTTGAGACAATAGTAAACGCTAATCTGCAGTTCCAGATCCTCAAGTAACTCAAGTTGTTGGTTGTTGATGCCGGTGAGGCTTGGGTGGATAATTAATCCCTTTGGTGCTCAGAGTTCAGGCTTGGGGCAGGAGAAAAGTGTGCTGACGACAACTTCAGTTAAACTGCACTTCAAGTTTTTGGCCGAATCGAATCCGAATTCATACGCATGCAGCACATGTGGCCACGGCAGGAGTTTGTGGCTTCAATCACACACAGTTTTCTGTTGAAGTCAGATTCACCCAGATGTCTAACAGAGGCAACTCTTGCCAAGACGACAAAATATGCTGCGTGTTAGAACCGGAGATTAGTGGGATGCTGCAGAATTGACTCAGACATCGGTTAAATTTCTTCACAGGCACTAGAGCAGGATTTTTCAAAATATGGAGGGATCTAAATTACAATGAAACACAGTTACACTCCAGAGTATACCGCATATCGAATGTTAAGTACATGAGACTCGACAGGAACAAGCCATTTCAATGCCCTTTGAATGCCCCAGATCATGCATTTCGAAATGCAGGCTATTTCAACTGACTCTGAATGTCCCAGATCACGCTTTTGAAAATGCACGGTGCCATTACAGTTGCGATGTCCCCGAAACATTAGAACACATTACTCTCGAATGCAAGGCACCTGGCCAAAAATTAATCTGGACAGTAAACGACAAGACTTCGAAAATCTGGTACAACTAGATATTACAGCCATTTGCGGAACTTAGGGCGCGGCTGTTTTTTTTTCTCATTTCATGGATTTTCACCAAGTAGTCCGCCCTGAGTTCAATTTCGATCGGATTGCCCTGGAAATAGGCACGTTAGAATCGTATTCAAAATCCGCAGTCAACGCAATACCGTTATTTTTGATGCCATGAGAAAATGAAATTTCCACCGCAAAATATCTTTCTTGGGCAAGTCACCTGTAGCACTCAGAGTACTGCTCGGATTAACCTAGTTTTTGGGAATGTTATACCTATCCATGTACCCTAGTCAACCATGATGACTTTACATGTGGTCATACCCAAATATGCTTTGAGTCCTCTATTTTCTAAAGGAGGGGGATGACTGTTTCAACAAAGTGCACAATGAATTATAGTTACTTCGAATATTATTAATCCAAATTTTACGTTCGCTAGAGTACATCTATAGGTATACCATGTCCAAAATCTAGGTTCATCCGAGCAGTACTCCGAGTGCTACAGGAAACTTGCCGAAGACAGAGATTTTGCAGTAGAAATTTCATTTTCTGATGGCATCAAAAATCACGGTATTGCGTTGACTGCGGATTTTGAATAAGATTCTAACGCGCCTACTTCCATGGCAATCCGATCGAAATTGAGCTCAGGGCGGACAATTTGGTGAAAATCCATGAAATGAGAAAAAAACAGCCCACGCCCTAAGTTCCGCAAAAAGCTGTAACGGTAATTTGAGACAGTTTTGCGATAAGACGAGTTTAACTGAGAAGATTTGTCTAGAGTCTCTTTCAAGTGAATCCAGGTACCAAGATTCTGCCCTGCTGGGTTCTGTACTGGTGATGGGCGTCCCGGACGCCCATCACCAAAGGAAGGACAAAATTCACACAGTTGTCAATACTTCTCTGCTCTCCTGATGGGCGTCCTGGACGCCCATCACTGCACAGAAGACAAATCTCACACGGTACCCACGGGAACACCACTTCCAGACCCCACACCGGTCTATTCCACCAATCCGTCCCGCGAGGAATTTCTTTACCGCGATGGCGTCATGCGGTCGATGCTTGTAACGAACATTGTTGACCCTATTGGACTGGGTGTCAAGCGCAACGGAACTGCGAAGGAGTGCTGGGACTCCATCGTGAGTGCCTGCGCATCAAAGAGTGACGCTGCTCTGTCCCTTGCCGAAAGCGAGCTACAGTCGATCAGGTTCACCGGCACATCCCGGGATGATCTTGACGAGCTCCTCAGCAACATCCGAAACAAAGCCAATATGGTTCGAATGATGGGAGGGACAGTAGAGGACAAGGACGTCAAGAATGTCCTCATCCGGTCGCTGCCGCCCGATGCTCAGTGGTTGGGTCTTCAGGGTGCTCTTTTTGCTGCGAATAACACCGACGTCGCATTCGCTCTGATCAAAACAATTGCAATCAGTATCAAGATGCCCGAGCATACTGCCGAGACCATTACCCCAGTGTCTACTGCGCTCAACACCACATTTCCCAAACGCCGCTGCACAAACCCCCAGTGTAAAGCAGTTAATAAAACCAGCCACATCATCGAAAATTGGAGGCTCCCTAAAACCCGACACAGCGACACGGCGGCTGATCTTCAGCAATTCCGACACAGCTCAAGAAATACAACACATTCACCCAATTCTCATCAATTCCGACACATGCCAAGCTTCCCACTCCGGAGTCGTTCCTTCGTACGCTCTTCAAGTCGAACTGATGGGATAGTTGATCGCTGATGCGATCATCTCCGAGTTGGCCGAGCGTGGTTGGTTGGAGCAACCTCCGCCCTGACATTATTGAGAGAGTGTAATGGATGCTTTGAGAGCTACATCAGGTCATCTCTTTACTCAAGTCTTTCAATACCAGCTTGAAACTACTTCGCTGCGGGTTATCCATATGTTCAACTAGCTCAACTCGGATCCTGGACTTTATTCTTCTTGCCTTCTCATCTGCATATCTTTGGTACTCATCTGTTTCGATATTATCTTTGCCTTCTCATCTGCATATCTTTTGGCAGTCACCTTATTTTTGTTTCGTTCAAATTTCAACTCGGATCATCCACCTCACACTTAGACTTGACTTGTAATTTACGGTCAGTTTCAGTCCAAACTATCTTCTTGGTTCATTATAACTGACTTATGTATCAACCCAGTTCACCCTCGCACTCCTCATGTCAATTGGGACCACTCCAGATGTTGAACCTGCGCTCAACTGATACGAGGCAAGTCCCTTCATTTACTTTACTCCCACATCCCTCGCCTCAAATGTGTTCTTCCTGTATGCTTCCTATCTCCGCAGACTGCCTGGCTCAACGATATATATGAGGAACCGGCACAACGACGGGTTCGATGCTCGGACTGGGTGAGTTTCCTTATTTCCATTTTTACAAGTCATAATGTCATATATGAACATAAAGATGTCAAGAACAGCGAAAGATACAACTACGCGGGCTCAGTATCCCCGTACAATGCTCGATACTCCTCCCGAAACTGAGCAAGAAATTCGAACGACGTGTAAATTTGGTCATCTGTGTGTTTGACGCTCCATGCCTTAGGCTTGCGCTTTGTACTAAGGGGTGTTGTTAGATCGAGAGGTGGTAAGAGCGTGCTACTCACCGTTTTTTTTCGGAGTCTGATGGCTCGGGTGCAACAGCGGCTTCTGTCTTCTTGGTTTTTTGCACGGGATTATCCTCATGCGTTTTAAATGCCCCCCGGTTTCGTGAAGATCGACGAGTGGAAAGCGGTGGCTTCGGTGGTTTGGAGTGAGGAGGAGGGACGGGAGAAGGTGCGGATGCGGGAACTAACAACGATTTTAGACCGTTGTTGTGCCTGAGTCAATGGAATCATCACCAGAGACAACTGGGGGGGGAACAACGTCCGAGTCACCCATGGATATTGCCTCGCCGTCGACATCAAGGTTCCTCAATTCAGATTGAGATGGCTCACTCGCTCCCCTGCTCCAGCGCATCAGGTTGGATGTCTGGCTCGACTGGTACTTTTGGGAAAATGAATACGACGAGAAAATATCAATGAGCGCTACATACCTTCCAGCGAAATCATTTCAACACCATCTAGCTCCATCTCGTCCGCAGTCATCTGCTTCGACTGGTTGGGCCGACCCGTGGCGACTTTAGCTTGAATGAAAGTGAATATGCGATCGGAAACAGAGGAGCCGTTTCGGGGAGGCGCATCAAAAGCGCTTCGAGTTCCGCCATTGCGTGGCGTCGCGGCGGCGAGAATGTGGGGGAAGGAAACTTGATAGCAGATCAATAGTGACGGCATTCACTGCCAAGCCACGATAGCCGAGCGGTGTGTCAGGTTTCCTGGAATTGTGTCGGATTTCGTGAAGACTGTGTCGCTTGCGGCGAAATGTGTCGGATTTGTTGATCTGCGTGCGGGTTTTCCTTGATGTGTCGGATTTACTGATTTTTGACAGTTGTGTCGCTGTGTCGGGTTTTGTATATCCTCGAAAATTGTTACTGGCCTGGGGGAGGGAAAGAGGGTCAATTCCCAGCCAACTTTGGGAAGCGTCGACCGCAGGCAAACCAGGCCACAGGAGACGGGGAGATACAGCACCGTGTCTTGATGGCACGAAGCCTCAGTCGAAGCGATGCTGCAGAGGGAATCCCTGTCAGTGCCGACCTCGCGATGTTCAGTCTCAATAAAGAAAAAAGGTATCCGTTAAACTCGCTGCACATTAGATTGATCTAATAGTCGTACAGCTTAGTAAGAGGGAATCCCTTCTGCCAACGCAAAAAACAGGTGGACACATCAAATTTGAATGAAATCCCGCCAAGTATAACGTCTGGATGATGAGATTGAGCGCCAACATAAGAGCTAGGTCAAAATCCGAACCCCCCGGTTGGCACCAGCGAGGTCGCTTGCGCTCGAGGCCATGCCGCCGCCGACGGTGAGTGACATGTGTGTGTCTCTGCGGTCATGGAGCTCGAACGCTTGACGCAGGGCAGAAATAGGATGGCGTCTTGAGATGGAAATATCAATATCCGTCAATTCTCTTGATCGGTGGTGGGATAGAAATAACTGCGACTCGGGAGCACGTAAACCACCTAGGCGTCGGCCACGAGTACGACGGGCCCAGTTGCTCAATGACGCGGGACATGATCATGAAGGTTGCTGCCAGCAGCGGGGTAGGTGAGATGATTGTCGCGGAGATTCTGAAGGAAAGTTGTTTCGGGATGTCGTCCAAGAGAAAAAAGACTCAGATGGAACTGACTGGATTCTAAACGGCGTGCTGGGAGTCGGCGAGATGGAAGACCACAGCCGGCCGGTCCACCCGAGACCAGAGAGCAGCGGTCGCGAGGAGCCACCACATGCGTACCCATACTGTGCGTCATTGAGCGCAGTTTGGGTTGAGTCGTAGCGGCTGGCCAATACTCGGCGCGAGAGCAGAGGTGGCGTGGGCCTAAGGAAGTTGTCCACAGAGCTCCACCCCGGACTTCGGTCCTTTTTCCAGATGTACGGTGTCCTTGGGGTCGCGCCAGCAATACTGAGGCCCCATCGAGGCCCACAGAGAGGGAGAAGGGCAGCGAAAGCGGGAGAGTAATAGAAGTGGCGGCTCAAAGGTCGTGGGAACGAATTAAAACTCCGACGATTATGTCATAAGCAGGCCACCTATTATATACACAGCGGCGCGATCAACTTCAGACTACTGTACGGGTCTGACTAGCCATGTACCACTTCTCCAAGATAGGCTCGCGCATCTGATTTCATCAGCCACCCCGGGCTTGAGATTTTCCGGGCCGAGTCTTGCCTACAAGTGTTTCTTTTGACGATACAAGAAGATCTGGAAGAGGGATTTCCATTCAAATCAAAACTGAGTGAGGTAAATTTTTTTCTTGCCTTCGATTTGCACCATGAAGTACGGTACATGCATCAAGCGGCGCAGCGTGTCTGCTTATACTCAAAAGAATCTTACATATGTTTCGATAAAAAGAAGACGCGAGGAGACCATCACCGAGATCTCCGCCGCTCAATCATCATCAATGTTGGTCCCGATTTAAGGACCGATATTATTTGAAATGTGACATGCATTCCCACAGACAGGCCCATCCTGACCCTGACGGCGCTATAGAACTGAGATTCAGGGTCAGATCGAAGACTGTCGGTCATGTCGAGATTCAGGGTCCTTGATCTCCAATCGGTAGCCCCTTGGAGCACAGCATCAGCTTTGTACAGCTTCGTACAGCTTCTTACAGCTTCGTCACAGCTTCGTTGAAATATTTAAACACTTACTTGCCGAAGACATTCCTAAGCCGTTCGCTCTATCGTGCCCGTCTGGGGTTTGTCTCTCCTCCCTAACACGCACGTCCGTGTATTACTTCTTACAGTTTATTCTTTGACCTCGATGCCGCGCCGCTCCAAACGCACCACGGCCGTCCCATCTCGTTTTGTTACTTCGAAAGAGGGCAAAACAGACAAGCGATCTTCGATCCGCCCGAAGCGCGTCAAGAAAGGCGGGGGGTCCATACCTCATCGACGGACAAGAACACTGGGAGGTGGAGAAAGTTCTGAACACCCGTAAGGCCCGGGGCCGCAAAAAGGTACTTGGCAACCCATATGTAAATTGCGTCAGCTGCTCAAGCTGGGTATTAGGTCGAGTACTATGTGAAGTGGAAGGGATACCCCACGGAGGAGAACAGCTGGGTGACCGGGGAAGACGCAAGGTACGTTTCAGAGCTCGACACCACGTTTGGGCCCCAACACGCTTCGTGCAGGTACATGCAGGATCTCATCGAGGACTTCCATGCGGTCAGCAGCGATGAGAAATACGGTACAAACTGGAGGGCAGCCTGATGTCAATTCTGGGGGGACTGAAGTTGACGGTGACAAGCAAGTGACAAGGGTGGAAAAAGAAAAGGGGGATACAGTTTCGGCAAAAAAAATGTCCCAGCGCTGTTCGGGCTCATCTCTTCACAGAATCACTTCAAATAAAACTCTGATATGAACTTCATATGAATTTGATCAGGTACTGGACAGTCTCTTGTATGGCAACACTGTCTCCACACTCTTCTATGATATCAAGGGAGCGTTTAATTGTGTCTTTCATGGGGTCGTCGTCGAGGAATTGACGTCCCTGCGTTTTTTTGCGAATTCGGTAACGAGTCTAAGGATTTGAACTTCCCTCACCAGCAGGTTTTAGTCAGCAACTTTTTTGACCACTCTCCCAATAGCTCAAAGAACCATGCCGCATCAAGGGCGGAGGGAAGGATGCCAAGAATTCGAAAAGAAGCTCAAAAAGCCAACTTCCTTTCCATTGTATTTGTAAGTCAAGGCGGCTAAACGCACGTGAACGGCCCAATGGCAATATGCTCTACTCCGCCGATTCTTCTTTCAAGTCCCCACACCAACACCAAGTATGTGGATTCAAGCCTTCTGCCCGAATCCGCCGAGCGTTCTATTCAAAAATAGTTATACTCGTGACCAGACAAAAGGCCTGAGCCTGAGCGGTGCCGATCACCGGAATCTGCGATGGTGAGTTCGGCTCTGCTTCATCATCTGATCGCGAGGATTGCTGATCAGAATTTTGACCTGTCTATATGTCCCCCTCGCGCTGCACATAGCAATCGAAGAAACTGTAGGCAGATGTGATGGGGCCGGTAAATGGGGGACGGGCCGTGAGGAACGCCCGCACAACTGGACATGATGGAGGAAGGTAATCACATGTTCCGAGCTTGAAACCGTGGCTTGAGCCCGAACAGCTGTCGAGATCATGGCCGAAACTTTCCGAGCCCTCATCGCTGTGCACTCAATGACAAAGGTTTTGCTTCATGAGCATTATTCTCCTCAACCAAGGATTTGGTGAAGCGCTTCAAAGTTGAAGCGCCAGACGTGGCGTGTTCGGTGGCCAGACCGGGTGTATGATGTACATATACCACACGACTCCCTGTCCATTTGATCGAAATAATACGGTATGAGATATTTCTTCCAGAAGCCTTCCTTCAGCTTGCATACCGGAGCGAAGCGGAGGCCCGTCTCGGCAGCGGGCCGTTTCATGGATCGGAGATCATAGGATCAAACCAATCAGCACGTGTGCTGTGTGTCGTTCTCCCCATCTCACTTAAGGACGCCCATGTCGCTCCAACCGATGCCAGACACAACGGTGCCCTGCCAGGTTTGTGGATGACGATGGACACACGATCTCTGCCCAATCACGACTTGTCCCAGTATCGGACAGGCAGGACGCTTGGTAGCGGGACGTACGCCATTGTGAAGGAGGCTATCCATATCAAGACAGGCATGCACTATGCCTGCAAGGTTATCAACAAGAAGCTGATGGAGGGTAGAGAGCACATGGTGCGCCTTTCCCTTGACGCGAAGCTGGCGGGCTGACAGTGGGCGCAGGTGCGAAACGAAATCGCAGTCCTGACCCGCATCTCGAGCGGAAACTGCAACATTGTGACCCTCCACGACTACTTTGAGGTGCGTCGATCTGTCAGGGTCCTAAGGGCTATGTCTTTCGGGAAAGCTACGGCCACCTGCGCCCTCGACTCGGTTCTACTGCGCATAAGGCAGCGCTGGAGCAGCTTCTCTATTCTCACACATCCGTAAAGACCTCGCGCAACCTCTATTTGTGCTTCGACCTGTGCACGGGGGGCGAGCTCTTCCACCGGATATGCGCCAGAGGCAACTACTATGAGCCGTGAGTTGCCCCAGCGGTATTTCACCGCTGTCTCCTTAACCTCCTCAGCGACGCTGCGGATCTTGTACGCACCATTTTTACTGCGGTGAAGTACATCCATGCAGCTGGTGTCGTACACCGCGACCTCAAGCCGGAGAATCTCCTCTTCCGCACGCCCGCGGAGGACACGGACATCATGATCGCGGATTTTGGTCTCTCCCGCATCATGGAGGAGGAGAAGCTTAGTCTGCTCACCGAGATCTGCGGCACGCCGGGCTACATGGCGCCCGAAATCTTCCTCAAGAGTGCGTCTTTCCTCTTCTTGCTACGCAATTTACTCAGCGTGTCTACGAAACCAATATGATACTGCAGCGGGGCACAGCAAGCCCGTGGACGTCTGGGCGATGGGCGTCGTGACGTACTTTCTGCTCGCGGGCTACACGCCGTTCGACCGCGACACACCGAAGCTCGAGACGGAGGCGATCATTGCGGGCGACTGCAAATTCAAACCGGAGGTGTGCTGGGCGAATGTCTCGGATGCTGCGCGCGACTTTGTCAAAGCGTGCCTTACGATCGACCCTGAGCTTCGGCCGACGGCGGCTGAGGCGCTCGAGCACAAGGCACGCGACCTCCTCTTCCGTTCTCTATTTCTGCGCCAATCGTGGACACAGTGGCTGGCATCGACGACCCCGCATTTTGTCCCTGACCGGTCGAGCCCGGGCGGAGGCCCGACCGATCTGCTGCCGTCTGTGAAGAAGGCGTTCAACGCCAAGCTGACGTGTAGGTGTTTTGATCTTGATCGACCTTAATGTAATATTGGCCCCACTCCCGGTCCTCCATTTGGTGTCCGTTCCCATCATTCATTCTACGATACCGATTCAATTTTCAGGGAAAAAAGCGGCGCTCAGCATCCAGGCGATGCACCGCATGTCAGCGCTCGCGGGCGACGGGCAACAGCTCGGCGAGGACGCCGCAGAGCTGTCCGAGAACGTGCGTCAGTACAAAGAGGAGAGCGCGCAGGAGGTCATGGAGGTCAGTGGCCCCCCACTTTTCATGAAATCTGACTAACGGATTTTGATCCCAGAACACACCGATCATGCACCACCACAACCTGCACCACCCGAGCCCCAATCTTTTATTGTAGAAATGTAAACTGTCGATACAGGCGCCCGGTCAAATCTTCACCTTCCGAGTTTGTCTGCAGTGAACGACTGTGCTGAAAGAATTTACGAAAGCAAAAGAGCGCACCTCCGCAGGCGACTTTGTGCAGCCGCGTGCGGCTCTGCGCATCCTCTCCATCAAGGCATGTCCCGAGTCAACTCGTGAGTAGACTCGGATCCGTAACACGAGTACCCGCATTCAAAATGGCTAAACTCGGATCCGCAGTTCAAGAACTGGCGGGTCAACGGGTTAGCCGGCTTATAGGCAGGTTACAGAAGAGTTATATCTAACTTACAACTGCATTCAGTTCAAAAACTTGAATATGTTCGACATCCACGAACTTCTTGTTTAACAAGAACGCTACGCCAGCAGTTGAATTTGGATTAGTTGGATGTGCTGAGTGGACTAGCCTGAGCCGCCTCGAAGAAACCTCGTGGCCTGCTCGAGGCGCAATTGAAGGATTGATCAATCTGTGAGCTCTCGGTCCGAATCAGCTTCATCAAAATCCTGCTCGTATGAATCGTCCCCCGAGTCGGAATCCGCAGCTGCGGGTGCACGGCCAGCGGACTTTGTTGCGGCATCAGGTGTCATCCGAGCTTCAGCAGCCATGTGTTCGTTCTTCAGAATGTGGAAGCGGGAACTGGTTTCCGCAGGAACATTGTTGTACATGTATCTGGAACCCGAGACGGATCCAAGGGCAGAACACAAAGACAGCAGGCGCCGGCCTGGGTGAATTGGAGGATATAGCATATTTGGCCTCATAGGATCTCCACGTGTGGTCGCCACTGTCCGGCTGAATTGAGTGAGAACCGTCATACTCCAATGCAGGCACGTCAGCTCTGGATTCAACAACTGAGAGCAGGTAAGGTAACCCGCGAGATCTTGTTGTGAATCAGTTTGCGGTGATACACCACTGTGGGCTGCATCTTTCATTGGCCACTTGGACATTGTTCAAGTCCTCATTAAAAAAGGTGCCAATGTGAATGTACAAGGCAGATCTGGTGAGACAGCACTGCAGGCAGCGTTGCAGAGGGGTCAGTCAGATATTGTTCAGCTTCTCTGCAATAAGGGTGCAAAGTGACTGCACAGTAGATCACAGATTAACACTGAATGTTATATGCTGTACAGTTTCCAGTGAAGGGAGCAAACGACCTGAGTAGCCACCCTGAGCACCATACTTGACGAAATACAATGAGAGTAATTTAGGATCAGGTCTTTGAACTTGAGTTCATTTCAAGTGCCTGGGATAAGGCCCCCCAGCTCTGTGGTTTGATGATGACTTGATTTCGAGCACCTGACTAATCAATTCACCCTTTCGGAGTGACAATTTGCACTGACCTAATAAAGCACTTTCCTTCCTTGGATGTGGGCTGATTTACAGCTACTATTTTGCCCAGCGATGCTGGATTTGCACAATGACCCTGGATTTTCGATATTTCTCTTTCCTCCCTTCCCCTTTGCCCTCGAGACCTCCCGGGATTGAAGCATATACTATTAAGCTACAGTTCTACAAAATATCTAGAGCATAGCGCAAGAGGAAGGCATTGCGCGAGAGATCCCGGTCCATCAAACTTCATGTGCCAAACAAAGCAGTTAAGGTTCCGGCCTCCCAGCTGGCCAGAAAAAATCCGGGAAAAATCAGGAAACTTCTTTATGATATGAGATATGGTTTGAGCATTTTGAATGATTCTCCGAGCCCTGGTTGTTGGATACTGGAGTGAGATCTCGCGAGCGTGACGTATTCTGGCTGATGTGTTTTGTGACCATTTGTGACAATATACACATTATCTTCACAGAGCGCAAAAGCAGCTGTCCGGTGAGCGACCTGAGGCGGTCTAATCATTCTTTATATGATACACAAGGGATTGGTCGGCCGCTTCGCGGCCTCCCATCCCCTTTCGTGCACTTTCATTTTAAAAAAGCCAAGCGGCCGTTCCAATATAGCCTACTTAGCTTGACATCCTTTATGTAGCACGCTGTAGCTTCCTGCAGAAAATATACCGCACTCCTTAGCGGCCGTGGTCTTGAAGCTCCATAAGTTACAGTGGCGGTCAAAAGAAGTTGACATCACCGTCTGGGCTCATTTCCGAATTTCTTCAAACAAAATTGTGGCATCAAGCTTGAGCAATTACATAGAGAAATAAATTATAGGATCCCGGCACAGATAGCGCCGAAGCGCAACACTTCGTTACCCTCTTTATGAGATTGTTTCATTTCACTGCCGGCTACAGACTCAGGTGTATTTTTGTTTGCCTGCAATTTAAGGTTCCAACCATTTCCGTTTGAAAAAGTTTTCAAACGGTATTGACCGTTTCTATGTCTATTTTATTTGCCGGGGAGCTCAAAAGGTTTGCAAACGGTTTGTAAACGGTTTAAACAATTGAGCTACCTTGCTGGCGATTGCCAGCAGAATTCTGAGCACTCAGGACAGTACCTCAGGGCTCTGAAGATACTTACCATTGTTATCTTCCGATACCGGCCGTGCAACACTCAACTGGCAGAATATGTTCCCAATATGATAATTGCTCGCCTGATTGATGCGCTTGTGCTCATCCAGCGCTCATTTCTTGGCCCAGCTAAAACCAACATCACCTCTACCTCCCAATTTTTTGCACCTGCCTTTGATTTGTCAAGTGTTGTTATATATTAACCAGATTGGCCAGCCTGCCAGTGGTTGCACTTCGAGTTCAATCAAAGCCTTTCAACAGTACATAGTTTCACAAAATTCAGAGTTGTTTATTCAATTACAAACCATATTGAATCCTCTGTAAAGCATATCATGGTCTTAGAATGCCAGTCAACAATTTCGGAAACAATGAATACTGTTACAACTCAGGCCCGGCTACATGTACACTGGATTTCAGATCTCCCCAAAAATACTGTTTATAAACTGTTTTAAACTGTTTTAAACGGTTTTAAATGGTTTGTATACTGTTTCCGTTTGTTCATGATTTGCCCAGATCCACAAACGGAAACTAAATGGTTGGAGCGTTAGAGGCAGGTTTAAATTGTACTTATCTGTGCTGCAATCAGGTATCACTCCACCTGACTTTCTGATTGGAGTGCGATCTGTGTGGGATTTTCTGGCGTCGGTGAAAAGCCACGTGGTTGTCGATTCGCCGCGGCCGCCCAACCGCCTTTGTTTCGGGTACGTGGGAGGCATCTGTCAATGTTAGCGCCGGGGCAGTGTCTGCCAAAGCTTGTCGGAAGTGTGACGTAGTGCCGGCAATGCCGAATGATTGATTGCCTGTGGGCCGGTAGCACTTGGGCCCCATGATTGAAACGGCAAGCTGCCACGGTGATACGGCATCAGTGGAGATGAGCGGAGCTTAAAAAGCTTCAGACGGACATCGTCACTCTCTTTATAAAATAGCGTGTGTCCGTCTGTCCGAAGCCTTTTAAACTCCGTTTTTGGCACATCTGCTCCAAATCTTTGGAGACGCCCGCAAACGAGAGCTAACATTTCCCCCGATGATTTTCCATCCGCTCATGTGGTTCGTTTTATCGCAGCGACGGCCCACCATGCCTTTTAAATTCCGCTTTTAATCTATCATTGCGGGAGATCTTTGCCGGACCCTTCATGAAATCACTGACCTCACTGCTTCATTATCTTTTGTGGCAAAATTTTGCTCTTAGGAGCTTAGAAAGGGGATGCGAGGCCGCGAAGCGGCCGAGCAGCCGCTTGTAATTTTATAAAGAGGGTGATACGACTGCTCAAATTTTCCCGGAATTGGGAGCTGGTTGAATCCGTTGACCATCTTCTCGTGGTTTACTGGCGACTACTCACGTGTTCGTGACCGGTATGGTGCGTCCGGACTACCGCGAGCGTGGTTCCTTCTCTCATCTCAGTATATTACCAGAAAAGCGGACCAAAATGATTGAGGGCGGAGAGGAGGCGCGGCATAGGAAAAAAAGGGAATCCGCGCTTGGGGCACTGGCGACACGGATACGAAGCACCTAGCAAAAAAAGGTCAGCATCTCACTTTGTAGATTTACACGGAGAGAAGCGGGCGTACACCAAGTGAGGGATACTGCGAGTGTCCGTGGGCGTGGGGTGCAGAGGACAGGAACACACGTAAGTCACGGGGGCTGGCGGTGGCGAGGGCTAAATTTACACCTTCGCATTTGTTGGCCTAGTCAACAGCGTGGGGAGGAAGGGATGCCGGGCTTAGGGAGAAGGGTCAGGTCCGAGATGAGAGGGGACTTGGAGCATCGTAGCAGATGAGAAGGCGGCGGCAATGAAAGCGAGTGTGGATGGAAAAGAGAGAGAATGTGGGTGTCCCATGCTTCGCTGGCGATCGCAGGGCACGACTTCACTACAGGGTTGACGGGTTGAGCGGAGTCTCTGATTGATGCAGACAAAACGGGCAATGGGGGCTTGTATTGGAATGAAAAAGTACTGACAAAGGTGGCTACAGTGGACGCGGTGCGCTGAGGGGATTCGGCGCCCTCAGGAGAGGTGGTGCTGGGTGGTGCGAGGCCGCCTCGCACGCACCTCGTCATCTCTGGGCACAGCATTGCCGGGCAGACCCTGCCGAGGCGTCTCGACCGATCTCGGCTAAGGCTCGCCAAACCTGGACCCTCGTGGCTCCAGATGCCGTCAAAATGCAGTGAAACACTGTTGCATGATTTAATTCGCATTTTGAATCACATGCCCCAGAATGGCACATGCTCCGCAATGCCGTTTTGAACCCTGTACCTCACTATCGAGACAGGTGCCAATGAGTTTGCCATGAATTGTTCTAAAGCACACAAAAAACCAGTGATTTTGACGTGCACGGTGAGGGACCATTTGTAGCGATAAAAGTACGGAAAATTCATGGGAGCATTTTCAACTCTTCAAGACATCCCATGAATATTTTCAGAGTCATTGGAGCCAATAGTGGCAACTTGATCTTGGCTGATTGCATTGAGAAATGGTGGTGCACGTAAGCATAAAAAGGGCAGCAGGCCGAGAAATACCTCAATGGGCGGGAAACGCACGGTTCCCCTTCGCTGCACTGGCAGGGGCGCACCTCAGGGCTCAGTGCTCTCAGTGATCCTCTTTCTCCTCTGCATCAACCACCTCCTCAGACGCCTCTCGGTCTTGTGCATTGCGGTAACGGTGGGCGCGTCTTGGATGAAGGGCTTCGTCGACGACGTCAATTTCTCGACGGCGAGCCGGCGCACTATGTATCTTCCCCTTGTTCTGAACCCTCAAAGGGTTGTCCGCTCTGACAACACGACTCTGACCGCACAAATCTGACACGACTCGTGAAAGAGAGGCTCATACGAGTCTCTGTTTGTCCCCCTCGTGAGCGCACCAAATGTCCATATGCCAATGCAAGGTTGATGCCAAGGGCTCCATAGCACCAGGGAGTCCCGCGTCACCGGCGGAGGTGGATAATATGCATCCGAGCGGTAGAGTTGATGCGGGTCGGCTGAACTTGGTGAACTATTTCACTCTTAACTTATCGAAGCACCAACCACAACGCTGTTATGTACAGCAAATCGAAGTCAAAATCTGGCCGAATGAAGGGAGAGAAAGGATTGGGCCTGCATTGCAATAAACTTGCCTAAGGTACGAGACGAGGCCGATTCTGCGGAAGGAAGACCAGCCAATAACTCTTCCAAGTCTCGGCGACTGGAAGTCATTAAAATCCCAGCAGTCAAACCAACACCTGGCCCGCCCGGAGAATAAGGGGCGGACCGCCTGCTGGGTCAACTATCCAGCCGAACTTATTTTTCCTTCCCTTCTGAACTTTTTCAGTTTGCAGCGGGCCTGAAACTGAACAGATTTTTGGCAGGCTGTGTGGGTTGGAAGGCCAGCGGAATTCTGAGTCGAAATGCCCCCAAACACGGTGAGAACAGTGTATTTCTTGGTGAGTTATGAAGCAAACAATGCTGACTGAATTGAACTGATTGAGCTGAACTTTTTCAGTTTGCAGTGGGCCTGAAATTGAACAGCGTTGGAAAGCCAGCGGACTTCTGAGTTGAATTGCCCCCAAACCCGGTGTATTTCTGTGTGAGTTATGAAGCAAATAATGCGGCAGTGTGTGTCCTGTAATGCATTGGGTGGGCTCGGAAGCCGGCGCATCAATTAGCGCATCATTGAACGGCGGGCCCGGCAGGCTGGCGGATCAAATGCCCAAATGGGGTGCAACAAATCCCTTCAATTGAACTTTTTTCAGTGTGCGGGTACGGAATAACTTGCCTTTGCTGGGCCACTGGAAAGGTTTCTGTCTCTTCAGAAATTTACAATAGAAAGTCCGCCAAAATGCGCAGAAAAATTCGGCAAATGAAACCGGGGTCTATAAGGGCCTTTAAAACATCGTTTTGCAGGAGCACCAGATACCCGGAAAGATATGGTGGTATTCGGACGCGCTGGGGAGATGACACCTTGTCTGGTATAGGGAATGGTTTCCGCATCTTTGCCTTTGAGGAATCATGGGGCTCCAGCCCCAATTAATTATCCTATACCATTTCTATCGGTCATGGGCCGCATACCCACTAAAACCCCCTCTGTGCTGGTCCAATCGTCCGGCAGTGAGTCCTCGCCCATGAGTAGGCCACTCCATATGTTTAACACAAGTTGTTTTTTTAACGCGAGTGGCCCAAATTTGATTTTGTCTGTCAAAATGCGGTCACGTGGGTAAAGTCGCATTGACATTTTTCAACCAGTGGTTATGGATTCCAGCGGAAGTAATGATGCTGTCAGGGTTTCTTATTACTCTTCCATATCACATATTCGCACGGCCTTCTTTATTAAGTCTTCTTACTCGGCACTGCCGTTATCCCTCTCCGCTCTGGCCACCTTCCCCCTGCTGCCGTTCTACTCGTCATCACAAAAAGTAACCGCCAATTGATTCACTGCACCAGATCACGTGCAGTGAGCTCATCCATACCTTACCACCGAATACCTACAGATATTTGCTGAAGACCACGTAACTTGTTTTGGAGGAATTGACCCAGTATTGCTCTCCAGAGACCAGAAAAGATCTGCGACCCATGTTTACATTATGACATTTTATCCAACAGTCAGAAGAAACTTCACAAAAAAAATACTCAGAGCCTGAATTCAGAGTGGGGTATCCTTGAATAGATAAACAGACATCTTCAGTGGATTTTTTAACCGTGAAGTCCCTGATTATGTAACAGATTCTTGCTGCAAATTGTGTTGCAGCAATGTCTGCAGGATTTCAAGATCAGTTGTTGAACAAGTGATTTAGATGGTAAATTGTCATGTAGAGCACCGTGGATGGATGAAACAATGACTGAGAAGTGCTCCAGTCAAATTTCAAGCAAATCTGAGCTGTCAAGGTTTACTTTTGTCAGCTTAACTGGAGAGTGGCTTGTGCATGATTCATCCAGGCATGACTCGCCGCAGAAAATGCCTTGTACAAGAATATCCATTTACTGTACTATTTCGACCAAGTGTTCACGCCTTGTGACCTGTGACCACCTCTGTTCATTTGCCATCAGTTCATCGAGCTCGGGGACCTGTGACACCTATTTTCAAGTGTTCATTTGTCAAAATGTTCATTTGAGATTGCGCATCATGGATGGCGGGGAATCGCGCTTCGACACACATCCCTCTTGAGGTTTTGATTAATCATGTTCAGTTGGGTGGTACTGCCGCAGTACCTGACGGTTTTGCAGTCGATAATGAAGGATAGAGGACACAGAACTTGATGTTGTTGCCGATGATCTCCCCTTAGCTGTTCGTCATCCAAAGCGGGATATGAAAGTTCCTGTTCCTCACGGCGGTGAGCACATGTGGGTGCAGTAGATGATAGAGTTGTTCGACTCACTGTTTAATGTACTGTGGATCTGTCTGCTTGAAAAATTGTGAAGGTGCCGTTCTAAGTCATAAAATTGAGATTCCGGGGAGAAATTTTCGATTTTTTAGCTACAAAAATATTTAAATGGCCCACTGTTCAGTCGTGTCGGTGACCTGTGACTACTTTTACCAAGTGTTCAGTTCGGTGGGTGCTGCGACCTGTGACTGAACACTTGGTCGAAATAGTACAGTACTTTCCCCGAGTTCCAAGTCATGGGATATGTTCAACATATCTTAAAGAATAGCCCTGACAACAGATAACTCTATCTATGCCCACAGACCGAGCAATACACCCCAATCTTGGACACATGTAGCAAAAATCACGTGGACTCAAAACAATTGATTCACAGAGGGTATACGCATGATTTTTGATGCCGAATTAGATATGAAGGGCGAGAATATATCCATATGAACATTTCTAGGTAGTCAGACCCAGAATATTCCATGAATTCCTGCCGTAGTAAGCGAATTAACGGTCACTTTTTGTGATGACGAGTAAGTATTGGGGACTGTCAATGCATTGGGTGTTGATGGCAATTACATAATGCTGTCAAACACTGAAACCTTGGCATCGAGCTCGCGAGCTCGGTGTGGCTTCAGCAAGTAATGTTGGGACCTGGCTCTCGGGGTAAAAGTCCTTCAGAAATACTTTGTCCATGTATTCCGCGTGGCAGATTTTCCATTCTCGCCTTTGTTGACTTTCTATGAGTATTTCTCTGTAAAACCCCCTGTAAACTCACAATTCTTCTGAGCTTTTTTTCGAAATTCTGCCGCGCGGAATACATGCACACTGTTTTTGTGAGTCACCTCCAATTTTATTTAGTACCAAAAGATGGATGTGGAAGGCTACACCGACCTCCGGAGATAGGGCATTTTACCATCAAAATTGATCATTTGGCAGGAGATCAAGTGTTATATTGCCATCAAGCTCGCAGGGATTGCCAGTCCCCATAAGTATACTTAGCAAACGTGATTATAAAGCACTTCGGCAGGGTTGTTGTGGCAGGGCTATAAGGGACAGCAAATTCGGCGCCGTTTGTGTTGTAATGGAGACGTCCAGGGCACAACAAAGATTTCTGAGGAGACCATTCAGCCTGAAATTTCACTAGGTATCACCTTAGTCAAATAATGTCCACAAATAGGTTCACTGTGAAAAGTCACAAGCCGCAAATATTGTCCACAAAGACTGTTCACAAATGCTGATGTTCGCTGTCAAAGTCACCGGGTAAAAGTTCGCAATCGGGATGTACTTACAGATGGAGTTTGCCCTGCTCACGGGTTGCCCGTGTTCTTCTTTATCCACAAATGCTCATTCATAAATTCAGCGACGCCAAACGCTGTATTTGAGGACGGGATTTACATAAAATATTTGTTAATTGCTCCGTGGACCGTATTTGTGGACAGTATTTGTGGACAATATTTGTGGAATCTGAGGCGTGCGCGTGTCGTAATAATCGATAATTCCTCATATATGCAACTGTCCGCGGCGTACTCTTGACTTTCTCAGTGTGCCCCCCACAATGCCGTCGGCTACGAGGTACGAGCTTCATGTTGAAGCGTCTGTCTAGGGAAGACCAGAGGGGCAACACAAATAGACGGGAACGACGGGAGGAAAACTGCCACAACTCTGAGAAAAATAGTGTCAATCGGTAGAGTAGGCTCGTGACCACCCGTTATAGCGTGCTGCACAATGATGAGCAAGCAAAATATGCTCGCGGAGCGAGAATTGTAGGCCAAAATTCAGAAATACTTCACACTGTGGGCCACTGCTGGTTAAGTTTTCTGTGGGGGTCCTGGAAGAGTTATTCACTCAGGACGAGTGTGACTAGAACGAAAAATCCTTACCTATTCCACGTCTGCACCAGGGAAATCAAAATATGCTTGTGGAGCCAAAATTGTGGGCGAAACAGAGAAAATATTCCACACGGTGGGTTTGGAACTGTATTGAGGGAGCCATGCTCATGCTGAGTCCACAGTTCGAAACTCGTGACCTCAATGGCTCGGTGGCGATGCACATCAATTCAGTCAACAGATTGCATCAATTGAATTGAGACAAACGGTTTTGCAAGGCATAGCACACGCAAAAATGGTCGGATTTGAATGGCAACTGGATTTCTGGAATGCTGGCCAAATTCTGAGTAAAATTGTCCCCAAGACCGGTGGGTTTGGAACTGTATTGAGGGAGCTATGCTCATGCCGAGTCCACAGTTTGAAACTCGTGACCTCAATGGCTCGGTGGCGATGCAGTGTTATTTCATTACCGTGATTATTTCGGATGGAGATCCTGGTCTCACTGCCCTGGTCTAAGAATCCACAGGCTCCCGGGTATTTCAGAGATGTGGCCACTTCACAGAAAGTCGTAGTTTTTATACACGACTGCGTAATTCGGGTCCATCTACACCTACGTCTCAACTAAAACCATCGTTTGCAGAACTGAAACCCTCCATCTGAAATATCAGTCTGACTGAAAGCTGCTCCGCAAATTACGGTCGATGTTTGGTTGTAAATTGGGCGAAGTATTGACCTCGGTGCCTTGACTTGGATTTAACAACCAACTCGGAAGATCTGGAAATATGAACTTGTGTTGCTTCGGAATGTCCATTCATTTGGGCTTGCGAAGTGCTGCCTCTGTCACCCGAAATCTCAACAATGGACAACATCATTCAATCGATTTCCGCCGCATATTCAACTCTGGCTGACAAGTACGTCTCATGAAAATACATTCAACTGGGTTCAAACATCATTTCGTGTTCTGAATTTTCCTGGGACACCAAATATACATCAGAAACATCGAACCAAAGAGAAGACATCGAGCCTTGCAGATACGATCGCATTCCCAATTCCACCTTCTGTTTTGTGCCGACAGGTCTGTGGAGGCAGCACGCAAATAAGATGATTCATGAACCACGTCACGATGAAGATGAATGCGGTATAGGTGTGTTTTCCCCTAGTTATGCCCAGGGAGTGGTCCCGAGCCGCTGTGAGCAGGTTGACACCACAACATTTGTCCAACCAGGACTAGACTGAGTCTTGTTCTCCGGGGGAAGTACATTGAACCTCCTTCGGTTGTTTTTTGCCAAACAGGCCGAATTCTTCGACTGTGAATTCAATTGAAAGCCATAGAGGTCGAGGGAGATTGAGATTCCTGGCCTGGTATATATGTTTTGCATCCTAAATGATGTCTGCTGCACATACAATTTCAATTTGGTTAACAAGAAACCCGATCTGGGCCCTTTGAACCATCGAATTTCGCTCACCGGTAAGGATACTCTTTGGAACGGTTGGATTTGAGTGCCGGAAACCATCTGGTTCAAGTTTCCACCAGAAAAATTCTAAGACTCGGAGTGGTTGGGCAGTACGATCAAGATGTTTTTGCTCGAAGGGGTCGAGATGTAGGCAGCTATTTTGGAATGAGCCTTAGGCTAAAGGCGGCACATTTATGGAGCGGCAGTTGGACAGAGGACAAACACGGGCCCGCCCAATGGGGGAAGACGACGGCTACGGAGTTGTGAAATGAAGGCAAAATTTGTAGAATGAAGGATGAGCGGCGACTCGGGAGCAGGACACACAAAAAATCTGAATAAATCGGAGAGCTGTCGATGGTTATCAGCCTCCTCAGACTTGACGGATACCCAAACACTATCGAACATCTGCTCATAAGTTAGTACCATTACAATCCGGAATGTGACGCTGATCTTCATTTCGTAGCGGCGATCGGTGAGGCGGGGACGGATACGGGTGGAAATAACGCCCCACTGGGCCTTGTCATCCAAGACCTCGGGGTGATGCCCCATGCCGCCGCCTACGCGATCACCAACGTCTGGACCAATGATCAGACATGTAAATTAAAGGTTGACAGACCTTCATGATACCGCTGGGAGTATCACCACCGGACCTCTTCACATCGAACGGAAGGCTGGGGGACAGTATGGTCCGCATGCTGTGAATATCGATCTTATTCTGCGGCATGGAAGACACGAAATGTGAGCATACATACGTCGAGCTTCTTGGTGAAGGAGAAGGTGGTGTTGGTGGGACTGACAAGGGCCTGCATCTCGGTGATCTTGAGCAGCTGTACAAACGTGCTGACTTCCGAGGCAGAGTTGGCCGTCTGTCACAGCCTGTCCCTAGCTCGCATCACAACCACCTCCCTCTCCGGACTCGAATATGCACCGACTTAGTCTCTTATAAACAGACACTACAACAATCTGTGCTCATACCTCGCATGTTGTAGTATGTCAATTACGCTTGATCCAGGATTGGAGGTCAGGGTTGTTATTGGGGAAGCTTGCTCCCCAATTCTACTAGAGCTCCCGAAATTCAGATGGCTGTGCAGAGTTCTGGCATTTGATGTCCCACGGCGAGACCATCAATTTCCTTTTATGGGCTCAGCCCCATGGTGCGGTGGTACGTGAGATTCATAGTGCTCAAGAGCATTCAGGTCGGCTGGTGAATAAACACCTGGAAAGTTGGGGGTTCCAAATGTTTGAATCATAATATTCAGTATCCAATCCAATTTACAGTAGAGAAAACCCGCCATCCTCGAACGCAAGGACCGTGCGTGGGAACATCAAACTTTGACAGATCTTGTCGGGCTTTTTTTCGCCGGTCGTCCCCGTGCTGTGGCTTTGGGGCGGTTGAGGCCATAGATCTCAGGCTGACAGTCCATGAATATGTCAACCTCCCTCAGTCGCCGGTGCTGCTGACGATTTCCAGCGCGCCAATGGCGCCCGTGATCCCCAATTCGAAAACTGTGTGCTCCGCGATCGTCCCTAGATGCTTCGTCCAGCGACCCGTCTGTGAACACCCAGCAACCCCTCTACGCCCGATCCTCTCCATATCCCTCTTCACCTGATCCTTCGTAGGCTTCAGGGTTGTCAGCTGGCGGGCGGGCGATGACGAGCTGGGAGGCGATGGTCTTGAACTATTGATGAAGGACGGGGAATGCGGCGAGGAGGTGGTGGTGGATGGAGAAAAAATTGAATTTTTCGCATTTTTCTGGGGCTTTTTGTGACTTCTTTGCAAGTTCGTGGTCGGTCTCGGTGACCTGTGACACCCCCGAAAATATTCGTGGATTTGGAGGCCTGTGACGCGTGACCCACGAATTGAGCGAAATACTACAGTATACTGTATTTATTTATTATGTCAGACCTTTACACGTCTCTTCAGTCTCTCCGAAGAAGAGATTGTGCCCTCCTTCACGTGACGACGACAATACGACGACTCCCAAGAGGCTCAGAACCGTGTTAGTACTCACTTACATCGGCCAGGATTGTTAGGATTTGACATATCTCATTAACTTAGATCGCAAAGCCACCACATTACCCCGCCCCGCAAAGCTGCAGACTCGCGCAACCCCCAGTTACCACCCCACTTGTTGCGGCTTTACGTCATTCATACGGGCTTGCAGCACGCTCTTTCTCATGCTTCAGACGGATCCCAAGAGAGAAGACTGAATAAATAGGTACAAAGAGACATTTTGTTGGCCCGGATTGCCGGTCCCCAATCCCAATGTTGGCCAGCGCAATGCAACGGGAATTTGCCCATGCGTGTCCTAATCGGGAACCTCTGCTAAATTTTGATTTTGAATGGCAAATCCTAAGATAGGCTAAACTAGTTAGAGCCTCAGGGCTCCATCTAGCATCCTCCTAGCCCTCCAAGCTAGTCAGATTATCAATGCCGCAGGAGAGTTCTCATTTGGCTGACTTCCCCGCGAAAGCAAGTGTTGTCTGAGAGGATTACGCGACAGAAAGGGAAGAATTTCACCACGTGCGAGCGTGAAATTCACTTTCTGACAGTGAAATTCGCCTTATTCGGCCGTGAACTTCGCTTGATAAATTCGTGAAAATGGTCGAGAAATTTACGATTTCTGTACACCACAGTGGCACTGCAAAGCAGAAAATAGCAGAAAATACACCCATCCTTGCAGCCACAATCCCTGCCTTTGAGCTCTTTACGTCCTCCTGAGAGTCCATGCTGACTGATTGCGACTTGGAGGAGGAGAATGTTGCACAAATAATCTCACTTGGCCTGGATGGTGCAAGGAAATAGTTTTGGAGACACAAATGCATATGTGTGCGTCCGCCAGTTGAATCCTTGTCGGCACATGCTAATGTCTTGCAAAAGTCATCAACCACTGTATGTGGTTCTCCCGAGGACGGCATTGGACTTGCATAACAGATCTGTGGGTGGATATCCCTCTGTCCGCTGGCCCAGTCAGTGTGTATGAGGCCTGGAAAAATGGCAGCCGCGAAATGCTTACGGAACTTCTAGGCTTTGGTGATCCCCCTCCCGCGTCCCCCTCCTGATTTCGCTGATTTCGCTACAGACTTATTCGTCGACGCCAACTCGCTCTTCCCGGTTTACTTCTGTCACTCGTTCAAGGAATATATGGATTGTTCGCTGTCAGGTGTATAAATTGTTATACACGAGGTCCTCCGGAATTGGCTTTGTTCGGGAGTTTCTCGTAAGTTCGAAAAAGGGGTTGTGAAGTTGAAAGTGGGGGAAAATCTCTTTAAAATAAGAGTTTATAAGAAAGGTGTTGGGTGACTAACAGAGGCGAAAAAGGGTCCTAGACTGGGGCTGTGAAAAGGTCACAGGCGTAAAAGCAACTCCTGTTCGAGTTGCTTGTAAGGGTTTCGAGTTACTGGCGCTGGGCGGAGGAAGACAAACACAGGACGTTATGGATTCCAGCTATTTGTCTTACAAACACAAGAGCTTCACGGACTCAGGCTGTTTGTACTTTCTTGGAACTGGCGGCGGATTACTGGAAAAACAAGCACAGGAGCTTCACGTACTCAGGCTACTTGTTTCTTTACTGGACGGCTGGATTACTGGAAAAAACAAGCACAGGAGCTTCACGTACTCAGGCTACTTGTTCTTTACTGGACGGCGGATTACTGGAAAAATAAGCACAGGAGCTTCACGTACTCAGGCTACTTGTTCTTTACTGGACGGCGGATTACTGGAAAACAAGCACAGGAGCTTCACGTACTCAGGCTACTTGTTTTATTACTGGACGGCGGATTACTGAACGGCGGATTAACTGCGGCGGATTTACGGGAGCACAAGATGGGAGCAAAGCTTCTACCTGCTTATGCGTTCAAACTTTTTAGAGGGCAAGATTTTTCTATGATTCCTACAGAGTATTACAGCGGGTATTTATACAATTTTTGAGTCTATGATGTCATCTGTTTTATTTTGACGATGCTGTCCTTGGCTTACTTTTCCCACTAACTTAGCCCCGTTGGCTTAACCACAGCACTGGTTTGCACAGCTGTAAGTCTGTTGGCTTGTCAATAACACTGCTCTGTACTGCTTTAGACTCGTCAACTTGACTATAGCACTGCTTGGCACAGCTGTTCATTTAATTTAGGCTTGCTGGCTTGACAACAGCACTATTTGTAGTGCCCATGCTAGCTCCTAGTTGACATATGGACGTTGCTGCGCCAGGAGGCTTGTACTGAAGTGCGCAGCTGTAAGGCTGTGCTGTCTGATAGGCTGGTTCTAGTTGTCCTTTTGACGTTGTTGTGTCTATGGTGCAGCTGTAAGGTCGTGCAGTCTGTTTCCCATTATTTCCTAGCCTTTTCTAATTTGGCTCTGACTCTCTTTATCTCCAAACAGGTTTTGGAGATGACATCGCAAGGTGAGTTCCTTCCCTCAAGCCGTATATAGGGATGTTCAGTGATAATGGACTGTTGCCAGCTGTGACCCCTCTCGGAGAATGACGAAATCCCGGTGGAGATGTTGAGTAACAGCGCTTCAAGTATTAGTGATAATCCCACACCGATGGTGACAGTATCATTAAAATAGTATAGGAATGTAATACCTAGAAATTGGCCGCTTACCAGAAGTTGATGTGAAATTTCGGTGGTTCCGCCCCGAATTTGTGTCTCTATTCCTTGGGATAAAGGCTATTAAAGTTCCTGATACATGTCGGAGTCCAAACCATATACGAATGGTGTGGGAAGAAGTTGGTTTGGCGTATTCGGGCGCCGATCCTTGGTGTGTGCGCGACCTGTGTGCTGGAATGCCAGGCTATGGGGACTCTAGGATGACCGGTTGCAATCAAGAGTCGAAAATATCCTTGAACTGATACCACTGACCGAATGGTAAACAACGGTCCCCCGATCATGTATAAATGGCCATCGATATTCCGATACTTAGTTCATTGGCTGCGCCTATCACAGTGTCTCAGAATGGTCAGTATACTTTATTTCGTCTTTTTGCTCATACTTTCTGTGCAATCGCTGCCCACTCCAGATATTTCGTTGGATCGTGAGTCCCAAATACGCATGTACAGTTCCCAGGCGCTTAATTGTATTTAGTGGATTCGAGCATGGATTTCAATGCAACTGGGAATTCCAGCGCTGCGATTGACATCAAGTCTCCGTCAAAATGTTGCTCAAGCAATGCAGGGAATCCAAGCATCATCTGTCCCCACCGGATGCGCAGGGGCTGGAACTTCCAGTGCATTGCCGAGACCGATTACATCCTTGGGACCGATCACATCCTCGACCCTCAGTGTTCCTCGATCGTCCGGGTTTCCCCAGTCGGTGGGATAGCCGATATGCAACCATATGTACTCCATCCTTGTTATGTTTCAGTAATGATATAGGGGGATCCGGAGCAGAAAGGCACAACCCACGGCGTCGCTTAGTGATTACATACACCGTGAACCCTTTTTCTGGAGGATGAATTTCTGGCGGTGCTTGTTCTTCGTAATGAGAGTGCGGGCAATTGCTTGGTCCTAATAATCTAATACTTTGCGTCCAACTAGGCCGGACATCGCCGACATGTCATCCGGTCTAGTAAGAAGGCTGGGAGGTCGTATAGGGCTCTGCGCAACTGACTTCGCAAGTAGTCTGATCATTTGCAACTTGTTTGAGTTGAAGTCGTCAAAACTTATTGTGACTCACATGAGCATTCCGATAGTTCATCATCCCCCGCTGGGCTCAATACCACAAAATATATGATTTTTCGGTCAAAACACAACTTAGGCTCAATCGATAGAGAATTGAAAATAACCCAACTTTGATTATAGTAGTACACTTTGAGCACTTTTTCTGAAGGTTTTGACGCTTTTTTTTTCCAAGTCCCGACCTCTCAAATGGCTGGGGAAACACTCATCACTGAAACATGTGACGTGCCGGCCCAGTCCATCCACGAGGTTACCCTTTTGTTGTCGTTTCCATCACTATTTGTTCTGATATTGTATCTATTTGCTCTTTTATCCAAATCCGTCCAGCCCGCCGTGTCTGTAACTGAGTGGACGTCGACTGGCCTGCGAGTCTAGGAAGGGACGGTGCACTAGTGCATCCGGGTCTGTGGCGGTCCCTGTAGTGTAGACACTTGTTTGGGCCCGAGGCTGTAGGCAAACACGTCACCAGCTTGTTCGTCACCACCACTATCCTAGGCTCGTCCCCATCCGGTATCCAGGTAAATAGAGCCAAATCCATCACTCGCTAACGCTCGGACGACAGTCCTGGATACGCCGCGCGGAAGCGTCATTCGTCCCCCTCGCATAGTGATGTCGGGGGCCCGGCTCGGCCTGAATGCCCGGGCTTGGGCTCGGCTTTGGCGGGCTCGGGCTTCATATTCCCCAGGCCCGAGCCCGAGCCCTGGTTCCTTCCAGATCAAAATTCCCCTATACAGTACATCATATACTCTAGTCCCGTCTTCTGAATTAATTTCAGGCCCGGAGACGCATCAGTGCTCAACGGGGAGGTAATTTGATATAACTGACTGCCTGATCCGGTCATCAATCACTTTCCTTCTCGCTGATTGTGCATTAATCCGGTCTCTATTGGCATCAACTATTTTCCTCATGAAAGTTTATCCTCCTGGCTACAATCTTCCCTGAAAGAGTCAGGCACTCCGGCGAGATTGACGAGTCAAAGATAGATCACGCACGCGAAAGGCGTGACACTTTTGTTGACACGTGACACCTTTGAAGTTTTGTGGCACTCAAGTCTTCTGTCCGCGCCGGTGTCCGGCTCCACGTCTCCCGCGCTAGCGCCAAATCCCACCGTGTTGCGCTAAATCCGACGGTCGCAAATAGCCGCCGAAAGGCAACCGAAAGGCGCCGGTGGAGAATGATTTTGTGTGACATCACGCTATTCAAGGACCCCGACGTGTGACTCTTCGGCCGTGAACTGGAGCGGTCCAGAGATCCGAATGGACGACGTCAAGAAATTTTCACACCCGAAATTTGACCCTTCCGAATAAGCGTTCGGATTCCTCCATAATTTAGATGACCAAGACGATGATGTAAGTCTTCAAGTCTCGAAAGAGATCGAGTCGAGGTGGAAAATGAATTCTCCGTGGACGAGGAAGTATCGAGGTGATAGAGGCGATCATTCCGGAGAGAGGCAGTAAGAATAACCTTCTCGGATGAAATAAATTGACGAAGTAGTTAGTTGCCGCTGTCAGCCTTCTCGAACGTGACACATTTACCACCGCCCAAGACAGTGTAACAGTCCGCCTGGTCCAGCCGTGATACAGAGATCAACGTAGGTCGGGAATCCGGGACATAACAGGTATTTTGCAACCCAGTCGGACGTTACCCACCGTTGGGATGAGTCCCGAGCAAGTGCGCTTCGCCGCGGCCCTTAATTTTCTTCTTCCCATCTCCGAAACCGTTGATATTACCGGAAACGGATGGGGCGTAAGAAACGAAATCGCGTCGAACGAGTGAATGTGGGTCGATGCACCGGAGTCGATGATGGTAGACGTGTCTGCTATACGTGCACTGTATGCAGAGTTGATAGTCTGGGAGGATGACGTCGGAGGTGTAGCCGAAATGCTTTTTTATCACGTAGAGAATACGAGGAGAAGTCGGCCTCAGAGGCCATTAAGCATTTTTCGAAGCGTACATTGTTAGAATCTTCGTCTCCCCGCCATCGGTGGTATGGTGGGCCTTCTCCTTGCCCTTTCCTTTCCCCTTTTTCCCCTTTTTCATCTTCGGACCCTGCCGGCTTTACCGCCACCCGGCGCCCAACACGACTCAATGGAGTGTCCATCACGCTTGCAGTTACGACAAAATTTCGTACCCACGAGCATATGCAGCGTGCTCCAACGCTGCCAGGGCAGTCTCTTGTTTCTGCTCCTCGGAACTACCACCAGGCGTGCGGCGCGAGGCGTCAAAGACGTCCTCAATCACGGAAGCAAGCGTCATCGCGGGATTAACCGATTGACGTGTTGGTACCAAGATTTCGAGTCATCAGGATCGGACGGGAGTGTGGAGAGGAAGATGGCGCTGGCAATAGGACCAGAAAGGCTAAAACCAGCCTTTTGAAGGTGCGTGCAGGCCTGCTGGAAATTGCGAATGTGGACAGCGAGGTCAGAGTCCCGTTCAAGACGGTTGGTGAGATGGCGGAACCAGTGGATAATGCTCCCGGCACCCGTCTGCCCAAACTCTTTCTCGAGACGGTCCAACGCTTCTTTGGTCGTAGCATAGTTGCAAATTTTGACAACTAGCTCGTCATCGATGCATTGCATAAGCATGGCCATGGCGGCGCGATCCTTCCGCTTCCAAATCACCTGTTCGTCCTTGTCCGTGGGAATGGGAGTATCCCCCGGACACAATGTCCCAGATGTCGACAGTCTCGTAAGCCGGTTACGGGGTCCCTGCGGCCTGACCAAAATCCGGAGATGCCAGGACATCCTGTCAATCGGCGTCGTTCGTGGCCATCCGACCTCCCGGGCATCATTGCGGAGGGGATACGCCTTCCGGATTTTGTTTCGTTAATAACGTCGTTATAGGTGCTGCCCACGGTAAGCGTACGGTCGCTCACTGTAGACGAATGGTCGCTCACTGTAGACGAACGATCCTCTTACTTCACGGCAGCGCACCTCAGGCATGGAATCAATCGTGTGGTCATTTTTGACATTGATTTGCATCATGGCAAGTGCCTTGCGCATCCGTAGGACACCGTTCTTGCAACCGACCTCCATACAGGAAATGTTGCACAGTCGCTCGTGTGGGATGTAAACGAGATGACTTATCGGCAAACGCTTGAAACGGAAGGAGGTCCGCCAGCCGCACAGACGAGCCCAAAATGTACTATGGTATGGAAATCCTCAGATCTCTGCCGATTCCTCTCACCCCATGATAGGTTTCATACATGATGCCGTATCCTATCCTTGCGAGGTATATCACTTTCTAAATTTCACCCGCATACCCTGACCACCCATTTAGGAAGGCAGCGTCGAGCCCGTACAGGCAGCGTCCGTGTCCATCTGCGGGCCACAAGGTCAATACATCGAGAATGTACATTTGCAAACTTTCACGTCCTGCCTGGGAATGAATCAGATCTTCGTTCAAGAGAGCGAGGAAAGAAATAGAAACAGGTCAGCGGAATCTTCTTCGGGGTTAGCTACCACCCCTCAGATCCATGAAATGCCGAGAGAAAACGAAAGAAAGAATCACTTGCCGGGGTGACTGATGCCCTGTGTGGGGGAGACGGGCATGGATGGGAATGCCACTCTGATTGGGCATTGGGCGAAGGGAGGCCGGTGATGAATAATTCCCTGTGGGGTAGATGGGATTCGAGTCCGAATAACCAGGTTGAAGGAGTTTTCTGCTGGGGGTAAATATTAATATCAGTATGGTGACTGAAGGAAACGCCGGTCATGCCTACAAGCCTTGGCCACCATCACTCGAACTTTCCAACCCCGAGGGGTGGAAATACAGCCTGGCAAATGTAATTAATCCGTGAAGCTTTCCTAAACTGGGGACACGGAAACGGCGTCCGGATGATGGCTACAAAGAAACTCACATTATCACCAGTTGAAAAAGCGACAGCGCAGGCTGCGCACCACCCACCGAGAAGCGGATACATGGATCGGACACAACTGGCCATCTTGTATTCAATCCAATAATCCGGAGTTCGGTGCCACCGGACGAAAGCGGATACACGAACCGAACCAAGAGCAACTGGGAAGGTTGCACTCGATCCAGCAATCCGAGCCTTTTATTCTCTCACAAACAAAGCCTCGCGTCCAGGAGTCTAATACTCAAGGATTGGGGGTGCGGTAGTGGCTTTGTAAAATGATGGAATAAAGAGCTAGGTCCCGAATGGCATGATTATCTATGGCTTCAGTCTGCCCTTTATACAAACAGCGAGATCCAACCGACCCCGAAAGAACCCGGCTCCGTGCGGAGCTGTGGGTCCCGGGCCCGGACCCCCCATAATCACGTAATTGAGCAGAGGCCGCGGGGACCTGGGACTTTTGGCCTCGCACTTTGTGCAAACCGGGTTCCGCAAGCTCCGGCCACTCCAAACAGCTATTTTTTCATTGCCGTGTGCAAAAAAAACCCCTCCCAGCGGGACATTTTTCCAGGATAGCCAGCGCGTTTCTGAGCAAAGCCATCTGTTCAGAATTTCCGTAGCTAGCCTGGTTGTCAAGCGCGAGGCCTGAAAGCGCTCCATAAAGCCGAGGGGCTATGCGACTTTGTGGTGTTCAAACCAGCCTCGCAAGCTCCAAGCCACTCCCAAACAGCTGATTTCCATCTCTGGCTATCTCGCAGCCGCTCAGATTTAAAGTGGTCAGTTAATTGAGGCCGCGGCGTTCAATTCTTTTAAATGAACGAAACAGATGTAATCACTTGAACGGCAGCAGCGCGCCGAACAGGTTTTGTCGCTGTTATTTTGGAGGGTTATCTCCCTGAGGACGCGGAAAAAGATTCGGAAGAGACAGTTCGGACGTCAAATTGCCCCTGGCTATCTCGCCAGCCGCTCAGATTTAAAGCGGCCATTTAAATGAGGCCGCGGCGTTCAATTCTTCAATTGAACGAACAGATGTAATCAATTGAACGGCTCCAGAACACATCGAATTGGTCCGCCGAGACATTCCCATTAAGACCATGAACGCTTCCCTATCGGCGCTCTGACGTATGTATTCCTCGCCTATTGCACGATCATGCTTTACAACACCCTCGCAGTATTACGATTTGTGCCGGAGCATCCCTGAATATTACAAGAAGTTCGGCTCCGACGACGACGATGACGACAGCGACTCAACCGACTCGGTGCGCCCTCTTCAAAACTTATAATTCATTGAATAAATATTAAATATCCATGTAGATGCCCCCACTTGAATAGATGTCTGACTCGTTAATGACTCCCATCGTTCCTCGCGCCTAGTTTGTTCGTTATTGTGTTGAATTAAAAGCAGCCCCCACTCAAATGTGTTCCATCCAACTGAGAATTCGCGCCGTCCGGCCTTTAATTACTATGTGACTCCTTGAATTGATTATCACAACTACACGGCTCTGAATTTGAACCCAATTTCCGCGCTCCTCTTATCTCCACGTGATCGTGTCTCGGCCTCCGCGATATCTCCGATCGGAGATTGACGGAAAGTGCACTCGGATCGCAAACACCCACTACGCAGCTTGCACTGCTACTCTACATTCCGAGACCGTGAACTGCTCTCGGAATCGCACACTGCCTTCACTGCGCGCTACGCAGCTGCGACTGCGCAGCCAGCACTGCTACTACTCTACATTCTGCATTCGCGATGTACGGCCTCCCAGTGCCCACGTATATGCTACGCGCCAAGTGTACTAAGCACTACATTGAGAGTCTCGCCTCGACTGCTCAAGTCAACTTTCTCGTAAGTAATTGTCTCCTGTTCTTGGTCCAGGTTCAATATTCTTCAGATAAATGGGTGATACGTGGAAGATTGGTCCAATTACACCACCTTGCCTCACCTGGGGTGCAAAGCGTGGCACAAAAACCCATTCCTGCCCCACCTGTTCATATCCCTTTACTAACGGGCGAAACTCCGGGTTTTTGCTGTGGGCCAAAAGGCTACAGATTCAAAGATGTCCAACCCCTCCCACCTGTCTGGTGCTGACTAGGGGGGACATGGTCACCGTTACATTCCGATTCAGGGTACGGTCGGGGGGATGATAGAGAAACATCACAATAACGAGTTCGCGGCATCCCGAGGCGGAAACTGTAGCGTGTTTCTGCGGCACGAAAAGATCGCTGGCGTGTAGATGTTCTTTTGGTGGCGTTCAGCACCTCGGTTATGGTACGCGACGCCTCGACTTTCGAAGTTGTGCGTGTGAACTTTGCAACGGGTTGTAGAAATAAAATCGGAATTTTTAAATGGAGTTGTTGAGCATTCTGCAGTCCAACTCGACTATCGGTATGGCCATCAAAAGCGATGGTTAACAAAGTTACTTGGAAAAAACTAACTTAGCCTTACAAAACTAACTTTACTTTACTTGTGGCAGACAAGTAAAGTAAAGTAAGCCAAAAGTAACTCGTAAGTACTTAAGTAACTTGGAATGATGCCATCTGATGGCCCAAGTTACTTTGTCTGATCGCATTGATCTAACTTCGAGGCAAGTTACTTGCAAGTAACTTGAAGTAACTTGAAGTTATTTGAGTTATTTTCAGCTGGTGATCGACTCTTTCAATATGTTTGAGGCTAATGACCAATTTAACTGGGATACATTCTTTGGGAGTGGCGTGGTGTTGATGAACATACCCCAAGCCGTTGCTGACAAGTCTCAGTACAATTTTCCACAGTTTGAAACATTTGTTTTGTTGCAGGCCCGACTTCAATAAAGTTGTTCTGTAGCTCACCCGGCCCCTGACTGTCGATTGATTTCCTGGTGAGCTCTTGTTGTTCTCTCAATGATTGAAGTGCATTATGGACTCCAGTGCCTACCACCCACAGGCAAGGCCAATTGGCCTTGAACGGAATCTTTCGGTAACCATCAACATTGGTTGTTATTTCGACTTGGAGGTACGAAATTCAATATTCTCCAGCCGAATCCTCGGTCGCATCCTCGGGTGCGGACAATTCATTTGACGACTGTAGTGTTGCTGTCCGGCACACGCCAAACATGCGCCGGAATTTGACGTGAATCTGATGCTTCCAGAGACATTGTCGCGTCCCAGGGCTCCCTCGTCACGAAGGCGCGCTGGGGAGGAGCCAGTCTCTAGATCGAGGGCCAAACAACAGCATAAGGTAATGTTTTTTTTTACCCTACGGTAATCGGCGCTAATATTGTTTCGGATATTTTTTAGGCTTTACGCTAATTATATGTTCTCTACCCCTCTTCGTCTTTTGCCTCAATGCATTTTTTGCAATGTTCCTCTTGCCGTTAATGAGGGTGAATACTGAGAATAATATCTGACTGTGGCCTCTGCAAACTTGCAATGAAAATTTTGTAGGATACTGAAAGTCAATTGTACATGAATTGCTAGGTCCAAGCACACTTTCTGAGTTGTTGCCATTTGGCTTCCACAACCATTGGCAAGACCGCGCGCCATCCAAGCCATTGAATGCGGCTGTGTTACGCTGCGAAATAGGCGAGGCGGAATGTGTCTTGGTTGAACTCGGGGTCAGCAAACTACGCCCACAGAATGTGCCGCCCTTAACAACATATGCCATGCATGTTGCAGAATGTGCCAGCTCTGAATATTCACAAAGGCCGTGCTCTATCTATCCCGCTCTCGAACAGGTGAACTTGGCGGTAAATGATGCCATCTGATGGCACGTTACTTTGGCTGATCGCCCGTAAAGTACCGTAAAGTTAGCCCCGCCAAGTCAAAGGGGAACATTTGAGCATTTGAAGTTGCTCCTTGGTTGATTATATGCTTACAGGTGCCTTAGCCCACAGAAAATGTGAAGAAAACTTCAAGAAATTTCTTCAAGACCTGAGATTTTGGCCGTGGGAAAGTATTGTAAGCAGCTGACATAAGGTGCTGAAATCCCACGCCCTCTATCTTAATGGCTGGTGGTGTAGGTCGCGTGGGAGGGATGTAAGGTAAGGAGGAGGGTGCATGGAGAGGCGCCGAGGGTGTAATGGATTTGTATGGAGAGATAATATCGTAACAGAGTTTTTCGTATCAGGCGCAATGTAGCTAAGGAAAATGGAGAGGAAAGAGGTAAAGAAAAACCCGCTTCGCTCGCAATCAAAAACTTGCGACGTGGCGTTACGCACGTCACATCCTCTTTGATCTTCTTCCACTGTAGACTGTAGTCTTTCGGTCAGCCGCCTCCACAGGCCATGCATCCGTGCCTGGCCATTCTAGAGATCGTTGAAACCATCTGCAACACTCTGACTTCCGACGACTGTGGAAGTCTACTCTGTATGGCGTTGTAATTGGATCGCGCCACACTTTCGACCCTCGCGAGAACCTGCACAGTCTTCAGAGGTCCAGCACTGGACGTTCTGTGGAGGACACAAACTGCCCTTGGACCCGTTTCTAAGGCTTCTGCCTGACGATTTTGTTCGTCCCTTTACCGGATGGGGCCAGGATATCTCAGGCTTCTCAGCGCGTTTGGGTGCGTCATCTAGTCTTCGTTTTTTGCATTCTCACACTCGAGGAACTGTAGAAGATGCAGCGACCTTTCCTCGCTACTGACTGGAGCGGAACCTCACCTTACGCTCCCCGAGTCAAAATCCTGGACTTGCGCTACACGCCGCCCCACCGCTTTGTGGTACATTTTGCCAGCCCTCGGCCTTGGTTTCCCGGGAGGCCTTTTGTTCCCCAACCTCCGAGAGTTCACGTGGCGGAGCCCACCGTCGGACTCCTCTCCTATTCGCGCCTTCTTTCCGTCCACACTGAAGGAGATCACACTTGAGTGCGAAGCAACTTACACAAATCTTTCCCCTCCTTTCGGCACTTACGACTTCTTGTCCTGGACTGCGCCACGTCTCCATGGACTTCCAACCGACATCCGACGAGGTCGATACTGCTATCTCTCTATTCGTTTGTGGATTGCAGCACCTTCAGTCTCTGAGCATGCGCATCCCGACTATGGCCGCAATGCAGCGTGTAGCCCAACTCCCAGGGATGACCTCACTAAGCCTTATCGAGTTCCCTCATGCGTTTACTCCCAGCGGCTGTATCGACCCACCAATATTTTCTCATCTTCGGCGGCTCTCACTGGGGCCGATCGACATTGAACTTGCAATCAAGTTCTTTGCTTCTTTATCTCATACTCCGTTCACCTCGCTCGTGGTTAGGTTGACCACCTGTCCACCCACAGAAGCAATGGACTCCCTCTTTCACGCATTGCAGACGGCTTGCGTGCGCGAAAATCTGGAGTCATTCAGGCTTCAAAATCACACCGTTTCCACTGCTTTGCCGCCTGCGCAGGCCCAGGAAAGCCATATAATCACTGGGTGCTCGCTGGGAGTATTAGCTTGCTTCCCCAATATCAGAACGGTCTCCATCTTGTGGCCCGTTGGATTCGACCTGGATGATGCCGCCTTACCCCAGCTGGTGGCTGCGTGGCCGCACATCGAGTGGTTGGAGCTGAGAGGAAGCTTGATGGATCTGCGGCCGCGGATCACATTGCAGTCACTCCATTCGCTTGCTCGAATCTGTCCCCAGATGTGTTTTCTGGCCATAGAATTTGACGCCGAATCTGCTCCCGTTCCGTCACTGAAGGGCGAGGTGCACGTGGTTCAGAATAAGCTGACCTTACTCGACGTCGCGTGCTCCTCCATATCCGCCTCGGCTCCCGTAGCGCGATACCTGTCGAGTCTCTTCCCAAACCTCTCCGGCATAGTCACTGTGGGCGAGGACGACTACGACGACGACACGGAGGAAGTCGAGCACAATCCCGAGACAATCGCACGACAACGACTCTGGAAAGAGGTTGAAGCACAAATCCCCGAGTTTGTCGCAGCCCGCGAGGAAGAACACGCATGGGCGCATTGAAGATGTTGAGTGAATGATTAGATGTGAGAAACTCCTGCCATGGAATCGAACTTGGAGCATTTATTTCGAAGCAGGAGATCAAATGGGCTTGTACCCGGGTATTCAAGCCAATACCAAGCTCAAAAATATATCCTCCCATTTCAATTTTTTCTCTGCATCTTACGCCATTTTCTGTTTATTAATTAGCACATACCTATATCAGAAAGTTCACGGAATAGACTCCGGGAAAGTGTTATTATGCTATAGTTCACCGTGAACTCGGTGAACTTGGTGAACTTCTGGTGAACTCCGAGAACTGGTTAGATAAGGCACCCTTGTCGCTATATTACATTTTAGCAGGTCGGTCTGTTCCATCCACCGAAATCCAGTAGCCATAAACTCAGTGCATGAAAGCCGGCCAAATTGCACAGTTTTCACCTGCAAGGACATCCATGGAGTATGTAGCCACAAAACACCCTGGCACTACAACATGCGATGTACGAGCACAGATATGTTGTAGCGTCTGTTTATAAGAGACTACCCTGGAACCCAAACTTGTTCGAGCGAGTCGACCTTTGAGGCCGAAAGTGCTACTACACACAGTGGAAACTGCCAATCTTCGAATCAGCATGAATTGACTTGCCGTATCCCCATCTATATAAATTTGGTTGACCCAGAAGGAGTCGACCATTTCGAATGATCACCCAAACTGGCATTTTGATTTTCTGACAAATTCCACAAATCTTGTGAGGTTCTTAGATGATACCTTGGCTCCTTGGGAAGCCCCTGGTCAAATTGCAGTGAATTTTACCCAGAAGAAGTCGAGCATTTCGATGATCACCCAAACTGGGTACATTAGATAGGTTGTGCAAAAGCCGCACGGGCCTAGTCTTTCGTAGACAGACGCTCTACACATACCAAGCTCGTACCTCGCTGTATAGAGTCTGTTGTTTACCGCGGGGTCCTGATCGTAGTGCTGCCTTATTATGTAATCGGAGCGCGCGCGGGTTCGATTCCTGGCCTCCACAAGCTTTTTGTTTCCACTCAATAACGCGTTTTTATAACAGGGACCACAGAAAAACCGCTCTCTGATATTGATTCTAGCATGCTTGAATTTTTTCCGGAATAATCGTTGAAGATTTCATTGGTTTATGCTTCAACTTCAATTTTGCGCTGGTAGTCACATGATCGACTCGGGCAGCAGTCGATGTTCAACAGAACAGGTTCTACATCCTCTTTAAATTTTCTGAGGAGACAGAAGGTAAGACAGGGGTTATTAAATACTATCTACTCCAAAACTTCATCGAATTTGAGTGCCCTGGTGTTGAGGGAAGAGAATCGGAGAAAGCTGACATAAGATTACATAATAACAGCGCACTCCAATCAGTCCCCCGCGGTAAACACAAGACTAGCACGGGCCGCATGCGGCTTTTGGCAATTCTGCAAAGCCGTACGGTTTCCTTAGTTGTTTTCAGTTGTTTTTCGTGCTCAATATTACAATGTCCCTCTAAACCTGTAATGCAACTACTGAAAGCCGTATGGGTTGGATGTGCAAGTGCGGGAAGCCGTGTTTCCGGTGCATCACTCTTGCTTCACTCGGGCTCCACTCGCCTTTCTCACACCTTTCGCATCTTGCACGTGGCAGGCGAGGTGCCGGTGAGGCTCCTTCACCTATCAGTACCTCTCCCTCAACCCAGGTAGTGTTTAATTGGAATAATTCCTCGACACACCTAATATTCGATTTTTCCCATACGGCTTTGCACTATTGCCAAAAGCCGCATGCGGCCTGTGCGGCTTTTGCACAACCTATCTATTATTCCATTCTGATTCTCTGACAAATTCCACACACCCCACGATGCTCTTAGATGATATGTTGGCTCCCGGGGAAGCTCCTGGTCAAATTGCAGAGAATTTGACCCTGGAGGAGTCACCCTCAAATTTTGAGTTAGAGGAATATAATGAAGAGCAGATGCATTGTGAAGAATAGTCATGTCCCTTTCCCCACCCACAAAGCTTTGGTACGGAGCACCTGGTGCGCTGGGCTCCTCCAGTAAATTTCCTTTTTCATATCCGGAATTGGGACTCACGGCTTTTGGTAAGCAAGTAAAATCAGACCATTAAACCAATTTTTTTCCACCTCCCCTCAAAAAAGAAAAAAACCATAGTTTAATGGTCTGACCTGGGAGACTAGTAATTTCAGTTTGGATTGAAACCTGAAAAGGTTATAAATATGGGGTTTGAAGTTTGGACGACCCTGTTGAAGTGCGATCTGAGATTGAAACAGAATAAAGGGACGCTCAAAAATGGCCATGTATACATCATGCCGGGCATTTTGCAATAAAAAGCAAGGGTGAATCCACGAGTCGCGTGAGTCTGCACCGTGTTCAAATTCCAGGCGGCTAGTCCACCCAAATACTCGAAAATGGTGCGGATCACGGGGCGTTTGAGGGCCGCATCACAGCCACCTTTCGCAAAAATCCATTGCAAAATGCCCGGCACGATGGGCGGTCCGGGATTTAACTAGTCTTATATATGCAGAAATATGCCCCGCTTTACGGGATATATCGAAATTCTAAAATATGCCCTCTTCTCGGGCTCTGGTGGCCATAGCCTTCTATTTTGTCAGCCTCAAGGCTGTGTGCTCTATCCCCGAAGATGGCCCAATGCCTGACACTCGGAAAAAGGCTGGACTGGGATGGAACAATAATGAACCTCAGGATATGAGTCAGTTTCTGAGTCCCCAAGTTCCTTGGTATGCAACAGTCTGCATCTTCGGGGGCCCATCTCTAAGCTTCCCAAACAGGTATTACAATTGGAGGCCTGAGCCTTCGGATGATGCTACTGGTCTATCAGTGGAGTTTGTGCCCATGTTGTGGGGGAAGAATCAAACTGAAACCTTTTCCGAAACCATTAATGACACCATAAGCGCTCTGAATGTGACCACGGTTTTAGGAATGAACGAGTGCGTGAAATCCTCTGCCTGTTGGACACTGAGCGAACTAGGAACGAATTAGACCGCAAGAGCCTGGTCAGTCAAACTAGACTGCGGCCGAGGGTGCCCACATGTGGCAGCAGTATCTGGAGCCCTTGAGGAGTAGAAACATTCGGCTAGGCAGCCCTGCTCCGTCGGGGGCACCCTGCAGCACAGAATGGCTCACTAATTTCCTGAACAAATGTGGGCAGGACTTTCCCTTAGAAATAGGCTCATTCGATTCGCATTGAAACTCCGCAGATAATGAGATACCGGTATTTTTGATCTCTTTACGTAATAGAAATTTCTAAAACTTGATTTTGAGTAGGACACCTGTAGCACTTGGAATACTGCCCCGATTGGGCTAGTTCTTGGATATGTTATACATCTAATGTGGCCCCAGACAACCGTGTGTTTATTTAGGCTATATGCCAAAGGGATTGTGATCTAGTGCGCACTTTAGCGAAGTAGAGATTCAGACACTACAATAAGTAGAGCTGTCAATGGAAGTTTGAGTACATTGAGCTCCGTAAACATTCAATGAAGGCAAGCAAGTAGAAAAAATTAATTTCAGGGATCTGAGGATAAAAAATAACGACAGAGAAAATGATAGTGGGCCATCATGTTGAAGCGTAGCGCGCAATATCTGGGGACGAGCAAGGGCACAGAGATTGCGACATGGGTCTCGCCTCGATTAGGCTGACCCACGACTTGTTCAACTTCCTACAAACCCAGTTCTGCCTCAAATATTGAAGTGTAAGCTCAAAGTTTCTGCAATCAATGTGAAGACTGTCTGGTGCGAATCTTGGAATATCGTACAAGGTGTAAGGCTTAAAAATTGGGTGTCTTTCTGGTACTCAAGAATGTTAAACGCTGTCCCGGGAGGTCGATTAGACAACCAAATTACAATGTAGTCATTTTTAGGTATTCAAAGGGCAGCAAAACCTCATAGGACATTGTAGGATGCATTTTGAAGTCGCACCATGGTAGTGGATAGTGCTTTGGGCCAGATTCACGGAGGGAAGAGGCATCAACACATGCCCAAATTGATGGTACTTGGCTCAGCCGCCGATCTTTTTCGACATCATTTTGGCACATTTAGCTGTTATTCACCTGAGAAAATATGTAGCAGGGACCTTTGTCTAGTGCACCTTCATCCCGGATTTCTCATTTTCTTGAGTTTGCTTTTCACGTGGCCTTTTTCGTGGAAAAAAACCAGCGTAAGTCGCCCAAAGTGGTGGTCGTTCTTCTGGCCCTTGTCCTCTCATATCAACGAGTGACTGGAGATGCAAACGGTGGGCCCGTGGGAGTGAACTCACATTAGCTTGCCATCACAGCCAAATAAATGTTGGACGGCCCCATCTGCCATTGGGGGTGGGTCTTGAAAATCGGTACGCAGTCTCTTCTATCGTGTAGAATTGGTTTCCTTTCGATTTGCAGTCAAAAAAGAATTTCGGTGAGACAACCTTCAGGTCTGAATTTTGCTCATCAAGTTGCCAATCAGATGCAAATAAAAGTCGGACCATCCGCAGCTGCCATGGCCATGGGCAATCCTGGCCGCAAGGGCATAAAATGGAGCACCTGTTCGCCTCTGAATTTTATAAATTTCTTGGCTCTTCTTGAGCCTCATGCGTCTTCGGATGGCCTTTGGCGAGCTCCTGCACTCCCAGGCTGAGGCCACGCTGTCTCGCGTGGCCATGGGCGCGCTGATTGGCGGAATGAACAGTTTCCAGCCCAGTGACGGCTTCGGTCGAGGTTTGAACACCGTAACCAGTGAACAGTTGAGGTCTGTCCTATGATGGGGGTCAAGTCTTCTAATGTGAAATTAGTAACACCCTTTGGAAGAGCCAAAAGCCTGTAGAAGGTGTCCTACAGCATATCGGATGTTGCCGAGCTCGAACACCAGAGCCAAATGGTCGTGCCGAGGCCATAGACCCCTTGCTTGCAATAATCTGGTTTAGGCTTGTCTGTTGGGAGTTTTCCCTCTGCCTTAGGGCTAGGGATTTAAAGTTCCTAATAACAACATTTTACTCGGATGACAAACTATTGGCGGCAGGAACTGACTTGTGAATGAAGAGCTACTTGTACTTGACTTGATTTGGCGACAGGACACATGGGAAGTGTTCCTTATATCGGTCGTTTCCAGTATTAGGAAAAAGACGACGATGCAGATTGGAGTTGTCCCAGTGTATAGGCTCCAGCTGCTGTTCGTTTGGTTTTCGACGAGGTTGACAGTTGATGAAATAGCGCCGCCGCAGGAGGGATAAGTACTGTATCAACGTCTACCAAGATCCGATTCCTGTTCGGAGTATAGACCCGTATGCCCGCAAAGGATGGTGGCTGGACTACCGCGATTTTTCCATACGCTGAGATAACACCACCATCCTGGACTAGCAAGGCAACTCGGGTTCCTGCGGGCGAGTCGATGGTGATATTGTCGATCGGGAAAATCTTGGAAGCTTCCTCGAAGATGAGACGAGATGCCAAAACGTCCAGAGCAGCATAAGTTTGCATGTCTGGCCGCAAAGTCTTCAGTTCCCAATCCTCGCTCCTTCGACTGGCATCGTCCTTCACGAGATACTTCCCTAAAATCTTTTCCACCAAAACATCAAGGGCGCCTGAATCTTGGCGGCCGATGATACCACGCTGAATAGCATATTCTTTCAGGTCGATGATGTTGAAAGAGCCCTGATTTGCGAGCTGCGTGAACTGCTTTTTCAAGCGTGTTAAATCCCCCTTAACTCCAACACCGATTTTGAAAACTCTGTTTGAGATAAGAAGCCGAAGAAAGGATAGAGGCAGTGGCTTGAATTTGTGAACCTATTTCCGGCCGTGCATGAAAAAATGCTTCAGAATAAATGTCCATGTACATACCGGAATTATAAAGATTGAGTCCGGCGTCGGGTGTGGAGCAATCTGAACAACTGAGACTCCAACCTTTCTGGAGATATTCCATTCCGCATCGAGACTGAGAGATAAATGTGCTTTCGGATCGCCATCGAGGAGAGCCATTAATGAGGAACAGATACCCTCCAGTTGCTGAGGTGTATCAAGGCTTTTGACCTGGAGACTTTTTGGCAGCTCCAGTGGCTGGAGGCCATGAGCGGTAGCAATCGGAGTTAGTTTCTGTGAAAGCGAAGAGAAGGCGCCGTAAATAAAGCCCGGTCCTAATCCCGATTGAGATGTGCAGGCAATCAAGTCGAAAGCTGTAATGTCTCACTTTGACTGGGTCGTCGGAAAAAATTGCCATTGGATCATCGTGACCATACGTCTTGAGAGAATTAGCTACTGCTTTGAGTGGGCCAATTCTCTCCTCATGACTCTTGGTCAGTACCAATACTTGCGCTCGAATGTAATGTGAAGACATGCATGTCCACAATGCAGTAAAAATGGGAACCCCATCATATTTTGCGATATGCTTGTTGATCTGTTGCGATTCTAAAGCTCAGAAAAATGCGAGATGGGAATCGAGAACATACTTTGTGGGAGTCATCCGATGCCAAGGTATCGGCTTCAAGGCAGGCTGTATGTTGGTTCGCATCCGGCTCGCTTTTGCCTTTTGCTCTGTCCAAAGTATGTGTTAACCTCACGCCGTAGTTTTTTTGTTCGTCTTAGGGTTAAAAGCGCGAAATTTGGGGTGGAAAAATTAGTAATAATATTATTACAAAAACATTATTATATTTTTGCCATCTATGTATAGTTCAATTGCTTTGTTCATCATTTCGGCGAGATAGTGCTCGCTGGGAACAAATCCACAGTACCCCTGCGGGTCATCGAAATTGCCGAACGCAGGGAGTCGCTTCTCGGCACGAGGCATGTAATCATATATAGTAGATGGATTTTCGTCTGAATCAGGCACAGGCAGTCCTCGTTGCTCAAAAATAGTTTCCAGATATTCCAATTGAAGTGTATTGAATCGTTCCGTGTGCATTTCGAAAAGAAGGGAGCGCACTCCACTCAAACCCATTTTATGCTGATTTCCGACTCGAAGGATATTCAAAACATCATGGGAGAGGCCCGACTGGTGCGAGAGTATTGGAATGTTACTTCCATAGAACGGTAGAAGAACAAACTGTATTATGGTGAATCAACTACAAAGCTTATATACTGTACCAAATGTACTAGAACCTTCTAACTACTGAGTAATCTAAACATCGGGATGTGTAAGTTGAACCTCGGGCTGAGTAAGCTAATCGGGCGGATCATAAATCCTCGGTGATGGCGGCTTGTATGTCCAACAGAGAGAACCGCCGGGAACGCGAGGCGGAGGAAAGCAGGCAGAGATTGAAGTAGACGTTGATTCCAGGCATGAAAAAAGGACTGGCAACCGTCTCTGCAATAATAGGCCCAAGTCACAATATAAAATGAGTCCCGGATATCTGTGACACGGCGTGGTGCAACGGCACCGTTCTTCTCTAATTTTTTGCCGCATTTTGGGCAGCAAAGTTCTTGGACAAAGAAATGCGGTAGCCAAAGGCAAACCCGCGGGAGAAAGAGAAGGACCGAGTCCAACCGATGGCGGGATAGTGTAAAGACGGCGAGTTGAGTGTGTCAAAATTCAATCAGGTTCGGCACACTCGGCCTGATTGATAAAATCACATTCTGATTGAGTTGTCAATCATGATGACTGTATGTTCTTCCCACAGTGTGCTTCAACCTCTCACACCTCTTCCCACGCTTTCCCATCTGCAGCTACGACTTCCACACCTCCTCGATCACCAGCGAGAGCTTTCATGTCTGCTTCCCCGTTGAAACCAACGCCGATGACCATTCCCCAATTCTGTCACGCATTTAAACTTTCCCAAGACACCGCAGATGGCATTGCGCACATGGAACTCGATGGTCCCCATCTGGTTGCATTCTCTTCTGACCAAGATTTGGATAAGTATCTGAAGATAGGACAGCGTCTCTCCTTGCGCTATGCAGAGTCGCAGGAGTCGCAGTGAAAAAAAGGACTTTTAGAGAAGCGGAGAAGCAAAAATGATCCATAATGCATGTCATCGAATACAATTGTAATTTTTTTCGGTACACTACACCAGTCCCGCATGTCTAAAGAAGCCCTGCATTATTCTTTGCGGCCACTTTGGAAGGTAAGCCCATCAGGCTTCACGCGTGGCCAGGTAACGGTAAGAACGCCATTGGTCAGAGCCGCACGGATCTTTGTCACCTACAGTCTTGGAGTAAGCAACTCTTGGATAGTATGTCATCACAAATCACGAACATCCGCTCCCGATGGCAAACGGAGGGCCCGATAAAATTTACCATAATGAAATTCTTTGATTCCAAGAGAAAGTGGACGGATAGGTGTTGCGCTCGGTTGTGAGGTGTTGGGTGTTGGCGGGGGTGCTACAGGCGGGTGTGGTCTTGAACAATGTCTAGGGACGCGTTGTCCCTGTATAATGAGAACCTCGTGCCGCACAAAAATGTTGATCTGGGAGGGTCTAACACCCGGGACCTCAAACGCCGCCTCAACATTTGGATGGTCACTGTCGTCAAAAACCTCCGCCCTGACGATTTGTCAATTAATATAGTGTTTATAGATTCTCGAGCACATGCCGCAGTCTGAAGACCGGTTCTGAATCATTGATGCTCTTAGAATAAGGATGAAAGCGGTGGTGTTGATGGTTCATTCCGCAGAATACAGCCTTTTCTTTCGAAAATCCTCCGCCTTATATTCATTTTCGGACCCGAGTCATTCCCGCGAACGGACCATGGATTCAAATCTCACCAAGTAGCACAGCGAGATCTGCTTATCTGTTTTTAGAATTCGATTTCGGTATTTTTCCATACTGTATTTTTTCATTCAAATCGACAGGGGGCGTGACGCGTGACCCCTTCGACCTATTCAACATTTCGACATGCCCCGCAACTCAGCGTGACGGGTACCAAAAATTCGATGTTCGGCGGAAACGATGCAGTTTATGGTGCAGGTCACCTAGCTGCTGCTACCAAAAATTAGTGGCCAATCGGCCAGAGAAAATCTTTGGCCCTAATACACAGCCATAATCACCTACTTTTTCCTTTATTCCCCCCGCTAGTGGCCAAATTGAAGCCGAGGTTTTTTTTTTACCTTACTCAATTTTGATCCAAATCGAAACCTGTCTTGCAGATCTGTGCGGAATGCCAAAAGGAACACTTTTGTAAGAGGGATAAGCCATAGAGGTAAAGTTCGGGCTAGGAAGTCCCGAGCAATCTCAAGCATGGGGTAGCGGCAGCTAGGTGACCTGCACCATAGTTGGCAGCTCACCCAGGCATATTGCCCGAATATCTGGCCCGGTGTCACACAACTTATTTTTAATTTTGATTTTACTTTGCGGGTTGTCGGGATGTATCACAACAGGACCCCGGATAGTTGATCAAAATGCCTGTTCCGATGCGGGCCCAGTTTGTCGGGATTGAAATCTCAAATTTTGGACGATTTTGTCGGGATTGTGCGGAAATTCGGACCAAATTTGTCGGGATTCGTCGAATTTTCGCCCCGCAAGGGCTATTTTCTGGAAATTTTATTCCGCTGGTCGGGATTCTGCCCAGTGCACGCCGCCTCGATTGTCATTTTCTGAGGTTGAATCGGCTGGGTAGGGGTTTTGTTGATATTCAACTCTCAAATCACTGCTACATACACTGTTGAATAGTTGTAGGATCAAAAAAACCCTGGTGGCTGCACTGCAGACGTTCCATAACTTCCTACGCCGATGTGTGTCAATACACATGCGGCAATGCACAGCCACCATGCGTCAGTCTCATTGATGTTGACTGACGCGTTAAAAAATGTCTTTCGGGATTAATGTGGAGGAAGACTCTAATACGTCCCCTGTATGCCCCCTCTTCCTCGCTGGCGCTGGCATATCCCCTGGTGCAGTGCCTTTTTGCTAGTGCTGGCCTTTCCGCTGGCGCTGGCCATTTTTCCGAATTTTTCTTTCACTCCAGGCTCAAATTTTCGGAACATTGGCGTTTAAACTGCAGTGTAGTTGACATCCCAGCAGAAATTGCAGAGCCCCACTGCGTGGAGCTTCTGCATACTGGTTTATCACACACGGCCCTCGAATGTTCTGGGCTAGGCGCACGATGGCCTGGCGAGGAATCTCACCATCCGGAAGGTCGATCTTGCGCACGCAAGATTTGGGTAGCGACGCCGGCCAGACCCTTGTTCCGTGTTGCACGGGGTGCACATTGTACGCAAACTGGGCAGCGCCATGAGGGGAGCGATGGCCTCGAAGTCCACTCCGTAGCTACCGTTGAAGAGATAGCCTTCGTAGTGCTCGAGTTGAGATAGCGGCAACGTCGCTCCCGCCCCCGGGTCGGCGGTGGAAGCGGTCTGGGCGATGTAGGCTACGATAGGCATCAAATGCTTGAAGTCCAACCCACCCCAACAATGAGTCGGTAAGGTAAGTCTCTTGAGATTCGGCATCCGCAGAATCATGAGCGTTACCATCGCATCTTCGTCGCCGGTAAGCAGCTGGTCCATAAATTTCTCCTTCTCCGGCTCTGCAATCCAGCCCTCTCCCTCCACGGCTTCCCTGATGAGGACCTCCTCCACGGACGGCACGGAGACCGTCCACGGCTCCACCTCGTGGCGAGAGTCTGTGTGTTCGACCGTCAAGACCTCGACGTAGTACGCCGCGGGCCGGCTCCCGGAGTAAGGCGCGCAGGTAGTGGTACCAGTACGTGTGCTCGTGGTGGTGATCGTGGCCGATACTATGAAAGCGCTGACGAAGTGCTCGATGTTCCTCCAGAGCCTATTCTGATGCCTGAGCCTGGAAAACGCTGTACGCGGCGGATACACTGATAAGGTCAGGAAGGTAGAGGTGAGAGAGTACAGCAAGCCAAAGTTCTGCGGGCAGGATAGTGGGGAGACACATTGTGTTTGTCGTGGCCACGTGAGAGAAGGAGAAAAGCAGTGCAGTGTTTGGGATTCTGTGTGCCGTACGTCGATCTTCACATCGCTTTTCGGGCGGCCTGTGAAGTTGCGGAAATTCAAGCCCATTACACAAATCACTGCATTCAAGGCCCAATCAGCCGACGCGTTTGGGAGCTCTGGCTCGCCGTCGGCCAGCTGAGGCTATGCCTCGGCTAGCTCAAGGCTTGACGTGGAGCCGCCGCCACCTAGCCTCCGCGGCGTGTAGTCCTGGCCAGCTCATGGCTGATCCAGGCTACCGGATCGCCGCTCGCTTAGCCGAAGTGCGGGTAGGCGACCATCGCGAAGCGTGCCAAACCATGGCTATCCCACCTTTCTGCTTCCCTCGTTCATTCGTCTCTCTTTAGTGAATGGTGTCTTGGCGGGGACTTGGCCATGCTTTCGAGTCATTTTGAGCATGGGACGGAGATCCGACGTCAGTACTCCCAGTGAGAATCCCAGCTAAGCAGATCGAGCTAGATCGAGGTAAATCGAGGGATTTTATGGGTCCTCGATTTAGCTCGAGAATCCGGACTGGGCCCGATGTCGCTCGATGAGAATCGAGCAGGATCGACGTATATCGAGCGCGAACGAGGCTTTTCTTTGCAGTATCGAGGTGTATCGAACTTTCCATTGCAATGATTTCATTGGATAGGCACATAATATGGAATATAAAAATATTCAATTCTTGCTACTACAATACATGCACTACATACTGCACTACACGCCATTGCCCTCCCTACGCTCCGCACTAGCACGCCCCCGAGTACCCGACAGGCCACAAGTCTGGCCGACAGTGACACTGCCATGGAGGACGCGGCGGCGAATGCGTGGAATATGATATGCGTGGCGCTGAGCGAATTGTGAGCAGACAACTGATACAATTTATGAAAGACGTACCAAGCGGCCGGAATGCGAAACGACAAGACGCGACTCTACAACACGGATAAGTAGATAGATGGTGAGTTGTCCAATACACTCACCACACCATAATGACCGCGCTGCCGTCGCCCTGGCCGGGATTCTGGGCATTCTACGTACATAGTAGTCAGTAAACGGAGGACACAGAGTGTGGTCGCGCACATACCCGCGATGCGACGGCCGAGAGAACCTAGAGATGATATGGAGCGCTGCAGAAGCTGGAGAGCACCGCGAGGTCTCTGAGGCAAGGTGCAACGAATGGTACAGGGCGGGAGGATGCGCTTCCATATTTCACTGATTGCTGGCTTCCGCATGGTCAAAAAAGGGCTCTATATTGCCGCATTCCCCCCTTCGATCTTGGCTGGATGTTTTTGAACCCTCATATCCGCTTCAAGAAGAAGGGATCACAAGCCGGGTCATGCCGAACCAACATTTCTCCTTTCGGAACTTGGTTCAAAATCCTGTCTTCATGACTTCTTCATGACTTTCTATAGAAAAGGGTGTCGTAAACTAGGCAATTCCCCAGCTTTTACCTTCGATAGGTGTCCCATCAAAGGAAGAGATCGACGAGAATATAAGCAGTTTCTTCAATCCTGAGATCAAGCCACCAGCATCATATCCTGGCTGCTCAAGTCTTCCCGGTAATATCATCATGTTTGATGGTGTAGCACTTGAAACAAAATGTCGCTACTGTCCCAAAAGAAATGCCATCTTGGGTTTATGCCTAGTAAATTTCTGGCATGAAAATTGACGAGATATATGTGTCCTCTACGCGTCAATCGTCTTCACTTTTCAGAAATCGGACTTGGGAGGTCTAGCCCGAGGTTCAATTAAAATACTCCTGCATACGAATAGCTTCTCAGACATCCCAAGAGTTCTCCCGCGGGGTATGAGAAATTTTCTGAACGTTTTGTTCAATAGGAGGGCCCACGGATGAAAAGGAGCAGAAACGTCACAACCTGTGACATTGCGTGACTTCCGCTCGCGCTAATTAGCCATGACCACCCCGACGGTACTACGCGGCTTCGACGTGAATCCGGACTGGGGAAGCCTTATATCTCAGGAGGGCCATCAAAAAAGAATGAGCACATGGCGGGTTCAAAATGCGAATATCTCGGGGGAATTATTCAAACCTTAAATATGTCAAGTGCTCCCTTATCCCTCCTGCTCTCGGCTGAATTAAACCATTTGATAGTGAGGCACAGGGTTCAAAACAGCATTGCGGAGCATGGGAATCAAAATGCCATTCTGGGGCATGTGATTCAAAATGTGAATTAAATCATTCAACAGTGTTTGAAATGGCCGCATCCATACTTATATATTGTCGGAAAAATCGAATTTGCCTGATCTGGGACTGACTGCGTCTGATGGTCCTGTCAGGCCTGGCCAGGTACTTATCAGGTTGCACGATAGTGCTTGTCAGGCGCCGTCAGCCCATGTCATTGTAAGGCAGAAAACAATGGATATTCGGGTCTAGTACTTGTCGGCTCGGAGGAACATGTCAGGGTCAATAGTATCTACCAAGAAATGAAGACTCTCCTTTCCAGCTTCCGTCAACGGGGTCGGCAACACTCCGCGAATCACGTAGTCCGTCAGCAATAGAAAGTATTCTCTCGCCTCCTCGTGTACTTGACATCCGGCCCAACTGGTGTTAACTCGCCGTGGTGACTCGACAAGAACTAACTATGAGTTTCAGTTTTACAAAGCATATTGGTAACTCTGTCCCAGTGCCCCTTGCAGCTGCACTCGGACGCAGTCTCGGGCCCCGTCGCTCCAGTCGCATCAACAGGCTGGCGAACGTAAAAGGAGAGGGAAAAGATTGAAAAGAGAGCTGAAATTAAAGGACGCTAACCGCTGGAATCCTCGGGAGCGCACGAGAAGGAAATCTGAATCGACAGTCCTGGGTGAAATTTTGCTGGCTATCACCCAGCAAGGCAGATTTAAAACCGGGCTTCAAATGAGCTCATGCGATGGAATTTTCCGGTTTTTTTTTTTTTTTTTGATCTTATTTATTCTCCTTTTGTGCCTAAGGCATATGGTAGAGATACAAACTGTCAACTTGTTAATGCATGTGTGGTCATATTGTTCTGTATCGTTCTACTCGAAACGTTGGCATAGGTAGACTGGTACCCAGCCGACGTGGGCAAATGCCACCAAAGCATGCGGGGAACTCCCGGTGCAGTGATCCTTCTCATGACTTGACATCCCAGTCCGACTTCACGATGCCAGACACCCCCCAATCAGCACCCCCTACCCCTCGGCCGACTCTGATCCTATTCCGAACCCAGACTGATGGAATTCCCTTTCTCGGCACTGTGCAGTGATATTTCCGGTTCTTTTTGGTGGCTCTCGGTTCTAACCCAGACTCTCTCCTGGGTAAACTCCTGGCCGGGAGGCGAAACCGGCGGGAATTTCCGAGCATGACCGCAATACTGCGGAGTTGGAATTTGCGGGCCGCCGGGTTGGTCCGGCTGCGATCCGAAGACAAGATGGGAGTGATGGAGATGGCGTGCGGTGGATGATTATCAGAGGCGGATGGCAAACGTTGCCAAAGAAGGACATAACAGAGCCAAATGATGAGAAATCGGCAGTGAGAAGCCGAAAAGTGTCTAAGGTGTGTCTTTTCGGTGATGGGGGGATTCGAACCTGCGCGAAGGGAACCCAAAAAGTTCCTGTACGTAAGCGACAGGCGACGTGTTGAACGCCGCACGATAGTCCACTACACTATCGTGCCCCCGAATTTTCCGGTCATGTTCCCTTGCTCCATCACATATCTGATCTGAATCGAGGCAGCCGTATATTTATTTTGGAGCTAGACCAATAACTGTCTGTCCATGGAGGCAAGCCTGTCGATAGAGCCTGAAATCCCATCACGTGCGAGATTCCACAATGGGACACCGGAAGGCTGAAGCAGCCGGGGGAATGCTTCGGGAGCACCCACATGGATAGCAGAGAATTGATTTGAGTGGAGTAGAGGCAAAGCCTCCCTCCTCCCTCGCAGCGAGCGCTCTCGGGCCGAAACCCCAGCCGGCGCGAAGCTGCAACTAACTAAAGACAAACTGTGAGACAGTGAGATACGTAGAGAGACCGTTTGTATATAAGAAAAATGGGATGGTGGGTGGGAAAAAACTATTGAGGACGAGATATAAAATAGCGAGGAGTGCGCGCAGAGAGATTACGGGAGGAAAAAAAACTCCTCCTACTTGGCCCCCTGTGTCAGACTCCTCAATGCTCAGTGCTTGGCACTCGCTTCCCTCCCTCCGCTTGTAATCGCATGAATGTTCTAGCGCTACGTAGAGAGTTCATGAGTGTGCAGGTCAATTGGAGTGGAGAAGAAACTGACGCGGCGTTATCCTTAGGCCAGTCCAGGCCAGGCCGAGCCCTGAACATCACTGTTCTCACGGCAACCCTTCTTGAAACGATTTCTCATAGCCGAGTTTGGCCCAAAAGGCGGTTTCGGCTGCTGGCGGGCCATTTGTATCCCGGAATACTATATATTCTGCTCAAACAAGCCTGAAGAGCTCATTCAAGGATAGGCTGGCCTGTCACAGTATTAATCGTTCCATTCACCCCCCCTTCCACCGCAAAAAAATCCATGTTGGTGCTCTCTCTGCTAGCAGTACTTCAGGCTCTCCTTCATGGCCCTGCCTCTGCAACTAAGGGTAACTCCATGATTGCAAGCGCCTGGTATGCCGGCTGGCATGCTGATTCCGACCCGGCGTTTTCGTTATCTCAAGTAAGCTGGAACAAATATTCGCAGTTGAACTATGCTTTCGCGTGAGCTCGTTCAATAACTACTTGAAACCGCGGTATTTATTCCAGAGCCAGAGAAACGACCGGCGATGTTAGAGTTGTTTCTTTGAACGGTTCTAGCCCTGAAGTGCTCCCGCAATTTGTCTCGATTGCGCATGCCAATGTGAGTTCCATCTACAATTGTTACTGCATACCACCGACGGGACGCAGGGTGTGAAGGCTAAAGTGAGCGTTGGAGGATGGACGGGGAGTCGCTTTTGGTCGTCGAATGTCGCGACTCCACAGAACAGGTTAAGATCATATCGGCGGCCCTCCTTCTCGAACTGTCTGACCGGGCCGTGAAGGACTCTGTTCGTGAAGACGTTGGTGGACTTGGTGGCCCAGTATGGCCTCGACGGCCTTGACTTTGACTGGGAGTACCCGGGTGCATCCGGTATCGGCTGCAACACGAATGACACTGTCAATGATACGGCCAATTTCCTCGCGTTCATTCAGGAACTTCGAGCGGACCCGATAGGATCCAAACTTATTTTATCTGCCGCAACATCCATCACTCCGTTCATAGACTCGGACGGGAACCCTTCTGACGTCTCTGGATTTAGCGAGGTCCCCGATAGTCTCCCCAGGCCCACATCGTCTCTAACCAAGTTTCATCAAGGTCCTTGACTATATAGCGATAATGGTGTACGATCTCAATGGTCCATGGTCTTCGGCGGTCGAAGCAAATGCCCCGTTGAATGACTCTTGTGCACCATCAGCGTATCAGAACGGATCTGCTATCTCTGCAGTCCATGCTTGGAACGCTGCGGGCATGCCCATGGATCAGATCGTCCTCGGGGTCGCATCCTACGGCCATTCCTTCCGCGTGTCTGAGTCCGATGCTTTCACAGATGGCTGTTCACAAACACAACTTGCCTTGTATGTTCCATTCAATGTCTCCGATGCGCCTGTCGGGGACTCTTGGGATGGCGCGGCTGGGCCTGATGAATGTGGCAATCCGCAAGGACCAGGGGTATTATGAACTTCTGGGGATTGATACAACAAGGATATTTGAACGCTGATGGTACTCAAAAAGATGGGGTTCCTTATCTCTTTGACGAGTGCAGTCAGACGGTCGGTCCCATTCAGTATACAGCGTGAATGACATTCGAGATAAAAACGATTATTTTTCTAGGCGTACGTCTATAATAAGACCACTGAAGTGATGATCTCGTTTGATAACGCCCAATCATTTGGTGCGAAAGGTGGATTTCTAAAGTCAAAGGGGCTAGGCGGGTTTTCAATGTGGGAGGCTGGGGGGATTCGGGGGATATTCTCCTGGATTCCATTAGGGAGTCGGCGGGATATTGACAACCCTTTGTGAGAGTGGAGCAATGAGATGGAGTGAAATGGGGGCCTACATTTAACAACTTCATCATTTTGTGGCTATATTTTTCGTAGCGGAGCACGAGTCCCTGATAGTGTAATTATACAGTCCACAGTATGGATAACAACAATCACAATCCAATATTTGTTCACCAAGGCGGGCGGAGCGGCCCACTAATATGACGACGAGTTAAGATCCTAAATTTGAGGCGTGAAAGGAAAAGCACAATTGATGCGCACGTGGTCAATATTATTCCCACCATCGCGTGCTGCGATGACTCAACAAAGTCTTCTATCCCCTGTAGTTCGGAGCAAGCCTGTCTCCGCATCGGCAAGCCGGTGAATCTCGGAGAGAGGCTTGGGTCAAACTGCCAAAAATGGACGATGTGTTCAACTACGATTTCTCACTCAATTCCACTAGGATTGCAATGGGATAAATGGCTAATTCGTTCGTTGGATATTACTCCATAGGTTTCAGTGCGCCGTTCAATAATATATCCTGTTGTTATCGCACTACACCAAGTTTATCATCGCGAAGTTGCATTTCAGAATTCATACCAAACATTCAGGATTATGTGCCAATTCCATCGGTTTTATGGGCTCGATGGATCCGGAATATAATTTCAAACAACTCTCCCAGCAATCTCGCTTCCAGTAACTGCTTTGTGAAGGCAGGAAACATAATTTTGTTCGCTTGTGTGGTGTGACATGATGTGTGACCGACGTGACTTACCGTTCGACTTCCGTCGTATGGAGGACAGTAAAATGTGAAAGCAAGGGGAAACCATTTTTCAAGACACTATCTAACTATACCTTACTGAAAGACCTTAAGGTAGGAAGGAAACCCAAAGCAGATGCTCGCACGATGATGACTAAGCAAATCTGAATTCGAGCTATGGCCTTCACCGTAACACTTACCCTACAATTACGATCAAATCGACAGGGGGTGTGACACGTGACCCATTTTAGCTATTCGACATTTCGACAGACCCCCGAACTGAGCGTGACCCACACAAAAAACTCAACATCAGGCCTAAATGATGCTACCACATTAACTGAGAGTCCTGGTACATCCCAGGAATATTTGGATTTATCTCACATTACCTTCCATATTTTTTGCTTTTTCTTGTCTTCTGGCCTTGATTTTGGCGAGAACAGCGCAATTTAGCGCGGAAAGACATCAGATGGACATAAAAACAAGAGAAACTACTGAATTCTGGCCTTTTAAAGCCTTTGAAGGGCGCGTGGATTTATTTTTGAAATTTGGCGATTTTTCGTGACCTTTTTACCAATTCGACACTCGCCTGCGTGACGCGTGACCCCGACCAAGATTCGACATCGACACCGGGTGCGTGACGCGTGACTGTCGAATTGAACGTAATTGTACGGTATCTCTGCGGGTAAAAGCTGTTTTGGTGTCCAAAATACATACCTGATAAATGGCCTACTCAGATTTTACACGTGGGTAGCGATGATGGCCGGGGAGACAGGATTTCATTTCCACATCTTTGTCAAAAAGTACAGGTTGTGGCCTAGACAGATTTTAACAAGTATGTTTAACTCGAGATACAACCCCTCGAGACTATTCACGGCGCCGGGATAAGATTTTGAGTTACTGCTGAGTTCCTTTCTTGACAGCAGGCCAACTGGACGATTCATGTACAACAGAGGTAGTTTGAGCCTCTGGGATTATTGGTAGCCATCTGAGAACTCAGAAAATCCTGTTATTACTACGAAATATGGGGCCAATTGTGAGGTAACATCGACTTGGGTAAAGGTTCAACATCCCCGAGATGGCCGAGGGCTGTTCAATATCGGCCAACTTACCAACAGTGCTGCTCAATTATGCACAATTCGGACAAGTCGGGGTACAGTACGTACGGTGAAGAGCCCTATTCAGTCTACTTGATTGTCAATTCACTCCAGTTGATTGCTTCGAATAAATGTATTACTGGTGCATATATAAATACAGGGGTCCAGGAGCTAATTTACATTACCCAACGAGTATTCTCTACCTCCAGCATATTTCGGCCCTATTCAAGGACGTGTAAGCACAAAATAAGCAAAAACATCCTAAACTCACCACAGGAGTACGTTCAAGAATGACATCCAAAGATTTGATGAGTCCCTGAGTAAACGGCGCTCGGTCCAGGAATGAATTTACTAACCGCGTCAAGGTTACAAAAAGCCAAGTCCTCCGGCAGTATCAACCACATCCACCATGTACCGTGCACCCTCTACCTGTTCCAGTGCCTGAAACGAAATGGTCGCCGGCCACTAGAGAGAAACCATTAGGTTGTGATGCGTAGTAGTAGACAATTATGAGCATACAAATCTCAAGCACGGTTACGCCAAGAAAAGGGAGGGAGGTAGAACACGAGGCGTGGCGAGTGTTAACCACGCTGGGATGATCCGGATGCGCCAGGTTAAAAAGGACACTAAAAGTATTCAGAGTTACGGACCTGCAATGAACGGTTGATCTGGGCAGTCAGAGTCAACTTATTTTGTTCGTGATATCGACTGTAATATTTACCCACTGCCCCCCCGTGGTCTCGCAGCCTTCGACCTTCTCCAACTTCTACGTGCTTCCTCCCTTTTGCAGCTAACAGTGTCTCGCCCGGACTACAGCGTGTGGCTCGATCACGGGGCAATGTATCGCTCGATGTGCGGCGGGCTCACGCCGTGGAATTTGTCCTTCAGTCGAAGTAGTGTGAGCGGAGTTTCACCCGAGTTTCTCTCACCCAAACATTGTTCATACTGAGCCGTTCGCCGGTCCTATCTGGTTAACCATGGACAAAAATATTTAATTCATGTTGGGACATCACGCAAATTGAGTGAACTTCTCACCGAAATTTGCTGTGCGCAACCAAATCCAACGTACACCTTTCTTCGATCTATGTAATTTCTTGTCCTCGACTCACTCCAAAGGTCACGGGCCGGGCATAGCTGGTTGATTTTATGCCCACTAACTTTAGTTCGTGGGTGCTATAGCGCCCTATCAAAAACTTTTGAGTGTAATGATTGAAATGCCCACTAACTTTAGGTAGTGGGTCCTGTAGCGCCCTAATGCCCACTAACTTTAGGTAGTGGGTCTTATAGCGTCCTAATTAACACAGTCTCCGCCAAATTTTTATAAAGTTGTTCTTGTTTGGTTCTCATTTGTAATCCAGGACTCGGCGCCGTGTTTTCGAGTCTCTCCAGTCGTCTAAATTCACTTTTCTTTGTCTAGATGTTGTCGCCAATCATGAAATCAGCGCCCATCGCGATGTTGATCGTGCCACGTCGAGGACGACATCTTTCTTTCCCCCCATCTCAACCCCATCTTCCTCCCCACCTCGTTCAACTCATTCTGCCTCACTGCAAGTTCGGTAGCTCCCCTGCTCCGCGCGAATATGAGCATAGCGACCCCTGCCAAGAGCTGTCAACCTAGGTGTCTTTCTGCTTGATCTCGGTGATGGGGTCCCGGCTTTCTTCCTGATCTTTTTCCACCATCCTGGCACCACTCACACATGTTCAGTATACATTTCCCATGTCAAGTCATTCAAGCTACTCGTTCTGCTTATTCAAACCACCTCTCAAATTTTACTACGGCTCTTGCCTGCCCTCTTTCTCTCTCTTGCTGAGTTAAGTTCTGCATGCTCACCTGCACCTCAATATTCCTGGGGGTCAATGTTCAGTACCGAGCCAACGTCGACCTGTGAATGCAGCCTCACACTTTGGTCAGTATGGTGCTTTGCTCCCGTGCTGGTGCCAGTGCACGCTGATCACTATTATGTGGAATTCGAGCCTCATACCCTGAATGTGGTAGGTGGGACTCCAGTTCATGCAACTTTCTTGCTGCTCGTGTCCTAAAATGTATTGCGTAGATTTGGAGACATGCACGCAGAATCGACCCGCTTGCTCGGTAACAACGACGGGCCTTAACTTGGTGAGTTTCGTAATTGACCACGGTCGCGGCTTCACGTTCTGTTCCTCTGCATATGAATTGCAGTCACCTCGGGCCGGCGATATTCTTGATCTTTTGTCGCATTCCGTCTTTCAATCCTTTCAGCGTTCCAATTGGATAATACCACCAATCGTCACCCCGTGTCTAATTTTATTTTATTCCAAGTGCTCCTGTTCTCCTGAGCATGGACGTATCTGGTGTGTATATTCTTTTCCGCGTATTTTGTATCTTAATGCCTTTCATTCAGTCAAGAGTTTTAGTTACACGTACATTGAGTCGAGCATTGCCTTCGGGTGTTCCTGGTGGACAATATGTCAATGCGTTCACACGTTGCAGTCCGATGTTCGGCTCAGATGATGGGATCCTGTGCCAGTGTTTTCACGCTTTGTAGTCCGGCGGTTCGCGAGTCTGAAATTGTGAGTTTGAAAGAGAACATTAATTTACTCAAATTCAATGCGGCTTTTGCCAGTGTCCTTATGCATTGATGTTTTTTCTTGAAATACAAGCGGTAGTCAATGTGTTGCTTTATGGGGTGGCTGTTTAATTTTTTTCTTCTGTTACCCACTGTGGAGCAAAATTAAAAAAGAAATCTTTGTTTGGGTCACTGGCGCGGGTTGATGCATCGATCGAGTAATGAGCACGGTATTTGCACGGTATACAGAAACATTTTCTTTGATTGCAGACAATGTTTGGTTAACAAGCTGGGTTAGTGGGCTCTGCCGCGACAGCGCGCTATAGTTGTTATAGTACAGTGCCCGCCAATTTATTTTTATTTTTAGAGTAAAGTTGTACATGTTTGGTTTACTTGTGTAATCATTATGTTCTCGGTTTCAATCCCAGTGAGAAAGGCGTCGAGCCGGATCGAGCGAGAAAGAGCGAGAGCGAGTGGCTCGATCTGGCTCAATAATTCGAGCATATACCGATCTCCCTCGATTCAATTTGATGGGATATTGAGTGCCGTCGAGGGACATCGAGGCCCATCGAGCACATATGTACATGATGTAATATAGCTTCGGCGGCTTTATCCTGCTGATATTCCGGTTGTTTTAAATTTTGGGGAGAAAAAGATCCATATATTGAACAAAGGTATGTAGGAACATAGACACTCCCAATACCTATCACACCCATGCAACAGCACCCAGTCCCGCCCCGCGTTCAGCGCCGTCCATGCACGGTCCTCAGGACCGTCATTTGCGATGCTTGACCCTGTTCTCGAGAGTCAGATCTAGCTTGAGACTTCTTGAGGCAGCGAACGAGTCATTGAAGTACCCAGGGAGAGCTCGCGCGCAGGCACATCTTGAAAAGCTTGAAAACTTGGATTTTGACCGACTTGAACTGAAGTGTATTGAAGCCAAGTTTGCGGGCTTTGCGAGTGAAGAAGAGCTTGGGGGAAATCACCCAGATGCCGCAGTTGTTAGCTTGACAGGACCTTGGGAAAGTATCTTCAACATTTTGGGAAATGCCTCTTGTGGACTGGAGGGACTGGCTTGAAGTGGGTGGGCGAGGGACATGGGAGAGGCAGAAGAAGAGACGACATCAACCACATCCGATCCTAAAGCACGTGCCACATTCAGGTCCACCGGTGCAGCAGAATTTGATGTGTGCAAAAGACAGGTACCACGCCGGTAGTGGGGAAATTATGCGGTGGTCGTACGATATACAAGACAAAATATTCGATGAAGTTCGCGCTCGTTCAATATCACTCAATCTCGCTCGAACACACATAATCGGTTTTACTTGGCGCGTTGATGGTTCGATGTGGCTCTTTCCGCCTCGATCTGGCTCGACGCCTTTCTCACTGGATTGAATACTCATGTCTAACAAGAATGTGTGTCGTGACTTGTTCCACTTTCGCTGTTCTGTACCCTCAACTAGTTGTCAAGAAGCGCGCTATTGAAACCTGGCATAAGCCTACCATCAAGACGTGTATAAAGGTAGTGGAACGTGGGTTTCGTCTAAACACGTCTAACATGGCACGGAGTGAATCATGGAATTGCCCAGTGATTTGGCGGCACATTCAAGGCCTTCGTGGTGTAGGTTTATTCTGTTGGGGCGGTTTTTCAAGAGACATGAAGGATTTGTGAAGGATAATGGGTACGTTGGTGTACCACATACCCATGAAGTGGCGTCTTGGTGATACCTGTAAAAACGTACATTGTCCTTGGTGGAGAGCTATTCGCCAGTTACCGGACCGTGATCTTTATTAGTTGTGTTGAATCAATAGTGATAGCTCATTGATGTGCGATCTCTTTTTCGGAGTTTACGTGAATATGGGACTTGGCAGATTTTTGACAATGAAGTAAAGGTATCCTGGCACCGATGAATTGTGATGAATTGTCTGCATTGAATCGAGAAGTCGGACTTTGAATCTAACTGATAAGATCAGATGGGTCTCGCTGGAGCCCTAGACAGATTAGTATGATAGGCATGGCCGAAAACACGCATTCTTCATGGATCTTCTCACCCTTCACGTAGTGCATGGGTAGTCAAGACGCTGCTTCGTGACATACCCGATTTAGGATTCTTTTTCTTTACTACCCAAGCCAAGGAAAGCCTTGAAGGCATGTTATCTTCTACACTGCTCCAACTCGCATCTGGTCAGGCCGGTCAGGAAAGACGCAAGATTCTTCTGCAGGTATACACGTCGGACAAACATATGGGAACCCCTGACCTCGCAGCTCTGCTCGCATACTTCAAGATGATACTTGAAGTGCCTCGTGACCTGGTCCTCGTCGTCGACGCTCTAGATGAGCATCCCAGGCCACGCGACCAGCTGCTACGATTCCTGACTAATCTCTCGCGGAATCACCGCGTTCGGATGCTTGTCGCCAGCCGCGCCGAGGATGACATCCGTGTTGCCATGCAGAACATCGGCGCCACCGAGGTCGATTTGTACCGGCAGGGGAAGCAAAGAGAAGATGTCTACAGGTACATCACTGGGGTGTTACACTCTGAACATGAGCCCTTTCAGGGATGGCAAGACCCTGGCGCAGTCAATCTCATCAAGGCCAGGCTTGGCCGGGAAAGCATGTAAGTGGTCTCTCCTTGTCCTGCGATTGGGGTTGAATGAGATGTCAGGTTTCGACTCGTTGCATTACAGCTTGACGCGCTGCGATATTGCATGCCCATCGACGTTGAAGACACCCTGGCATCCCTTCCTGGCTCACTCGTGGAAATGTATGACTGCATCCTACAGTTGCTGGAGAAAAGCAATCCCAAAACGGCACAACGCGTCAAACGAGTTTTGGAGATGATCTTTGTGGCATCACGTCCTCTCACCGTCCACGAGCTTGCAGAAGTATTTGTGGTTCGATTCGACGAGCGTAATAGTGTGCAAATTTCGGAGACGGACCGCTTGAAAGATCCTGCAAGACAACTGGTTCAAATGTGCAGCAGTGCATTGATTCGGATCCAGGAATACACTGTGCACTTTGCACATGCATCGGTGCCGCAATACCTCGATAGTAGTCGAACTAACTTATATTCCATTGATCCTGCAAGCGCCGAAATGACCCTGGCCAAGCTTTGTCTCGGTAGCATTCTGTCGACGATTCGATCCTCAGCTCCCGGACGGCAAGCTGGACCTTTGGATGGCTATGCCCAAAAATTCTGGCTGAAGGATACGCCAATAGAAGGCACGTGACATTCAATACGACTTGACGAAATTTTCGAGTTAGAAAAATTTTCGAATCTTCCAGATAAATCGTAGTCGTAAAAAAGTTGCGGGGATATCTTGAGACCTCCCCCGTAATGTTATGAGTGTTTCCAGTGATGTTTCCATTGAGTAGTGAATATATTAGTCCAATTTGGTGTTTTGAAGCCGAGCCTCCCAGCTTCAAGACGAAATTTGAGGCGGCTATTTGTGGGCACTAATCCCATCATTTTATTATTTCAGGCACTGGCATCCCATGGAATCACCGGTTTATCCACATGTTCACTGGCCAGCAGTATATCTTATTGGACGGAAGTACCTTCTTCTTACATGGTCTGTTCACAAGAGAATAATTTCTCTCAGCTTTCATATGAAAGGAATGGACCTTGTGGATTGTAGGAAACATTTCTCAGAGCGTCTGTCTCAAACTAAGAGGGACGAATTGAGGAGAGAAATGAAGTGGTCAAAAGTGATGGGTGGCTGTGGGTGGCAGTGAGGTCCGGTCCACGTGAATGGGTTTGGACAATTATATTCATAGCGCAAATGGACATCAGGTTTCACACTCACATATGTCAGATTCAACGTCTAGATAGCTACCCGCAACTTTCATACGATTACATAAAATTTTAATTCCAAGACAGTCAAAATCTCTTCGATCCGAAATTTTTTCCAAGTCGTGTTGAATCATCACGTGCCTTCTATTGGCCTATTTGGTACTAAGTGGAAGTAAGTTTCAGGATAAATCTATCTCGCACCCCCGAGTACCAGAGCACCCGGGTGCCGTATAATTATAACATCTTTCTATTTGGCACCCGCGCTGCCAGCGGACCGGTGGGAGCGATCGCGATCTGATTCCTTTTCACTGATGGCACCCGATTTTGTATCTTCGTCAGCAGAACATCGTCAACTGGCAGTGACTCTCTGTACGATGTACTGGTCTTTGGTTTTTTTAATTTCCCTACTTCGATGCTTCATATTCAAGTCTCTTGCAACTGCCTTCCACCAGGGTTGGAATTGAAATGGCACAAGACTCCCACTGCGTATGCGATATCAGGGCGAGTGACATTGGAGAGATATGATTGTGCCCCTGTCGCATTGGCGTATGGTTTATCTTTCATGTAGGCGACGTCCTCCGATGTGGTGGGTGCCATAGAAGCAGACAAACGGATGCTGGTGTCCATGGGAGTCGTTACGGGCTTGCAGTCGGCCATACCAAAGTGTTCGAGAAGATCAAGGATGTATGGCCGTTGGGATAGGCAAATGGTACGATTCGGGTGGTCGCGGATGACTTCGACGCGGAGGAGGAAAGTAGTAGGTCTGAGATCTCGAAGCTTGAAGACGTCGTCCTTGGGCTGCTGGGGATGCTGGTTGCAGGCGTGCGAAGAGGCGTGCGACAGAACTGATACTGGAACAGTTGTTAGATGGTCAGGATGGCAGCGGGCACGACGGAAAACATACCCACAAGCATATCTGCTCGAAACATCGCAGCATCCGACACACAAACTCTCCAGATCCATACCAAACGCACACACGGATTGATGTCACATCAAGAGCCGCGTCTCAGATGGCATGGACCTGAAGAGGCCTGCGACGGACCTGGTGCTGAAGGAGGGGCGGGAATACTGATTGCAGGCCTCGCGAAGAGGCGTGCGACGGAACTGATACTGGAACAGTTGTCAGATGACCAGGATAGCGGCAGGGGGACCGACAACATACCGACAAGCATGTATGCTCGAAACATCGCACCATCCGACACACAAACTCTCCAGACCCATACCAAACGCACACACGGATTGACGTCACATCAAGAGCCGCGTCTCAGATGGCATGGACCTGAAGAGGCGTGCTTGAGATTTTCCGGGCCGAGTTTTGCCTCTATTTCTTATCCCTCTTTAGAAAGTGATTCTTTTGACGATAAAAGCTGATCCTAAAGAGGGATTTGTATTTAAAATCAAAACTGAAGGAGGTAAACTTTTTTCTTGCCGTCGAATTGGCCACAAGCGGGGGAAATAACGGAAATTTGGGCTGATTGTGGCTGTGTACAGGGCCAAAAAAAAATCTCCGGCCAATTGGCCACTAAGTTTGGGTAGCGGCAGCTAGGTGACCCCCACCATAGTCGGTGAGCTGGGTTTGGGGGTGATTTTGGGGGTCAATTCAATTTACCGGCATCTAGGGATGTTCAAATGACCTAGATTTTTGTGAGGGAAGACTTTTATGCATTCTAAAAGTTGTGATAGAGTGGCAATCTTCAATATACTAGTTTATCATGCTGGCAATGACATTGAGACAATGGCAATGCACTGCAATCAGGAAATATTGTGATATTTGAATTCACTGCTGAACTCTTTGCAAATCTGACTCTATCACATCTTTCAAAATGTAGCAAAGCCTTACCGAACAAAAATCCACATCATTTGGACGTGTCTGGATGCCTGTAAACTGCATTCATCCACGAAAAGGCCCTTCAAACCACTTTCTCTGAATATGCAATATTTTTACAACTTTCTTTCTATCACTAATTCCGCATAGATTAGCCGAGTATTTCAATATAGGTTTTATGAGAATGGGTGCAAAACCCACTGAGATGTTAGGAATTCTGTAAAAACATCCCAAAACAGAACATTCTCGATCCGCGCCTTCGGTACTGCCAATTTCTGTAATACGGCCGCAGATTGTGTATATATACGATGATTTAAAGGCATTGAGGAATACAATTCTATTCAACTCTCCGCTCTATACTAGATTTGAGCTATGAGGTATGCGGCTTATACGGAGATGTGGGGCCTTCTGGGACACTTGTTAGTCCATCGTATAAAAAAACTAGCTCAATCGAACCACTGTATCAAATGTCCTGCACAAAAATTCGATATTTTCCGGATAACGCAATTTTAGTCATCAAACAAAATTTCGAACATGCAGGGCCCTCCGGAATCACAATGCAAATCTACTGGCTATGACCAAAAGTAACCGGAAATTTGATTTTGAGGGCTTCCGTTTCAAACTTTTGCATTCTTGTGGCCAGATTCTCAATCTATGGTTAATTTGGCATGGATTAGTACACTTGGACCTGAGGTGCAATCTTTCAGACCTGATATATTATCAAATTTCGAAATTGTATGACCAAAAGTAACTGGAATACTGTAGGTGCTTTTCGGCAGAATATGGCAATCCTTTGGCAGATTCTTTCTCCGCAATTTGAAGGGGAACACGCCTTCACATGTGCAACCAAAAAATATCAGCTACTGCACTGTTTTTGTTGTGAAAATGGGGATCCAAATCAATTTTTGATCAAGGTGGCGATTGTTTCCCTCCTCTATTTATTCATGGAGCCATGTTGAAAGCACATAAACCCCCTAAATTTTGGGTGCATATTTTTATAGGTCCACACTTAATTATCAGCTCTTGATGTACCCAGAAATACCATCAAGACAATCAGAAGGAGGGAAACATCATCAATTTTCGATCAATTTAGAAATTTCATAATATATTAGATGTGAGAGGTTCCACCTCAGGTCCAAATGCGTCAATCTACGCCGAATTAATCATAGATTGATAAATTGACCACAGAAATGCGAAAAGTTTGAGACAGAAACTCTCAAGACCAAATTTCCGGTTACTTTTGGTCACAGCGAGTATTGGCTATATTTTCAGGGTAAGAACTAAGCTTGTAGTAGCCGTTCTGGTGAAAACGTCAAAATTCGATGAAAAATCACCCGCGCCTTAAGTTCCGCCCTTAGCTGTAAATCCCATGATAAATCAGCCTTAGGGCTTTGAACCGCCACTATACCTGCGTGATGTAAGTCATTGCTGGCGCTCGAATTTCATCACAGACCCAGACAAAAGTATCAGCGGATCAAAAATAGCCAGACGACTGACGAAAATATAATTTCTCGCGGCTCTCGACCACATCTGGCCAGCCAGCAATTCTGCCCGGGTTATCCCGTAAGAGCGTTGAAATCGAACGTATTCCATGAGCAGAACCGTGGCAGCATCCATTAGCCCGAAGCCGAGCGGCAACCCATTAACAACGTTGATCTCTTCCAAACAATGGGACCTACATATATTCCCGAAAGCCGGAGCGGGGCGGGAATGACTGTCCGAAAACGTATATAAGGGCTCGGTTTTGCAGGACAATTTAGCATCTCGCGCTGCTTCATGTCTGTGCCATTCTGTGCAAGCACAGCATGTCCATTAGCACAAGGTGTACAAAAGGCCAACACCTCCCACTTTTCACCCAGCTCTCCACCCTCGTGGTTGAAAGCAGGAGTGGGTCGAAAGAGAGAGTGGGAAGCATGGCTCCAACTGCACCATCATTTTGGATTTGTAAGTCAACACCTCCTCGTGCAGTACAGTGCTAATGTCTGTTTAATTTTAGTGGAATTCCAGTGGACCCCATCGGCCTACCTTAGCATCCCTTCCCACTCTCCACCCAGCTCTCCACCCTTGTGGTCTAAAGCGGGAGTCTGGGTCGAAAGAGAGAGTGGCAAGCATGCCTCCAACTGCACCATCATTTTGGATTTGTAAGTCAACACCTCCTCGTGCACTCAGTGCTAATGTCTGTTTAATTTCAGTGGACCACATCGCCCGACCTTAGCATCCTTTCCCACTCCCCACCCAGCTCTCCACCCTTGTGGCCGAAAGCGGGAGTCTGGGTCGAAAGAGAGAGTGGCAAGCATGCCTCCAACTGCACCATCATTTCGGATTTGTAAGTCAACACCTCCTCGTGCAGTCAGTGCTAATGTCTGTTTAATTTCAGTGGACCTCATCGCCCGACCTTAGCATCCCTTCCCACTCTCCACCCAGCTCTCCACCCTTGTGGTCGAAAGCGGGAGTCTGGGTCGAAAGAGAGAGTGGGAAGCATGGCTCCCACTGCACCGTCATTTCGGATTTGTACGTCAACACCTCCTCGTGCGGTACAGTGCTAATGTCTGTTTAATTTCAGTGCACCCCATCGCCCGACCTTAGCATCCTTTCCCACTCTCCACCCGGCTCTCCACCCTCGTGGTTGAAAGCGGGAGTCTGGGTCGAAAGAGAGAGTGGGAAGCATGGCTCCCACTGCACCATCATTTCGGATTTGTAAGTCAACACCTCGTGCGGTACAGTGCTAATGGTTGTTTAATTTCAGTGGACCCCATCGGCCGAAGCTAGCATCCGAAGGTCAAGGCCTATTTGGCCTCTGTCACCCTGCTGTACTCTGCTACTGGAGAGTACCCATTGTCCGTTTTCTAACCCTGCTATGCATAGGTGATACACCGAATGTCCACATCCATAACACCTCCTATCGCTATTTTCAACGTGCCCTCCTCACCTGGTGGTCGCAAGTGAGAGTACGAGCCCAACTCCTCTCTACCCCGGGGTCTATGATGTGCATGCCCATTTGGCCTCTGCCCCATTCTTCCTTTGTTATAGTTTGCCTGCCCCTCTGCCATCGTTCATTCACAAAGCCACATGGCAGCCCCTGACCGAGGTCTGATCACCCTCTTTCATACTGTTCACACATAATGCACCGTGAATTAGCATCGGCAGAGCGTGGTTCTCTCTTGTCAAAATTCTCCGAGAGCAGTCAAGGCTGGGTACTCATACCCTTTTTCTTCTTTCCACCTTAAATTTTGAGTTTGTTGATATTTTATCGATGCTTTATAGGTCAAGCGTTGACATAGCATCATTGGCGCTCAATTAGTAGTCTCCTCCAAGCTCTCTACCTGGGGCATGAAAGAAGCTTTACATTCTCTGTATTGCTTGGTGAGTGGAACGTTCGTTCCTTGCGGATGAACATTTATACAATCATAGCCAATCATAAGCACTGCCGTTGCACGCCACACACGTTCTGAAGGGATACACCAGTGTTGGCTTTCGTTTGGGTTCTGGGGGATAAAAAGTCGCAACTTGCCCAGTTGCGACCTCTGTTTGGGTTCTAAGGGATCAAGGTCGTCGCAACCTGCCAAGTTGCAACTTCTGTTTGGGTTCTGAGGGATTAAAGTCGCAACCTGGCCAGTTGTGACCTCTGTTTGGGTTCTGGGGGATCAAGGTCATCGCAACCTGCCAAGTTGCGACTTCTGTTTGGGTTCTGGGGGATCAAAGTTGCAACCTGCCAAGTTGCGACCTCTGTTTGGGTTCTGGGGGATCAAGGTCGTTGCTACCTGCATTATAGGAGGCAGATGCCGAAGATGCCGTGTTTGGATATGTCGTGTGACGCGCTGTCAAGACGCGCTTGACAGCGTCACGTCCTCCTTCTCTCTTTCTTCGCTGGCATCCACTCATCATCTCCACACCAGTAAGACGCGTTTTCCGTGCTCATGACGCCCTGCTAACCTCATTTCAGCTTCTTTTGTACCTTTCTCTCCCTTGCTCTCCGTTGGAACACGTCACACGGACACGACACGTCGCCGTGCGTGAATGCTGGTACGTGATTTCTACAAGTTTTGTCAATCTTCCTCTTCTCTCTGCCTTACGACGCGCCAAAATCTCCATCTGCGCGCTCCTCTGGGCCGTACCACCGGCTCTAAGGACGTGTAGTGGCAGTGGTGCTGAGTGGCGTGGGGTATTCTTCGTTCATTTGTTCGCCTCCCGGATGGTCCTGCGAGCTGCCTGCATGCCACCACATACCTCGCTGCAGACCGATGAGAAGTACAGCTTCTTGCCATGTTTCGCAAGATCCACTGCACGCGCTGCTACCGTGGCCTGCTGGTCAGCGAGGAGTGTGGCCTTGGTGGCCGATTGAGAGAATTTTGACTGGTTCGTGCTGGACAGTGAAGTCGCGGTTAGTGGCCCCAGAAAACAATGTCTTGGGGATAGGTGTGGGTCTTGGAAATTGATCTCGGGTCATTCCAATGTCAAGATGAGAGACTCTGAATGAAAAGGATGCAGAATGGAGAACCTCGGTCGGCTTCAAGGCGTCCGTGTTCGATGCTTCGAGTTGCTGAGAGTCAAGCCGAAGAACAAGTTACCAGTGACTACGATCTGTCAGGGAAAAAAACGTCAATAGTGTGAAGCTAAAAGTAAGATGAGACATTATCTGTTGCACTGAGTCAACTCCTTCTAGCTTCTCTCGATAATCGATTTTTAGGTTAATCGATATTTCCAATGCATTGCTTTGGTCAAGCAGCTCTGGATCTCACACCTAAATGACCTTGAACGACGTTCACTGATCGAGCTGCCCCCTTCATTGAAATTATCCGACCTTTCGACGGCAGAGCTCATCAACCTGGTCAAGCGGGGTATCACTGGCACCACCGTGGCCCCTCCATCTGACTTTCCCCGTGAGCTCGTCATAGCTCTTGCAGGGGCTAATAACAGTCCCCGCCGGGTCAAACTGATTAAAGGAGGACGTCACGGATGTGGCCGCGCAGAAGCTAGTTGGAGCCGTTCCATCGGTCACAATTTATCTGTGGACTACTTTGAGGCCAAACCTGCGGCTAATGGTCGCATCATTTGTGCGGCCATCGTCCGAAACGGGTATGTGTAGTCTTCTAAGGGCCTCCGCTGCGGTCTCTGATCCATTTCTAAACTATCTGCCGTGCAGAGGGACCGGCTCAAATGTCGAAATTTATGAAATTGAGCCACGGACGAGAACGTGCACACAACATATTATGCTTCGGATCCTCCTCCACCTTTGCATGTGGGATCCAACGATCTGGGGGGGGCTCGTCATGATACCCCTTCGGGCATCGATGAACGTAGCGCTACTAATTGACTGGCGTGCACGGACGTACGTGATTCTTGCAATGGGTCGCAAGCCGAGGGTATGTTCACTGGCAAAAGCTTAATATTTCCATCGACAATTCGCCAGACTTCCAGTGTCGAGTCCCTACCCCGGAGTATTATTACGGTGTTCGTCGACCCTTTGGACAATCCGCACATTTTTGTTCAGACGGACATCCGTAATTTTATAAAGAGAGAGAATTGGAAGCCGTGAACACTGTACTTGGTATAAAGGATGTCCTAATATGTGATTAAAAGGCATCATCGAATATCATTTATCACCATTGTCCAAAGTCCTCATCGTCAGTTGAGCTTGTCTCATGTCACGATTCCCGTCGTCTGGCAAATTTCGCTCTGCACTGGCCCAGGAAATGGAGGAAGGAAAGGTTCAGACCACTATCACATCTTTCTTCAAGTAGACACTGAATTTCTTCAATAAAATGATTTTTTATTCAATTTATGTGCTGTGGAATAACCGTCATATGGAATAGCCTATGGGCCCTTCCCGACGATATTCCATACGAGCTACTCTACTGTATCATTATTTAATTCCAACCTGGTGTGTAGCCACAGTGCGCTATATACTTTCTCGGTCGTTAAAGTCTGCCGTCGACCGTATAGCTATATACTTTCACCACCGCGCGCCGAAGCAACAATAATTCTCACAGGTGGGTCAGGTTGGGGTGTTTTTGGTTGTGTGGCCGTCCTTTCGACTCCTGCCACGTATAGAGTTCGGTAGTCTGGCATCATTTATAACATTGGTAAAAATTAAAAAGAAGTATTCTATGCATACATTATTGAGCTGTACAAAAGGGTGAATAAAGTAGTAACTATTGCGACTCTGCGCCTCACGATGAGTTTACTAGCTGTTCGAGTTCCTCCGCCCGTCCAGAGGCCAGGAACACTGACGGAGAGTTCGGTGGCTGTGTTGAAGTCTTTTTACAGCTAATGTCGGAACCGAAGGCGCGAACGAAAATATCTTGTTTTGGGACGTTTTCGGAGAATTGTAAATATCTCAACCAGTTCTCCATCGATTTGGATGAAATGTAGGACTAATCCGCGCGGAATTAGTGACAGAGCGGAAGGCGTTTAAATATTATGTATCAGGTAATTTGTCTTTTCAGGCCGTTTTGGGGCCGAATGCATTCTAGCATGCCCAGAACATGTCCCAGTAACCTAATATTTTGGAAGGGACAACATCTATACCTTAGTAAACATGTGACAGAGCCATAATTCTATGAAATTTCTGGATAAATGTAATCCTTCCAATATCTCTGAGTGTCAAAATCACCAAATGTATCCAATGGAGCTGGAGATACTGTAACTAAATTATCCCTACTTTTAGCTCTTTCACATGCTTTCACATGTATACATGTTGTCCCTCCCCAAATACTAGGTCACTGGGACATGTTGTGGGCATGCTACAATGCATTCGCGGCCTGAAAACACAAATTACCTAATACATAATATTTCACAAATCCCTCTGTGTGACTAATTGCGCACGAATTAGCCTGACAGATCTAGCCATATTTCATCCAAATCGGTGCCGAACTGGTTGATATATTCACAATTCTCCGAAAACATCCCAAAACAAGAAATTTTCGTTCGTGCCTTCGGTTTCGACATTAGCTGTAAGCTTTTCATTAGATTTATTTTGTGATAAAATGGTGGCTGTACCTTCGACCTTCGTAATCATGTCCCCGAACTCCTTTGGTTCGAATCCTGAACTTGCACTTCTTTTGGATGTTGAATTTGAATTATTTCAACGGCATCTATGATAGCTCCAATTTCTTTGGTTGAAATCCCGATCTATGGTCGAAAAGAGCCCAAATATTTTTGTGATTTTACCCTTAATTTTGGGTGTCCAGCCAAAATTTTGCCCTTGCAAATGCTGGATATTTTACAAAAAGAAAAAATCAGGAGCCTGCTCTCATCAGGGCATCGGATGTCATATGAAGGTCCATGGGATTTTTTTGACTTTTGATTCTCCAGAGCTGTACCAATTCTGTGAGCCTCATTCAGGATGCTTATCAGTGTAGTCAGAACTTGCTCAGGACACCCAGTTAAATCCAATTAAACAATGGTTTGAGAAATTCTCCACACAGATGTTTATAGCCATCCGCCGAGCGCTGGTGGGCCCAACATCTGACAAATTTGCCTAGCTGACGTAAATGTAGTCCAGATATTACCTCTCTAAATTTTATGTACAACTTTGAGCAGCAGATGAGCTGACAACGAGAACACACAGTTGTCCAACTTTAGAAGGTATGGCACTATAAATAAGGCCTTAAGAGGGATTGGTCCCCAAAATAAAAGCTGGGGCATTTTGACGAGCAAAGTCAGTGCGTGGGAGCACAGTGTACAGCATCGCGCTTTTTTTGCTCTGGAACCTGATTGAAACTGTGGACAAGGCCACCAAACACAAGCTACACTGGGCATCAATTTCACAGGGAAAATCCATCCCAAAGAAATCCACTTTCTCAAATAAAGACACCCTATCTGAACCATTAGTAATGGACAGCACTCACCCTGAGAAATCCAGAAGCCCTTGCCCTAAAATCCCATCTCCGCATGATTTTCAATCAAACATCGGATGAAATGGACATACATAGTGTAAACCCATAAACGGTTGATTTTAGGTTGACTTTATGCTATCTTTTGTCCCGCTGCCTACTGATAAAATCTCGGGGGCTCTCCCAGTGAACACCCAATTTCTCGAAATATTCAGTGTCTTCAGCCGCGGGTGAAATGTTCTCACATGCACGTGGAAAGTCGGTTGACATGTGGGGAACCTTTTAGTGGAAGAACACGGGAGGGCATTTCCTATTTGAGCCCGAGTCAAGGAATCTAATACAGTTTGTTCATGTTTGTTGTTCAACACCATCAACTTTGGTTGTTCATGCTTGGCTTGTGCGCTTCTCATAAAAATCCTTCCACAATTTCACTGGTATTCAGTCGCCTGGTCCCTCGGTGTGAAGGCAGTTGCAGAGTGAGTTGCCGGCCTGTTTGGCTTTATGTGGCACTAGGCCATGGCACCGCATCACTTCGTTATATGGACTTTATACAGCCCCGGACAATCAAAGACAACAAATTTGATCAACGATTTATCTGACATCTGATACCCATCTCGAAAGGAAACGATAAGAGCTCCCTGATTGAGCAAATATTATCGACCTGTGGAGAGCAAAATTTTGGCCTAGACCGGAGCCGGTCTGTCTATGGAGCAAGCTGTCGATAGACAGACCCAGTCGATCGGAGTTTGAAATCGGTTAACGTTAACGCGCGGCTTTCCATAAAAGGCTATTTGTAAGCAAACTTTTGGCGGAGCCGCGGCATCGACTCCCGATACAAGCAAACACAACCCGAGTGAAAAGAAATTCTAGCATTATGAATTCTTCGAATTCGGGGTGCGTTCAAAGACAGCGAATGTTTTATACATAGACTCTATCATCATAGATACTCGTATTTGTAAAATTAGTATCTCAATGGCCCAATTCGCACCTGCTTATCTAATAGCCTTTTTTGGAAAGCCGCGCGTTAACCGATTCAAACTCCGATCGCCCAGCCTGTACTGTAGTATTACGTTCAATTCGTAAGCCCTTTTTTGGCTTTTTCAGTGAAAGACGACACTCCACCCGGACCACCTCTCCCTGCCTGTGTGGCTCAGAGTTGCTGAGCAGATGAACAAAACACTGAATTCGGTGAGTATACAGCTCTTTGACTTCGGCTTGCATGAGCTCTAGTTTTTCAGTTTCTGAGGTACCTGTGCCAGATCTCGGGCCTTGAAGCGGATATGGACTCGGCTTTTTATAACCGGTAGCGGGCCATGCCGCTTGTCGGCCCCTACCAGCTTTATGGCTCTACCTGGAATTGAACCTGGTAATTTTACCCAGCCTTTATATGCAGCAAACAAATCGTCTCGACATTCGCGCAAAGCCAGGTGGGGGAATGAAATCAGGCAAGTAATCGATCAGCACTCGAGGATTCTGGCTAAAACCTGTTGTCAACGATTGCCCGGATGCAGTAAGGGCACCACCTACTCCAGAGGTCTGCGTGTAGCCCAAGCCAAAATATACGATCAGCACTCGAGGATTCCAGCTAAAACCTGTTGTCAACGATCGCCCGGATGCAGTTCAAGGGCACTACCACCTTCAGAGGTCTGCGTGTGGCCCAGGCCAAAATATACAAGGTTGCCGAACATGGGACTCGAGTGCTCGATACTGTAATATAATCGTCCTCTAGCCCTAGAAAATGAGGCAAGTAATTGATCAGCACTCGAGGATTCCGGCCAAAACCTGTTGTCAACGATCACCCGGATGCAGTCCAAGGGCAGTACCACCTCCTGAGGTCTGCATGTGGCCCCAGCTAAAATATATGAGGTTGCCGAACATGGGATCAGTCTACAAGGTGTGTTCGCTCATAATTTATGTGTGTGGCACGAATATCTCAGGCCAATGTCTAATCATTACACGCACTACAACATTTTGAAGGGCCATAACTGTTGAACGCCCGCTCCTAATGCCTCGATCCAGATGGCTCGACAGAACGAAAACACCGGTGTCATGGCAGGGATGGAGTAGGGATCTTAGGACGCAGCAGAATGGCGAACTTCCATTCGAAGTGATGCATTGCCCTGGCCGCCTGGCGCACAACCTGCATGGAGGGGTGCGAAGCTGTGTTTCTGCTGTGATTTTCCATCAGATACCTGGGCCTCCTCATACAATATGTCATCTCTGTGTTCACAGCTAAGACGGAACTGGTGGAAGCTGAGTGTGGAATACAAGCTGTTGTCACAGGTTTGGTCTTAACCCTTCTATTTCTCTGGCTTGGCATGTGGAAAGCAATGGCAGGTGATGGCATCAAGTTTACCAGGCCGACCAATTACATACCCTAGCCACCACATTGCCACGTCATTTCTGAGTTCTCTCCGTCAATGCTCCATAGCCTATGTCCCACTCACTCAATTATGCATCCCTCTGCCAACCAACCTTGCTTTGTCTGTGGCCAGCCTACTTCCCAGTGGTGTAGCCAGTGCCATAATGTGTTCTACTGCTTGCCTGAACACTTGCGTGTTGTACATTATTCGTCTATTGCCATGTCAATGTCTCATTTTATTTACAGGATTGGCCACTGCACCGTGAACAGTGTCACCCTTCGCCGGCCACTACCTACGGGTCCAATATGATCGCTACCCCGCCTCCAGCTGAGCCCAACTACATTTCGGTCTCGGCCATATTATTCTGTGCGGATGAGGGTACGTCGATAATACTCCACATGGCACGCCCTCTGACTCGTTCCCTGCCAGACCGTCCTAGGGTCATCACCATGCAGTGTCGCCCACCGCATCACCCTTCGTATTGCCTCTGTCCGGTCCCCCCTTCTCCAGCCGTACTTCGGTGGGACCTGACCACCAGCAGGATATGCTGATGTGCGGGGGCATACAAGCAGCCGGCCAGTCCACGGTTGTACTTCTACGCGCCAGTTTACCTACGTGTCACACGATTTTCCCGCGGGATATGTATATTAGCCTGTCACAAATGGTCACGTGGGGTTAGTGGATTAAATGAGCCCTACCTTACTTTGTGACAACTGTTATTTCTCATGCAGGAAAAATCCGAATTTTTTTTTCCCTCTTGCCAAATGCTCAGTTTAACGAAGGTAAACTTTCCCTAAGACAGATTCTTATTTATGACAAAATTGAGTGAGTAATAAAATTTCAGTCCGCCCAAATTGGGACTCCCCATCAAAACGGCCTTCCTACTGGTCAAATGCCTGCGCGTCGCGATGGAAAACGCGTCTGTGAGACTTGCACTGCTGGGAACCAAATTTACGGACATGCAATTGTGTATTCTGAGTCCCCATACCAGCCCGATAAGTGTCCATCCATCGGTACATGTGATGCTCCTATCGCCGAATGGTGTGGTGTTGCCTCGTTGTGAGCTCAGAAGTACAGGTAAAGAGTTGTAGTGGTAGAGAATGTATGATGTATCCAGAGGATGTGCCACCCGGTGGCCAGAGAAGGTACACTTAATTATTTTTTTTCGGCCGATTTGGGACTCTACTATGGGTGCAGAGGTGGCGGCAGTCGTGCATCGTCGTGTAGTACACCATGGGCTCGTTCATGACCATCCGCTCGAGGTTCGAGGTAGGCGTGATAGCGCGTTTGATCAGACGAACGCGGCGCTCCGGCGGCCGGTACGTGTCGTCTCGGATCTTGGTACAGTTGTCGCAGGTGCAACGACCACATAACTATCTACCTGACCCGCACGCTTCGCAGCAACAAGGACCTCAGCCTTCCTCCACAGGTCCTCACGCGGCTTTGCCCCGCTTTCCCAGCCTTGAAAGGATGACGACAGAGAAGGCACTATCACGAATCGTTCGTCCCAGATGCCCAGACTTCGGACCGTGATTTTACTGTCGTTTCGGTCTCGGTAATTGTCAATGTCTCGAGAGCCGGGAGATTTCTGAGAATGTTACTTAGAAACCAAGTCGGCCACTCCACATAACCAAAGCGCAAGTGGGTTAGAACGCGAAGTAGTGCCAACTGGTACAATTTACCTCCACGCGGATCATCGACGGGAGTAAGTAAAGTAGGGGACTTGGCATATGTGGCGGTGCGCCCCGCCGTCCCGCCATCGCGTTCGCCGTCCCAACACATTGCCGACGATGTCGGGCAAAAATTCATAGATAAATTCCCAAAAAAATACACAAAACATCGTAAAGTGATCCACCGGTCAATGAGACAGTAAAATGATTGATGCTTATATCTCCTTAATAATTTCACTTCTTAAAATTCTTAATTAGCCAAATGCATTGTCTAGGATGTGCCTGGGTCGTCCCAAATTTTCAGAGGGATTGACCAGAATTGGGTACATAACAGCTGAAATTGACGGTATCATTGATTAGTGGATCAACTCCCCTGCTAAATTGGGAATTGATGTCAGGCTATTTCTCTCTTCCCAGTGCAGCTATAGACTGTAGGTCCTGGGGATAGACTTTTTCCATGTAGTACTTCAATATAAACTATGTTTGAGCTATGCATGACGAGAAGAAGGCAAGAAACTAGGTGTCTCATTGCCCGGTGGATCACTGTAAATAATACAACGGTGTGCCTATTGCGCCCTCGTGAACTCTCGGCGCGCTGTCGGCGCGCCCAGCCGCCCGCCCGCTTCTGACCCACCTGATTCAAAATTCCTGTCGAAAAAAAAAGGGACTGAGGGCGCACCTCTCACGCCCTCGCGCCGGCCTTCGGCGCGCCGACGCGCGCCCACCTCCCGACGCCGTTCCCGTCCCTCGGCCAAAACCCGCCCTCCCGCCCTCCCGCCATCGCGCTCACCGCCCTGATAGGTCAGCAAGGATACACACATGGACGACTGAATTGTATCAGCACATGATCGAATTGGAGTTGCTTGCAGCACCACTAGCCGTCGTACCAACCCATCCCTATGCCTTTGCCCCCAGTTCTTGTCACCCCGTCGCATCCCAGCTCCACTTCCAAACAGGGAAATTGATGGTGGCAGTGTTGCACAGCAATTCTTCGGCAAGCACATCTCCTCAAATGCTGCCGAGATGTGCTGAAGTCATGATATATTGCCAAGTCCGCAAGACCTTTGCATACAAAGAAAGTACTCAGAAATTCTGGACCAATTTAATTCACCATATGAAAATGCGTAGACATGTATCACAAAGGAAATGCCCTGGGTTTGTGCTCTGGCCCGTTTCAAACACGAAAAAAATAAGCAGGGGAAAAAAATGTCGACCAACCCATCGAACCGAGGGTCTTAATTATAAAACACACCTGGACCAGACATACCAATTACCATTGAGGCAAAGAGGACATGCAAAATAATAACTAGTGTAGCCATGGGGTGCCAGCAGCGGTGTTTACTGCCTGAGCTGAAATTTCCACCTAGGGTGGTGGTACCGTAGGAGGTCTAGACCCCAGGGATTCTCCCACCTTCTTGCGCAAAAGCGCTACCGCACGACTCAGCTTGGTGATTGCAGCCAGCTGCTTCGATCATGATGCCGCAGACTACCCCTACGCTCTCCGAGCCCCAGTGCCGATACCCAGGACACCATAGATATACAACCTGTGTAGAAGAATGCCCACCATGCCGCACGCGGCGAGGGGCAAATAATAATGGATAAAAAAATTTAAATTTAAATTTAAAAAAGGTGAGTTTGAGTCTGTTCCTTCTTCGGCTCGATGCTCGGTGGCTTTCCCTTCGTCTTATTATTGCACCCATTTCTTCTCTTCATTTCTGTCCATCTGGTACTGGAGCTTACCATGTCCCATCTCCCTGGGCCCTTCGCAATGCAAATGGGTTTGGAAGATCTGACAAGCCAAGTGAGGGGGTGGACCATTACGAAGTCGCACTTGCGCAGGTGCGTCTCTTCACGCCAAGTGTAGACCACCCTACGAGCCTGCCTCACAGGATCGACGACCAATTCTACCGCATTTATGGTGGGACTTTCAGGGAAGCCAAACATGGGACCTATCTGCCACCGGATTCAGGCTCGGACTTACAGATGATGTGGGAGAAGACTCGGGCGCTGTCCGTACGCAATCAAGCCTGGCCAATGTCGTCCACATCACCCATGTGCTCCATCGATCCACACATGATCATCCCAACCTCTCCGGGCCAGTTCTCGTTGGTCAAAGGGTCTTTCCCAACTGGTGAATACCAGTTTGGGATGAATTGACCTGCATCAACGACGTTTCTAGTTTCTCTATAGGCCTTTCCTTCAAGTACAGCGGTCGATAGATGGACAACCCTTGACAATTTCGATGATACGGTTTTGGGGACGCCGGTCCTCAATCCGCTTGATTATTCAGATTATACGACCTCTCAGGATATCGAAGGGCTTACCAATCGCGACCGGGAGGAGCTCGGCATCGGTTCGTGGTTATTTGAACGGGCCCGTTAAATCGATTTCATATTCCGATATGCAAGGTCACCTACTTGTGTGTGTCGTCTGAGGCAAGAACTGCTGCGGAAAGGGATAGCATTTATCCCCCGCGTTCGGTTCGGACTTGAGTGCGCTCTCAGGAGTATATGTGTATTCGAAACTTATTCGTTATAAGGGCCATACCGGATCCCCCTAGCGGCGCAAAACCTCCCATTGAATTGCATTTCCTCATGAAACTCACACTCTTGGAGGAGAAGTCGCTGTCACTGCAAGATATCTACGACCGACTGGTTCGCGAGTTCACTTGGTTTCAGCGGAATCGGTGTGACAACAGATGGAAAGTGTGTTTAATTCATGGTTGCATTATCCCCAAGCACTGACCGCGCAAGTCAGAGTTCTGTTCGCCATTATCTCACGCGACGTAAATTATTTCAAAATGTTGGGCGAAATCCATCTGCAGTCGGACGTGGCGGTGTCTGGGAATGGACATCACTACGCGGAGTCTGACCCAATCAAAAGGGAGGAGTGACCAGAAGAGTAGGACTAGGACTGCCCCAGTCCTATGAAGTAGGACTCAGTCCTATTGGCGTAGGACTCAGTCCTATGGACATAGGACTTGCTGCCGTAGTTGACAGTTGATGAACATCGCTTCTGGTGACAGGCTGTCAAAGGACGTAATCGTTAAATGAGCTCAAGTAGATATAATTTCCGGCAATTCAACACTCAACTATCCTCTTCCATCTCCTGCACACCATCCCGGGCCTTTGGAGTTGCACTGGAACACGGCTTTTGAGCTTGATCCTGCACTTGAACCAAGGCTCCAATCATTTCGTTTTCGTTTACGGCCAAGGCTAAACTAAACCAAAACGGAAGGGAAACCGTTTTAAACAGTTTTAAACAGTTTATAAACAGTATCTTTTGCTGACCTTCGATGCTGACCTGGGATAGTCAGTGTAAGTTCATAAAAACCCAGCATTTCATTTGCCAGAAGGCTGGCCTGGCGGATAACAGGGTGGCGAGGAAGAATGGGGGCCCACCATGAATTATGAATTCGAGAAACTGGGTGCCTACCCAGCGCTGAAGGGCAAGCATTGCTGTGCGCTGGGTTGTATGTGGCTCCAAACACCCCTACTCTCTCCAAAAATCTCCCTCTCGTGCCTTGGAAGGGGCTGTCCTCTAGTAACCGTTTAACCGTTTAAAAACCGTTTATTAATTATTTGCAGGGGTCCCCTAAACTAAACAAAAATTTAAACGGTTATTTCTGTTTAAAACATTTATAAACGAAAACTGTTGGAGCCTTAACTTGAACCAGACTATCATGGTAGGCACCCTTTCGGTTATGAGAGGTATATATTTACTTGGAAATAGCCCTAGGATGGTCAGATTATGCTATAGCTGACTTCAATGTCTCTGGATCGGACTATGTGCTTCCGCTACCACCACCATCACCGCCGGTTCAGCCCCCTGACACTTCCACCCCATCTGACTTCCGGGCCGTCTCGATTCTCGAACCCGATGACGAAGCGTGAGGAAGAGGTTGATCCTGCAAATGAAGTTGAAGGAAGGCGAAGTAGAACAGCATCGAGGCGTGCAAGAGGCGAAGATTAAATACCAAATATTGATGGCCGATAAATGTAACACTTTACTTACTTGCAGCTGTTTTCCTATTCTATGCAGAAAACGTAAAAAAAAAATGAGCCTTATATGCAGTGCTTGGAGAAGCCCCAAAGTCACTTCTCTACCTTTAGATATGTACATTTACTTTGCTCTCAATATCCTTGCATACTAAACTTAAAAGCCGTGTGAACCATCAAATGGCCGAACCTTTTTTTTTACGTTTTCCGCATAGATATGAAAACAGCTGTAACGATGTCGAGAGTGCACAAGCGAGAGCGATTGCTCCCACATTAGTCACATGGGTGTCGGCATTGCTTCACATTTTAGCCGAAGAAATGGGACTGAGTCCTACTTCATAGGACTGGGGCAGTCCCAGTCCTATTCTTCTGGTATAGACTCATCAAAAGGCGTGCAATTTGCACGTGTTTGAAGCATGGTTAATGGATATCCTCAATATGGATTTGTGTATATCTTCTCTTCTCAACGCCGTTCCTTTCAAGTGGATTCCATGTATCTTGGACAAATCGTTCTGAGGCTTGCTCCGATTATTCTAAGCACCGCTCCTATTATCACCACTCACTTCGGGACTTCCACCGAATTTATTAATCATCATCTCCTTCCTTTTGCTGATTTATTATTATGCTGCATGTTGAAGATATAATTGTGAAGCAAGGAGTTCAAAATTGCCCCCTTATCCCTACCGGACCCGGCAGAAATGCATTGGAATGACAAATTGTGAAGCACAGAATGTCGGTTGCGCGAGCAACCGAGTTCCTCATAGAAAGGTGGGATCCTGGACTGAACTTCATAGACCACCATAGCTCGGATGCCGTCTATCATAGTGGCCATCATCCACTACAGCAGCAGTATTGGAGTGGGCTACTCCGATGTCGCTAGGGGCGCCGGCGATGGATAGCTACGTGGCTAAGACAAGAGATGCTGACTAAGCTAGTTCGATCCTGATTGTGGTACGCAAATACTACTACTGTCCTGCCCCCTCCAGCGTTTCGCCAGCAGTTCCCTTTCGATCAAGAAAGCCCCAAGCCGCGCCCAGGAGTGCTTTGATGAGAGTCTTCCCCTCCAAACAACCATTCACAGTAGTGGTAGCATCGACAATATCCTATTTTTAAATCTTGTGAGAATTCAGAACACCACTCGGAAAAGAGGACACATGCATTTGGACCGAGGTCATCATCCAGCCTCTTGAGCCACAGAGTGGCTGCAGAATCATTCCCAATTTGAAGGAATTGTATTCCAATTTTCCTGACAGCATGCTTCTGGCAAATCCGACAGGTTGTTGTGGCGTTCTCGCCGGAGTATACTTTTGCCGCTCGAATGATCGCTTCCTCTACGCGCTTTGGATGATCTGAAAATCGTCCGTCAAGTTACTGTAAATATGAAAACTGTAAATTTACCGGATGCGCCATCGGAAATAACGATGAGTATGAAATCTTCTTCTTGTGGCAGCAGTCGTGACCACCAATGTTGATAAGGTAAGATTTGTTGTAGCTTCCTCCAAATCGGAGTTCCTCCCCATGGTTTCACTTTTTGGAAGAGTTCGGTAACCTCTCGAGCCGTCTAGGGTATCTTGTCTCATCCAAAAAATACAACCACGGGGGTATCTGAGATTATCACCTGAATATTTTTTCCGCCCATGATTTGAATTCAGAAAAATTATTTCAACACCACGGCCTGGATTATGCTTGGTGTACTCTTGAATCAGGTCGCGGACAGCATTCTCCGCCTTCCCAATGAGCACCTTGAATGACCGAGCTCGATATCTCTGAGGTACTACGCACCTCGTCCCAGCGTGATTGACCCCCGGGTGCATACTGATCGGGTCCCATGGAGCCCGAGTCGTCCACAAGGAGTTTGACCTTGAACTGTCCTAGACAAGCGACCGACCCCAGGCCGGAATCCGCCCCAGACGTTGGCTTTTCTTCATAGGGAGGTGCCGACATTGTATGAGTGCTGTGGTCGGTGTGGTGGGTATTTAAACTATACAAGGCGGTGCAAATCACGAAACCGGCTTCCATTTATTAAATTATAGATCCTTATCGATAATGGAAGCGGACCTAGCCCCTAAATAGACTCAGCGAGCATATTGCCATTGGCTGATCTAAGGTTTCGGAATTTTGACAGTCATATGGTTAGAGCATTCTTTGATCACCTAGGGTCAAGTTATGTGGAGAAATCCGGCGCCAATTCGAGTGAGTTAAAAGACATGCCCCACGCGGCCTGCATCTCAGGGTTCTGGAATCCCATTATGGCACCGCCATGCCCTCCGTGATAATAGTACGTCAACGTTTCATCTGTCGGGGAAATTTCCAGTCCACAGCTTCTTTGATTGATTGCAATGGAGCTCGGGAATCCGATTCATGTCTCCCGGCGACAAAAAGTTTTTCTGACGATATTTACATATGGTGCAGTTGATGAGCACCATTTACGTTGGTCTAGACGTCTTTGCAAGATATCGGAAAGTGTCACACAGCTCTCCGTTTGCGCTCATCGACGTCTGCCTATAATGCGTTGGTCTCGGTGGGCTGCTTCAATGTTCTGGTTTTTTCTGCTGGGGACACTCTTAGCATTTTATGGGCCTAACTCCGCGTTTCTTGTATCCCTCACTAACTCTGAAATACGACTTGGCCTTCCTCTCGAGAGAAGCAATCTCGCTGAGCGGATGAAGGACCCAGACATTTTGACATGTCCCTGCGGGGCCTCGTATAGGAGCGAGCCACATTTTACTCGGCATCAAAACAATTGCGAGCGCCTCCTCGATGCGTCTCATCGTGCTTGGGATGTCGCCGACTCGAGGCAAATAAAAGGCCCAAATTTAGCTCAACGCGATCTGCGCCGGAGCCCAAGAAAGGATGGAAACGATCGGGCGCGAGACACAGGACAGGCTTTCGTGGTGCGAAGGGCACATCGGCCGCGGCTGCGTCTTCGTCCCACAACAGAGACGACAGGCCTCTCGCCGTAAGTACCCCACCTATCCCTCTTTTCTTCCGCTTACCCGATTTTCGTGGTGCGCAGGGCTCATCTGCTGCTCCTGCGTCTTCATCCCCGCTTCCAGATGGTCCTATGGCGAGTACTGGACTAACCCTCTTTCTTTCGCTGACACTCGCATATCTTTAGCCCAGTGATCTCGCCGACGACATCAATGATTCACACCTCCGTACGCCTACACCAGCTCCGCCCTCGCTCAGCGGTGTAGAGGAGCCTCTTCCTGCGAAACGGATACGCAGTCCCACTGCCAAGCCTCTCCAGGCTTTGGAAGATGCGCTTCTTGAGGAACCTGGCCCCCTTGAGGAAGACGCAACAAATGCAGACAGCCCTGAGCCGGAGCCGTGATGCTGCGTATTCCCTAGTCTCCCTAGTCAGACCTTATGACAAATTTTCCTTTTTAGGAGTGAGTGGGGAAAGTTTTAAAATAAGCCGTGTTTTTCGTACAGCCGCCAACTCTTTTGGTTTGTCGAGAATATATCGCCAAAAACCGAAGGTTTATACCCGACATGGACACTATGTACTTGGGATGATCGTGTGGCCACCAGCTTGAAAGAGCAGCCGAAAACTATTCCGGCGCGCGCGCTTCCTGATATCATATGGCCATACCCCAATCTCAGCTCCTGGTTGTTCGGCAAGTGGTTCTGGAATGACGGCGACAAAAAAACGAAATCATCGTGGAAGAGCCGGAAATCAAACTCGCCCGCCAAGATTCGCGTGCCGAGCCGCATTTGGAAGGATGGCCGAGCCTCTAGGCGTTAATTTCGACAAGATCGACAACATTCTGGGAACCACCGACACCTCCGAATTGGAGTGTGAGGGTAACGGCTGGAAAACATCCACAGTCACCATCAAGCGACCTACTGGACAGAAGGCAACGAAGGAAGCAAGGCGCCAACAGGCCGCCGACGCACAGACCGAGAGGCGTCACGGGCTTGTCGACCCCGAGGCCGATAAAGTAGAGACTCGGAAATTATTGGCATCCTTACGAGTAATACTGGACATCGCCAATGTCATGATATGATTGTTTGTTCGTATCAGTCCGAGTACTCGTCTCTCAACCGCAAATCTGATAATGTATGCAGCCGAATCTCCACGAAGTCCTCGCCCTCCTGCTCCACGTGCGAGGGCTCGTCCAGTTCGAGCTCTCCTGTGGTGCGTCACAGAACCTCGGCTTCAAAAGGCCCGACACTCGACTCCTGGACTCTCTTTCTGTAATACGCTGCGAGCTCTGCGAGCTCTGTGAGTGTATAAATCCTCGCGGGCCGGAACCGCACGCTCAATGAAGGCGGTATTATTCTCTGAGACTGGAGTATGGCCGATCAGGTATCGGAGGGTTTATCTAAAAATTGTGTTACTGGATAGAGCTGGATCATGAACGGCCCGCTTGGAATCTACATTTCCATTCTTCGGCGCAAGTTCTGTGGAAGCGTTGTTATAATTTTGAGCCAAGCTTGAGCCATTTCGTTCAAAAATGGCTATGTTGTTTGTAGATGTTATCGGGCAGCCGCTGTGGAGAGGCTCACCCCAACTTCTATCACTAATAACGTCACGCATAACTCGGTCCGAAATTTCCGCCCTGCCCAATGTCTCTGTATTCAATTGTACTCGAAGCTCGGGACTTCCCCGTTGACCTTTGGTATGCAAGCAAGCGCCAAGAATTGCTCGGCATGGATCTGAGCATTATTCCTGATCAAGAACGGTATTTCTGCGGCATAGGAGGAGACACATTGGTTGAAGGAACAGCAATGGCTCTAGCCCGAGTACTTGAGTGTACTCTGCATGAATCCCCTACAGGCCTAACTGACCATTGTCTGGCTGATTGTTTCTCTCCCTGACTCGTCTGGTCTGTGCTTCGGTTCTCGTTTGTATTTCTTCTTCGGGGGAAAATCTTCCTTGAAAACCCTCCGTTCCAATCCTGCAAATAGGCAAATGTTAACCGTCCATATTGTGCCCAAAGCTAATAATAAACCAATCCATTCCTTGGAAGCCATAACGACGTTCTTGCTCTGTTTAATGGGTGCCGCAGCCGCGACGGATAAGGGACGCTTCGCCGCCGGACGCATGGGCGAAACCGCTCCCGCGCGCGGGCCGTGCTGCGTGTGTGGGCTTTATCCCATCGCCCGTCTCGCCCGCCAGGTCGCCATCGCCATGCAGCCCGACCTTCCGCGGCGACTGCTGCGAAAGCGTCAACGGGTGGTCCCGTGGGGGTCCGTACATCAACGGGTCAGGCGACTCCGCGCGCGCGTGGGAAGGTGTGTTGAATCGAGTGAATTACAGGCGGGCGGGGCCCATAACCTGTTGAGAATGCAGCTGATTGGAGAAGAACTGTAGAAGTAAATGTGATAATTGTAAACGAAATAAGTACAGGTTTTTATACCTACTCAGAGACCGTAGAATTAAACATGAACAAGTAGGGAAAAGTAAAGTACCGAGAATTAAATGAACGGTGTCACCGCGGCATGGCCGGGTGACTGACAGAATGTTTCCAACCAACCGGCACACCGGCGTCCGGTGTGTGCCGTAGCCGACTCGACGTTTGTACTTCCAACAATCTGCTCGTCTGAGCGTCCTTGCGCACGTAGCCGCAAGACTAGACTCACTGGATAAAGACTTCCAGCCTCATTGTGGGGGCGGTAATAGGTTTACCCAGGCAGACAAAGACTACTTTATCAAGTTCCTTTGCTGGAGCCTGAAACAGGATCCGTCTCTCCGTAGAGGAAAGCTATGTGAGCTATTGGCAGAAAAGGTCGGCTTGAAAAGAGAATCGAATCCGTCAAAATAATGGTCTCACAGGCGCCACACCACAACACGCGATCTTGGGCATCACACTGGTCAAATAACCATGATTTACCTGATAAAATATTGGCATCTGCCACATGTGCGACCATCAGTTTGGCATCAATAACAAGTATTCTTGGGATATAGGGTGTGGGGAAATGTTTGTGATTGGAATTCTTGCATTGATACGTCTGGCTTTGTCGATTTCCCTGGGAATTTTCTAAGCTGACCCTGGAGAAGCCCTCGCTCCCCTGTTTAACACAGGCATATCGCTACAGGCGCTTGCTTGATTATATTCGCCCCTGTAATCGCGGTGTTGTTACTGTTTGGAGTATGGGGCGTGGCAGGATTTTGTTTGTGTAGCGGCGACGTCAGAGAGCTCAGACTCCGTTGTCGTTTCGGACCCGTCCAGCGCCTGTAACCCCTGCAGAATGGGGTCGATGAATTCTTCAGAGTCACAGGCGTGAACGACGAGTTGACTGTGCTGGACGGCGGGTCGATGGCGCCTGCGCGACGGCTTTTCCGCGCTGCGGACCGCGACGGCGTGCTGCCTGTGGTGCTCCTTCCTCGAGTATAGTGATACGCTGCGTCAGCTCACCCACACAGCTCGCGAGATGGCGGTTTTTCGTCGAGGACCGTGTCCATTTTGCCGAGCAGCGTGAACAGAAGCTGGTCAGTGCTGAGGCCGTACTGTGAGTTTTGAGGGGCACGCGGTGTCGGGTAACCGGTACGATTCGTGGCGTCACGTTGGCGTCGAAAAACAAGGGGTTGCCGCTGGCATGGCGTCTATCAGGGCTGTCGAAAGAGACGGCGCGGCCGTGGCGCGACGGGGTCCTGCAGTAAAAGGTAAGTTCTTACCCTCCCGTAGATATACGTAACGCACGGAGGAGGACCCCGCCCAATCCTGGGCACCTCGCGACCGCGGACGGGGAGCTGGGGGTATGCCTGCGGGTACCGCGACGCCTCATCGAAAAAATCTAACGAATGAGATCAATAAAAAGAGGAAAAAGTGGATGAAAGCAACACACGGATCTCCGTGGGGCGCTCCCTCGCCATACGGGCTAACCCGTCTCATTCTGATAACCAGGAGACCTTGAAGAACGAGTGTGGGTGAAAGAAAGAAAGAAAGTAGTCGTCCCATGATTTGCTGGCCGTTGCGGGTACGAGGGCTTCACTACAGGGTCGGCGTTGATAGCCTTTTGTGCGGCCTCTGTAACTGATGCCGCCGAAAAGGAACAGGGCTTGGATTGAAGTCAAGAGGTACAGAGCATACTGGGTACAAAAAGGGAGTCGTGCGAGATGCGCCGAGGAGGTTCAGCGCACCTCAAGAGAGGTGGTGCGAGGCGGCGCGAGGAAGCCTCGCACGAAGCTCGCCGAAGCTAGGCACAGCCTTGCCCGGCAAACCCTGCCGAGGCGCCTGGACCGATCTCGTCAAATCTGGACGCACGTGCGTCCAGATCCTGTCAAAATGCAGTGTATGACCGACACTCGATATCGGCTGGAGGCAGTGTATTGTGAAGAGCCCCACGGCTCTAACGCCGCTGTACCAATCCTGGAGGGTTTGCAACGACAATTCGTTGCAGGGATAATGGTTCGCTGACCTTGTTCGTCTTTTGGGTGCGACCTGTACTTAATCGGATTTTGCAGCGGGAGGCCCCGGATTTTTTGCCATCATTTAGGCGCGCTATACAGATGGCCCTGGACGCGGGGACGGCGAATATTGAATCGATAACGAAGCTTTATACGCCGTGGGGTATTCCACTGAAGGAGGATGTAAATTAGGGGCGCTGCTGGAGGATATCCGTGGATATCTGGCCAAGTTTTGGCGTGATCTCATCTTTTGGATTTCATACTAAGTAGGTCATTCAATTAATTACAGTGAACCCAAGGATATTGTTGAACGGCCCAGCGAAAGTTGTTCAACAACATATCTTGAACTTGAACTGGACGGTGTGGAAGGGTGCCTTTCCCCTCTCGTGGACAAAGCCCTTCTCATGGTTTGGGAGCACGACGCTTACTAGATACCGAGATCTCGAATTATTTTATTTCATCCCTCCCTTCTGCTTCAATCACATATTTCACTCGTACACATTCATTTTTCCAGATTATATTCACATATTTATCATGCGACTCCGCGAGCATCCCCGTACACATTCCGCTGCCACGCCAACTGGTACCAGACATCAAGATAAATTATTGGATCATGCAGAAAATATATATTATTAAGCTCTCCGACAGTTCTTCTTATTTTTACACTTACCTATCTGATTCGCCACAGACATTTCTTTTTACTGGCTACGTACCGCCGACGCGACGAGTCGAACCCGAGTCTTCGGCCTTCTCGCAGCAGGCTCGGCCAACCGATACTCTCAGAAGTGTCTACGATGAGCTCCTAGGAGTGGACAGTAATGTGTTGATTAATAAGGCTGTTCTAGGCCCCCGGTCACTACCTTTGAGGTCGGTGGGCGCATAGAGTAAATCAACGACCGATTTTCAGGGGTTTTTTTTTGAACCAGCCATCGCCAGAAGTTCTGAACCACCTGGAGCGATGCGGAGGCACCAAACTAAGACAATTCCAGCATCGGGGCATTTTTCTCTCATTTTTCTCATTTTTCGCGACCCCCAGAGCCATATTACCGTCAAAATATAAAGTAAATCAGTCAAAATCGAGAAAAAAAAATCCCACCGACCTCAAAGGTAGTGACCGGGAGCCTGCTGTTCTCACACCTGTATAACGAACACTTTTGCTAAGCGCGACGCCAATCTACTGTGCCAATTTGTAGGGGAGCAACGGTCACGGTCACGGACCGCCCGTTGCGTTGCCTTTTTTCTGGTGGGTCACGTTCACTATGAGGCCCGTTGCTTAAAAAAATCGTGACATTGAGAAAAATCGCAAAAAATCGTAAAAATTTAATGCGAACAAAAACTGCTGGTTGCCTCTTCAGGCAACGGTCACGCTCACGGTGGGTCCCGTTGCCTAAAAAATAGGCAACGGCCATGTCACGGTGCTCGGGGCGTTGCTCCCCTACAAATTGGCACAGTATCCGCATTGTCCGGTCCGATGATATGATGGATGACATCCGCGAAAGTATAAAACTCATTTCATAATTGTGAATTGTGCTATACTTTACCTGCATCTGCCACATTCCAGGAATCTACAGTGTTGACAGTTTCGATTGAATTTTCATAGATAATCACTGGAACCACAGACCCTGGTGCAATTAATTCATGTATTTAAAACATTCCGACCATCCTGTTTCACTCAGAACCATCAGTCCGAGGTAAAAAGGGAGCTAACTTCTGTCGGTGACGGTACATGCCAACTTGAGCTTGAACTTTTTTTTCACTACATGGGCAAGTGCAAGTTGAATAAATTGAAGTATCTGCTAAGGATTCGCAGCTGTTGAAAACAAAGAACATATGGGCTCTCTGGCTCGGAAAAGCCCTGATTGTGGGTGAATTGCTATATTTGGAAAAATGGAACGAAGTGAGTTATTGAGTATAATTTTACCTCTGCCAGTCAGTCAAGCACTTGGCTGAATCGTCTCCGACCAAAGAGTGGACATGAATTTCGTGTAATTTGAAGATATTTGGGACACTTACCATGTTACGATATATGGTAACTCGACCGAGAGGAATTTTTTAAGTATTAAATTTTGACCACTTTTTTTTGAGACAGCCTCAAATCCAAAAACCGTTTATATGCCGTGAAAGTACTATTACTACAGCAGTTTCATCAGCACCCTCCTATGGTGCAGCAGGAGCCTGCTCAGCCCATCGAGCATCAAGGTAAGCATGACACGGTGCATACACGTTTTTAATCACCAAACATCTCTAATTTCTGTAAAAACTAAAAAAAAATTGACTATCTTCATTTTTTGTTTCATTGGAGTCTCCGCAATCCTTTACAATCGGCCACTGGGTAGTTGGCCACCCCCTAGGTAGTCGGCCACTTGCATGATGCACCACCAGTACTTGAAATTTTGACCAGTTTGATATACAGGAATGGAAAACCACCTATGGCGCTGGTTCAGACCCAATTTCCAGAGAAAGTGATCGGCCGATCAAAAGTTGTGGCACTTTGATCACCGTCCCGATATACGATTTGCAGCCTGGAGCCCCCCGCACTCCTCTGGCTCTTCACGCTCTTTCTGCTCCTACCAGTGGCGCTGTAAGATGGTCGGTGAGAAATGTGACGTGTCACCGGATTTGTGGTGATACGAGTCATCAGACATCACAACAGCAAGGACTTGGGTAGCCCGAGTTGTACCAGCCTGCCTACGGCAAAGTGCTCGCCACATTTTTGCCACTCGTAGGCAGGCTGGTCACGAGCCTCAAGCGCGTTGGCATCTGTCTGGTCACGCAAATGCTGGACAGCTGCATTTAATTTTGCAAACTGCAAGGCCGTGGCCTTTTTTGCGAGTCTCAGACAACATCTTATCAAACTCCTGTTGGGATTCATGCACAGCCGCCTCAGCTTCGAGACGAATCCTTTCACTGAATTGGCATACAGGACCCTTCAAGGTTTTCAAGATGTCCTCGGGGATATTATCCCCTTCCGCACCACGTTCGAGCCGATTGCGAGCCTCAATTGTTAAATGAAAGCTGCGAAAGGCCTTCCGGAAACCCTTCTGGATGTCGTTGTGGATAGTTTTAAACTGCTCTACAACTTCCGGGGGTGGGAGCTGACCGCGAGGCCGAAGTCCTTGGGGTACCAGCCCGCCCGATTTACTGCCCCCCATGCCGAATGACAAGTGTGAGGACACAGGAAACTGCGTATTCTGATTGCGAATCTATTGAGCCTATTTAGAAGGTAAAAAAACCAGAACCTAGGGTGCTATGAGTTCAAGTTGAAAATGCACATCTTGCACTGAGAGAAGTGTATAGAAACCATCCACCAGACAGACCGCATCAATAAGCAAGGCATGCTAGGATGGTCTATGGGTGTATGCGCATCAGTGATCATTTCTATGAATCTTCCTCTTGGCCGAGTATGAGACCGAGCGTAGTTAAAAGGCACAATTCCACAGGCTATTCTCCGCAGCGACCCGATTTGCGAAGCATGCGGACTCCACAATCAATTTCTTCTAGACATTGGAGCTCAAGTTGAAGCTTGTACTTTTCGGCATTTGCATGGGCAACTCAGGTAAGATATACAGTCACGGCAAAAATTGTTGCCCATACCAGAAAGGAAATTTCGTCATGGCTCATCAAAAACACACTGTGGACCAGCCACTAGCGGGTTTGGGGCCAGGACATTGGCCAGATGTTGTACCTAATTCATAATATGTGTTACTTTACTGCACCACCCTCGTAGCCTTCCTCTCGCCCCTAGTAAGCGTCCCATCGTCGATGACCACTGGACCCCTGCTGTGGCCATCCGCAATGCTGGCGCTATCATCAGCGTCCTCGGGAAACTCAGTCTCGGTCGTTGTTTCCGATGTACCATTCAGCGTTTCCACCGCGCAGGGAACGGGGTCGACAAAGTCGTCCGAGTCGTCCTCAGACTGCTGGGATACTGGTCGGCGGGTCGATGGCGTATGCGTGACAGGGTGTCCACGCTGCGGACCACGACGGCGGCCTGCCTGCGGTGCGTACCCGCCTTGCTCGAGCATGGTAACACGCTGCTTCAGCTCATCTACACTGCTCACGAGATTCCGGTTTTCATCTAGCACTCTATCCGAGCTATTTCTCATATCTATACAGAAGAACAGTGTGCCGAAGCCCAAGTGCATACCGTCTACTCAAGTCATCCATCAGCGCATCATCGAAATCTTGGCGGATACTGCTCCGTAAGTGCGCAGCAAAGTATAGTGCATGGGAATACGGGACGATTTCGTATGGTAGCAGTAGTAGTTTTAATACATCTCGTTTTTTCTCAAATAATTCCGATCTGTGAACGTAATCCATATTCAATCAATGCCGTTTGATCCCAATCCATTCTGCGGACCGAAGTGATCAAATGAGAAGAAATGAGACCAGCCCCACCTAATCTCCATACATCTCACTGATTAACGGTAATTTGAGACAGTTTTGCGATAAGATGAGTTTTACTGAGAAGATTTGTCTAGACCTCAATTCTTCACTCTAGATATCATTTAATCCCACCGACTTGTCACTGGGTGTCAGCTGTCAGACTAAGAGTATGAATAAATAATACCTTGTATGTATGATCAGCTTTGATAATAGTAGCAGACTGTGATGACATGACTCGATCCATGAGAAGACGGTGTGCAAAACCAAGCAGTAGACATTGACTTAAAATATCGAGTTGAAGGTGCATGTCCTGCATAGCCCTGGGGATCATTAAACATTGAAAACCGTGGAACCTGTTCAGGACCATGAAAGCCATGGTGGAATGCCGCACAGTAATACATAGTCTCCAAATGATTGTGGTATCTGACCCGATTCTTCTTGAATGCCACACAAATGTCCAAGTTTTCGCGGTTGACAGGTAAACCAGAGTGTCTTGAGTCCGATACCCCGAGTACTTAAATTATCACAGGGGAATGGTTGGTCGATGCATGGAGTGCCATTGAAGAGGCGCGACTTACTTATATTCGTCACAGATGAAGAGGAAGAAGATGAAGAGCCGGTTGAACATGTCCGACTACCGTCATCTTTTGTACACTCCCCGGCCTGGTCTGCAGCAAATATCTCCGACTGCCTGGCCCTTCGTAAAGCCCTCGGTCCAGTCACTCTATTTATCACTTTCACAACGAACCCACGCTGGCCAGAAATTACCTCCCAACTACAACCTGGGCAGTCTGCAAATGACCGACCTGACCTGATTGTTCGTGTCTTTCAGCAATATCTATCTGCATTCATGAAAGACATCCGGGATCATTTTGGGCCTCTACTCTACTACATTCGAGTCACAGAATTCCAGAAACGTGGTCTCCCACATGAGCATATAGCAGTTGCTCTCAAGAACATCCCTCAAACCCCTGCAGAGATTGATAAATTCCTCCGCGCAGAACTTCCTCGGGCTTCTGGTCCCCTTCGGGAAGCTGTCAAACGCCACATGACCCATATCCACGATCCATCTAAGACGTATCATCGCTGCGGGCGACCGAAACATTGTCAGTATGGCTTTCCGAAACTAAGCAAGTCTGAATCATCATTCAATGAGCGTGGTATGTGGATCATCAATGACTTCAATTATATGCTTATTTTACTTCCAGGCTATTTTGAACACCGCCGCCGCGAAGAAGAGGACGCCTCTATTGTCTCGCATATCCCATGGTTCATTCTGAAGTATGATTGCCATATAAATGTTGAGTTTTCCACGGGTGTTCAGCTTTTCCAATATCTTTTCAAGTACTTTTTCAAACCTCTCGACTATGCAAATTGGAGAGTATCCCACGACTTACCCATGGACACGTCTTCAGGAAGAACCCGAAGGCCCGTAGATGAAATTTGGGATTATGAACGGGGGAGATACTTATCGAGCATTGAAGCTGCGACGCGTCTTGCATCTTTTCACATCTCACAAAAATCTCCTGGGGTCAAGCGCCTTCCAATAGACTTACCTGGACGCCATCACGGTCAAATGGCACGCAAAAATGAGTCCCAGTCGGATGCTACCCTTCTGGTTCGATACTTGGCACGGCCAAAGCATCCTGATCTCGATAACCTAACATATGTGGAATTTGGCTCAAAATGTCGCCTCGAATCACACGACCCGAACAAAGAAATGCATGACTTGGATGTTCTCGAAGATCTCTATCCTGACTGACCGCAGATGCGCATCCGGTTCTATCAACCAGGCCATATTGGTGTGTGCCGCATTCAAATGGTTTATCCTCGACATGGAGATGTGTTTTATTTGCGAGCCCTCCTCCTCCACCGAAAGGCCCGTGATTGGGTTGATATACGTGCTGTTGATGGTAAAATTTACGGGACATACCAAGAAGCAGCACGTGTACTGGGATTATTTGACAATACTGATGAAGGAATCATGGCTTTCAAAGAGCTCGTTGAGTTTGGAGCTCCCCTGCTCAACTTCGCTGGCTGTTTGCTGTTTTAGCCATTGAAGGAAGCCCAGTATTGATGATTTGGGAAAATCACGAGGACTCCCTCAGTGCAGACATTAAGGACAAACTTTTACGAACGACTTCTTCTCCAAGCCCTGGCTTGATTCAAAATGAGGTTTTGCTTTCACTTCAAAATTTACTCCAGGGTCTTGGAAAATCCTTAGTTGAAATCGGACTTCCGGAACCAGTGGAACAATAGCAAGAAGTTGACACTGAGCGCCTACGGTGGAATGGCGATCCAACAAATCCTTGTGCATTCAAAGATGGGCTTACATGGGAACAGGTAATTGTCCATTTCCTCACCCTATTCTCCTTCTCTGAAAACACTGTAGCGAGCAGTATATGATCGCATTATGCTTCTCACATCTGTTGATCATCCCGCCCCAATTCACATTGATGGCCGCGCAGGGCGCGGAAAGACTTACGTCCTATATCCAATTATTGGGGGTCTACGAAAACTGGGTGAAATTGTTCTCCTTTCCGCCTCTTCAGCTTTTGCGGCAAAAAACTATCCTGGAGGACGTACTTCTCATTATCTCTATGGGATTCCAGTCAATGAATATGATCCGCATCTCATTTCCATGGTTGGTCCACGCAGCGACCGTGCAAAGCTTTACTAGCTGCCAAATGCCATGTTATTGATGAAATTGGCGGCTTGCATTTCAAAGCCTTCGACTGCACTGACCGACTGATGCGAAGTCTTACGGGATGCTCAGATCTGGTTTGGGGTGGTCGTATGCTTATCACAGTCGGAGATTTCCGTCAGGTGAGAAATGACTTAATTCAAAATTCGTGTCATCGAAGATATGATTCAGGTTGCACCAGTTGTGCGGTTCGGAGGACGGACAGCCATCTGCAAAGCATCCATACGCACTCAAGCAGTCTTCAGTCACTTTGAAATTCTGAGATTAGAGGAATCAATTCGCCAACGCAATGATCCTTCCTTCTCTGCATTTTGCGATGATTATGAGCATGAATGCGTGGATCTTGGTCGACTACACCACACAAGATCTACACAAGAGCTCATTGACTTCGTCTTCCCGCCCAATGTTCTTGGCGATCCCTCAATCTGCATTTCTCGTGCTATTCTCAGTCCGTTCAACGCCTTTGTTGATGAATTCAACATGGCAATACTCGACAATGTTCCAGGAAATTCACACTGTTATGTTAGCAAGGACTCTATTGAGGATGAGCTCCAGGGCTCAAACGAAGCAGTATTTGAAGACCCTGAATTCCTGAACTCATTACAAGAACCTGGGATTCCACCACACGAATTAATTCTCAAGGTTGGAGCAATTTGCAGATTTACTCGGAACTTCGACGCATCCCGTGGTTTGGCGAAAAATACTCGCGTCATAGTTTGGAATCTGCTTCGACACTCCGTTGAAATTGAGACAATAGAGAGGTTGCGGTAGCCACCAGATGAAACTGGTGGCTTTCACCACGGAAGAATGCAGGGGCAGCTTATTCTCAGCTAGCCACTATTTTGTGCTCTCCCTCAGAGCTACAAATAGTGGCTGGCTTGGTTTGATGGCATTGCCCACTGTCTAGGAAAATTAGTCACCAGTCCGATCTGGTGGCTACCGCAAGCTCTCTAATACCCTCAGTGGTAGCAGGGAAGGCCGTAGATTCAGTGAGTGTGTTTCCAGTCTTAGGGACAGTACATTCAGTCAGATGCCATACATACCAGGGAAATACCTATGGTCCAAACATTCTATGTGGCTGAAGAACAGGATGGACTTGTTCCAAAGGGTGCAATTGTTGCTTGCGACCCTCGCGACTTGTATAGAGAAAGTTGGTTCATTTTTCAAATGAACCTAACATGATTTTGGGTGAAATGAAAAACAAGTTGGCCTTATTCACCTTAGAGTTCGAAAATATTCATCTTTCTCTATGAGACTTTTTACACTTTTTTCAAAGGTCCGGAAGGTCGAAAATTCTAAGTCCAAAACCACATTTGGCGCCATCTGCCAAAACCGCAACCAATGATCCCAGCCGCTTCGCCAACCGTGATAAGCGCAGCCACGTGAGTGGCGAACGCGGTTGGTCACGAGCCTACACTCATATCGTCCGCCTCACGATCCATGTGGCCCAGATGTGGGTGGACAATGGACATCGGAATATTTGGATTGTCCCTGGAAGTTGCGTAATTATAGGCAAAACATTGCCTGACTGTCAAATGTGATCGGCCGGTCTTGGATTTAAAAGGCCTAAAATTTCTGAGGCCACCCGAGCAGGCCGATACCGGCCAAGACGTTTTCACTGGGTCTCACACTTCGACTTAAATGACATGCGATCGGGTGATAGTGAGAACTAGGATTTTCAATCATTTCTACACTGTATACCACTAAAACTGAATGTTCGTTGTGATCGCTTAGACCGAGTAAATTTCGGCGATCTCCCTGATCGCATCAAGGCCACGTGGTTGTACTCTCTGAAGTGCGAGTCCTGCCAAGTTTTGCCATGGCCCCTACCACCAAGTGAAAGTGTTTGAAAAGGCAAAGAATTGTGGCGACAATAGGGTCACGCAAATGTCAAGGATTGTGTCACCCTCTCTATAAAATTAGGCACTCTGTCTGAAGCCTTTAAACTCCGCCAACTCCGCGCTCGGATTTGGCTCGGATAGACTTGCCGAGAATTACCCTAAAGTCAGCTTATTTATTCCGATGCCGAATCTCAGCAAGTGTGCCACCCTCAAGTTCAACTTCTTGATATCACCCTCTTTAGGGGTTTTCTTCCTCTTCATAAAAGTCCAGCAATACGACGATGATGGGCTTTCAGACTTTCGGCTCAGTGGACCTCAACGTCGGCTCCCATTCGGCGGGACTCGCCGCTCCCGCACAAACTCCTTCCATCACTTCTCCTTCATGGGTTCCCGAGGATTCTCCTAGTGCCCAATTAAAGCCGCTTTTGGTCCATCAGATACTTACATAGTGTGCGAACTGCCACGTGACCGTCGCGTCGCGTCGCGTCTTTTTTTCTGCTGTCGCCAAGGTCAATTGTGATGTGAGCTCGAAGCCATAACTCACCACCACAGTTCCCACGGAAACAAAATCGCGTTCCTCCATATGTGTCTTTCCTACTTCAAGATTCAGATGCCGTTCATGCCATACCCCGGTGTCTCTCTTTATAAAACTACTGTGCTTTCAATCATCGATCCCACGACTTATGAATTTGCTTGCATTTTTATTTCATACATTCCGTCCTTGCTTGGGATAAAATTCTGAACTTGACTGCGAACTGAGAAAAGACCAGAAGATCCACATATTGTCTTCTTCGGTCCACACTCAGACCTACAAAATGCGGGCCGCTGCCCAGGTTTGCCGATGACCCCAATTTCCGAAATAATATGCATCTCCCTCTTTATATAAAATTATGCCTGTCCGTTCGTCGGAAGCCTGTTGAAACTCCGCCGATCCACTCGGCCAACTTAGCTCCACTCCGGAACCGCTTGCTAAGACCTACCATTATTTACTTTCACTTACATGCACCGTGCTTGATTATCAATCGACACATTCAGGCGAAGTGCTGAGTGAAACGACCCAGCGCGCTCTTAACAGGGAGATAATACATGCAGCAGACGGAAACGTGCCGAAAATCCTAAAAGAATGACACAGAGATAATAAAAGCAGCTACGAAAAGGGCCGTATGTAAACAATATGGCCCCTTGAACTTGTTCCTACACTTTTCAATTTTTGTGATCAATAAAGGAGGAGGGGGACCGCTCTGCGGTCCCCCGAGCGCCTGTTAATATTATAATAGGGCCACACGTTTTGAAAATGTAGAAGATTGTGTCAATATTATAATAGGGTCACGCGTTTAAAAATATAAAGGACTGATTGGCCCGGGTCATTTCTCGCCTCAGCCCTCTGGATGAATTTCGAAAAATCATCATGGAGACGAATGTTCTGCCGTGGGCACGCTCGTTCATGATCTTCACTTGCTCTTTCATCCACCACTTGATTGCCAATGCTGCCGAACCGCCTCCTTTCGAAATCCCTGAACTTCGGCTTGTCAACGCAGGTGTCGCCCTCGTTCACAAACAACTTTCCGGTCCGATGGTCAACGTCGGGAGGTCTGTCGTCTGTCGGTCATATCTTTTGGAAGAAATGATGGATGAGGAACGAGACGGCCTTCACAAGTTCATCACCAACGCGAGTGCTGCTCCGTTTACACTTCACTCAAGAGACAAATCACTTCCCGTTGTCGCAGAGTTTCTGGCTTTCACTCAACACTTTCAATACTATAAAACCGGGGGCTCGGCCTATCTATCTGATCTTCAAGGTATGTTCCAACTTCACGATGGCACCATTGTTGTTCACAGTTGAATTTAGGAAGCGCAACACTCTTAACAACCTCGGATCATGACATCTCCGTTCGTCCTTCCATTAATCTGGCAATGGAACTGTCTCATGCCTCACAATTGAACAGTCTATCCTGTGCTTCAAAATGTATTTCTGCTGCAAGCGCCATTCTCAACCACCAGCATATTCCACATATTTTGCGAGGTAAGTTATTGAAAGTGAAGATGGGAAGGCAAAGCTCCTTCTCACAACTTTTCAAGAACTTTAACCCAGAAAAAATGTTGTGCCATGCCGGCCAATATTGTTGGCGGATCAAAAAAACCGCTGAAACGTCACAAGCGCCATTCTTGACCACAAGCATATTCCACATATTTTGCGAGGTGCTAAAAATGAAGATGGGAAGCCAAAGCCCCTTCTCACAACTTTTAAAGAATTTCAACCCAGGAAGAATGTTGTGCCATGCCGACCAATATTGTTGGTGGATCAAAAAACTGCCCTTTCCGCCCAAAAATCTGTGGACCTCCTGCGTCTTTAACAATACAGCCACGCAAAGCGGAACTGGGAAGCACTGGCATCGAGCGGCAATAGAAGATTCGAAGCACAGGACCGAGCAGGGAAAGACAATCGAGGAATCCAAAAGGAAACAGTGCAAACGCGGCTAATGAGCGCGCATAGATTGAGCCGATTGCCCAATTGGCAGGATATATGCAAACCAATGGTGGTTGCCAAAATGCACAATATCTTCATGAACATGGTGAGACGATCTCGACATTGTGCCTACTTCCTCCTCCTATTTATCCTACTGAAAGGGATGGACTGTATCCGGCCCGTTGAGTTGAGGAGTTACAATGGTTAACCGTTACATACTCCACGGCACCCAAGAACCCCAAAGGCACAACAATATTGCTGCATCCGAAGAGGGTTGATTGATTATTCCATTATCCTCACTGCAAGCCATTTTTGGCTTATGTCGGAGTCTAGTGTTACATCAACCGTATCACTAATTTCTAATCATTCAGCAACCTCCAGACTTCCGCATTTGTTTCCCAGACCAAAGCAATTCATCGGCGTGGTGATTGGGTGCCTTCGTCACGTGAAGGTTGATGGCCGAAAATCGGCTGGCAGAAAGCAAAGCATAATGCTATCCGAAGAAGGTTTCTTTCAAACTAAGTAAGTATCTCTCTAACGAGCGGGGCTAGACAGCACCGTTCAACTGCGCAAACGAGTCAAGCAACTAGAAAATATGTCTCCCCTGGCGTTTCTTGGAGCTCCAGCTGCGTGGTTCTCACCCGCACCTCTGGATCAAGCAAAGTTTGGATCTAACGCCGAAGGTCAGCGTCGAAAGACTGAGATGCTTTTCAATGCCTCGGTTATGAAGAATCGCTGTTCACGTTATTCACCCTCCAACGGCTGATCATGCAAGTGCGTCGATATTTCCACCCTTACCTGTATTCAATATTTAACACCCATTGTATGTCAGTGCGAGATCAACGTAGGCGCAAGCGCGAATTCATGGACTACGTATTCATACCGGAAGCGAAACGCTACCTTGTCCTACCACTTCAGGTTAGCTCCATTAGATACATTTGGTGATTTTGACACTGAAAGGATTACATTTATGGTCACTGGGACATGTTCTGAGCATGCGAGAATGCATTCGGCCCCAAAGCGGCCCGAAAATACAAACTACCTAATACATAATATTTTCACAAATTCCTCTCTGTCACTAATTCCGCACGGATTAGTCCAACATATCCAGATACATTTCATTCCAATCGGTGGTGAACTGGTCGAGATATTTACAATTCTCCGAAAACGTCCCAAAAGAAGAAATTTTTGTTTGCGCCTTCGGTTCCGACATTGGCTGTAATATCTCAGTGGGTTTTGCACCGATTCTCATGAAACCTATATAGAAATACTCGGATAATCTATGCGGAATTAGTGATAGAAAGAAATTTGTAAAAATGTTGTATATTCAGAGAAAGTGGTTTGAAGGGCCTTTTCGTGGATTATTCTATTGAGAAACCCCGCTTCCAAGGGAAACCCCCTGGAAACCCCCGCCTAACAAATAATGTTATTTGGAAACCCAGATTCTCGGGGGTTCCTCGCCGGCGGGTCCCTGGAAAGGCCGCCGGCGCCGTTGATAGACGCGATCACATGACTCCCATTGATGTGAATTATTGGTGCGGTGTATTTTGTTGAATCGTTCACGAGAAGGAATGAAAATGCCCGTGGCCGTTGAACCAGAGCTGTTCAGTCATTCGGGGAAGGACATTATGGAAGTAATTTCGGAAGTCTTAGCATACCGATTTTTGGCACAGCGTCCGCTTAACTTTTTGATATTCGGTGAACCAGTGATTTTTTTGGTGCTATGTAAAATCCAGGGGATGCAGAGAGGATATGGCGCCTGGATCATGGTTCAGAGATATCCAAGAACTCGTATTTGACATTGTGATCAAAGCGCAAAACAGCAACCAGTGAGTTCAACTTCAGAGGAGACACAAGGACCAACTAGAAGACAACACGAACAACTAGAGAAGCGGCGTCGCACAAATTTAACCCAATTTGGTCACAACATTCGGACAGAGGAGCCTCCGAGGTGAAGCGACGCTAGTGGCGGGACCGACCGAGGGTATCAAAAAAAACAAGGAGTCATTACAATGGGTGACTCCAGGTGAGCAAGTCTTGCCACACGGGGCACGACCCTTTACAAGTATATCATACACAACCCTGTTTCGAACCATACTTCCGTACGCGGATTTCAAGAAAGCCGCCAACCGCCGAGCAGAAGTTCCGGAATGGTGATGTTGCACAGCCCCAACAACGTCAAAGCGTGATCGCTGATCCGGACGTCCGGCTAACATCGGAGGGGTTCCTCAATAACAATTTCAAGGGGATCCCCAAAAAGGTGGGGTTTCCCTTGGAAGCGGGGTTTCTCAATAGAATAATCCCCTTTTCGTGGATGAATGCAGTTTACGAGCATCTAGACACGTCCAAATGATGTGGATTGTTGTTAGGTAAGGCTTTGCTATTTTGAAAGATGTGATAGAGTCAGATTTGCAAAGAGTTCAGCAGTGAATTCAAATATCACAATATTTCCTGATTGCAGTGTATTTCCATTGTCTCAATGTCGTTGCCAGCATGATAAACTATGATATTGAAGATTGCAACTCTATCACAACTTTCAGAATGCATAAAGGTCTTCCCTCAGGTACCTATGCCATTCAGCGCAGGGTTCCCTTTCAGATCCCGCGCTATCGAAGCTGGGTACCTATCCATCCAGCGCTGGGTTTCTCTTCAACTCCTGAGCTATCGAAAGCCAGGTACCCATGCCATTCAGCGCTGGGTTTCCCTTCAAATCCCGTGCTATCGAGAACCGGATCCAGTAGTAGGTTCCTTCTTCAAATCCTGCCGTGTTGAACACCAGGTATTCATCCTCCAAACCTTGCGCAGTAAAGCCGAGTACCTATACCCTCGGCTGCTAAGTTGACTCCTGCGCCATCGATAGCCAGACACCTATGGCGTTGAGCGCTGTGTTCTTCTAAGGCGTCCAAAACTCAGTATGGTGGGCGTCGGCGTCGTCACCTCAATGTAGACTCGAAACCACCCTGTGTATGAGAGACGCCTCTTGTCTACCGACACTTTTCATAAATAGACCGGCTCCGGTCACCATCTCACCTTGACGGCGGTGGAGGCGAGATCCCAACGCATTTTATCATCAAAAATTACTCTGCTATGCCATCCAACACTGGGTTTCTCTTCAAATCCCGTGCTATCGAAAGCTGGGTACCTGCGCCATCCAGCGCTAGATTTACTGTAAATCCATGATTGGACCGCGCTAAGCTCTCGAAAGCCAGTACTTCCGCTATCCAGCGTTGCGCTCTCTTGAAATCTTGCCCTATTAAAGTCGGGTACCCTGCAAAGTTTCGCGCTATCTGAGAGCGACTACCTGCTCATTTTAAATACCACAACGTGCCCACACCTGAAAACGGTGGCTTCTCCTATATTCTGCGTCCAAATACTGCGGACCCTAGCCATTCAGTGCTAAAACTCCATCCTCGATCGCAGTCTTGTGTTAAGCCATCAACACTCGAAATACTCGTACGGTTAAAGTCAATGTATTGGCACTAACCGCCAGATTTATCATTGCCTTTGAACCAAGACGGGTTCACTGATATACTGACCCACTGACCCACTGACCTACTAACCAGACCAATTTAGGTGATCTCCTCCGAGTATCGAAACTCGTCATTCAATCTATTCTATTCTCGACTATCGTCTATCGACACTCATTATTCTCGGGTATCAAAACTCACGACGATTATCTACCTAACCTCCGCAGTCTAAGTACACCTGTGACCCGTGCCAAGGTCCTGAGACTCAACCATGTGCAATTATCCGATGCTACCTCACGTTGCATCTGCTGGGAGGCGGTTCAGGCTTCGGAGTCTTTCCCCTGAATCTGCCATCTCGAACTCCTTCGTGCACGCCGGGGATACTGACATACTGACCCCAGAATTTTAACTAACTTTGCCAACATTTTCTAGCGACCAAGACTTCAATTTCTTGTTCATTGGCTTGTTTTCCTCATCACACCAAAGGACCGAAATGGACAGCCGTAGAAATCATCGGGTGCGGGAGAGCAGCGGTGGATCGATTCCCGAACCGCTGATCCCAGGTCGTAGGGCGATGGTGATGGCTGAGAATGAACCCACCAACACCGCCCTACTCTACGGCTGTCCCGGTTCAATTAAAAGGAGTACGTAAGGAGTGAGGTTCAAGTGAGGTTTAATCTACTGGGCAACTTGGCAAGTGCTGGTGCTTGCCTGGATGGTCTGAAAACCAGAAGGTCAGTAAAGGCGCGAGTGTCGTGGTGGCAGGAGCAGAAAATTCACAGTCACGTCACTCCGCAATCACAAGACATTGGGTGGCACTAGGGATTTAGGTGAGTGGGGCCAATATGAATTCAAGACATATGAGGAATACTGCACCTGATGCGGCCGATGCAGTACGGGGCGTGCTGCGCCACCAGGACGGCGAGAGATTGGAAGGGGTCGGTCCCAGCATATTTGAAGATGTGAGCGCGGCCGCGGCGACCGCAGGTATTCTCGAAGAACGGTCCTGCGGTGGGATTGTTGCTATCTTGCGCGGCGGTGTGAGCCATTGCTATCAAGTCTGACGTTTAGATTTTTTTTATGGAGCGTGGTCCTTTGCAAAAGGACCAGGGCCGTCAAAATAAATCTGAAGAGACAGTCTGAACCAGAATTTTGCTGGCTATCCTCCCAGCATGACCCCGTCAAAATCCGGCTTCAAATGATTGCACAGTGGCCAAAATACTGTTTTGATGCAGAATCTCGGCACACTGTTTGGTGACAGCCTGCATTTGTTTGGTGACCGCCTGTATTTGTTTGGATTGACATGGAAAGCCCTGAGCACCTTTTCAAAAGGACCAGGGCCGTCAAAATAAATCTGAAGAGACAGTCTGAACCAGAATTTTGCTGTTTGGAGAATATAATCCATAGGCGTGAGTGATGCCTTACGGCGGATACCGGACACGTTGCCTGAAGAGCGAAGGCCGTGAGTAAGCTGTGCATTGAAAAGACCCAATTTCGCATTCAATTAGCCCCTATTTGCCCTTTTGATCCGAGCTGAGCCATCAAACTTTGCATTCAATTGATGGCACAGCTCCATATTTAGGCATTTGATCGGATTTTCAATTGCGCATTCAATTTGAAGACTGGCCCCACAGTGTTTGTCTCGCAGCTTGCCCACCGCTACACCAATTGCCAAGGTTTGGTAGGCATTTCAACTCAGAATTGGCCTGGCTATTGAATGCACTCGATGCCCAAATTATCTGTTCAGGACTGAGTAAGCTGTGCATTGAAAAGACCCAATTTCGCATTCAATTAGCCCCTATTTGCCCTTTTGATCCGAGCTGAGCCATCAAACTTTGCATTCAATTGATGGCACAGCTCCATATTTAGGCATTTGATCGGATTTTCAATTGCGCATTCAATTTGAAGAGTGTTTGCCTCGCAGCTTGCCCACCGCTACACCAATTGCCAAGGTTTGGTAGGCATTTCGACTCAGAATTGGCCTGGCTATTGAATGCACTCGATGCCCAAATCATCTGTTCAGGACTGAGCAAGCTGTGCATTCAAAAGGCTCAATTTCGCATTCAATTAAACAGTCTCATCCCACGGTTTAAACCAGCGCGGTTTAACCCAGTCCAAACTAGAGTTGGTTTAAACCAGTTACAACCAGAGTTGGTTTAAACCAGTTTAAACCAAAGTTGTCTGGAACGTCGGTTTTAGAATCTACTCTCAGACCGGATGGTATCGGATGGCTGGTGGAAATGATGATGGTGTCTGTTCAGGACCATGTTGAGGAGAAATACAACGAAATAAAACAGTACCTCAAGAACCAGAGCTGGAACAGTTCCAAAAAGAAAATCAAGGCTTCATGTGGGAATAACTTCAAATGTCATCACAACTTCAACTCAGTGCTGTTTGAGAAAGATTCTCTACATGGAACCTGATTGTCAAGCTCAGAAATCAATGTTGGAGGAGCATTGCGCAAAGCGGGGCTATGAGGTTATTTTTTTCTCCAAGTTCCACCCAGAGCTCAATTTCATTGAGCAATGCTGAGGATATGCAAAACACATCTACAGGATGTTTCCAGAATCTTCATCCGAAGAGGACTTGGAATGGAACATGCTTGAGGCCATTGATTCAGTTCCACTTGCCTCTATGTGTCGCTTTGCTGTGCGGTCATCAAGGTTTGCTGATGCATATGTTCATGGGCTTAATGGAGCAGATGCAGTTTGGGCCAACAAGAAATATAGGGGTCATCGCCCCATTAATGGCGCTTTTCATTATATATAGCTGTGGGTAAAGAACAATCCACCGGCTACACAAGACTTTGTACGGCTTAAAGCAGTCAGGCCGCGAATGGAACAAGGAGTTTGATGGAAAAATCACTTCCGTTGGATTTACGAAACTCCAAGTCGATCACTGCGTTTACAAGCGCACCCGAGATGGAAAGACTTCATTCATGACAGCCTGGGTTGACGATCTATTGATTTTCACAGAGTCCTCAGCTGATATGGCGGAAATTAAGGGGGAGTTGGGCCAATTATTCGAGGTGAAGGATGTTGGAGAGCCGAAGAAAATTATTGGGATCGAGATTGAGAGAGACCGTGACCACGGAACCATCGCATTATCTCAAACCCACTATATTGATCAAATACTCACCAAATTCGGACTCCAGAATGCCTCACCAGTCTCGACACCCCTTGACCCGAATGTTATAATTCACAAACGACCGGCCGATGATCTAGCCGATGACAGAATCCGCGCAGCGTATCAATCCGCGATAGGATCTTTAATGTACGCGGCTATCTGTACACGCCCGGATATTTCCTATGCGGTTCAAACTCTGAGCCAGCATTCCTCCAATCCTGGACCCGAAGACTGGACAGCTGTAAAGCGAGTGTTCAGGTACCTTTCCGGCACCAGAAACCTTAAACTCACCTTCCGAGAAAACCAAGAACAGGAAGTTCTCACAGTTGGATTTACTGATGCAGACTACGCATCAAACCCTGATGACCGTAAATCAATCTCCGGCTATACTTTCCTGCTCGGCGGTGCAACATACGCTTGGTCTTCGAAGAAACAGTCCACCGTGGCGTTATCTTCGACAGAGGCTGAGTACACAGCCCTAGCACATGCAACTCGGCAAGCAATCTGGAACAGAAACCTTCTTGCAGAACTAGGATTTATTCAAGATGATCCTACCTTGCTGTTTGAGGACAACCAGTCCACAATTGCAATTGCGAGAGATCCACAGTACCATGCGAGATCGAAACATTTTGATGTTCAAAATCATTTTGTTCGCGAAAAAGTGGAATCTGGAGTAGCATTTCGATTCCGCTATTTATTTATTGACTTGGCCTCTTCATTCAGAATACTCCTTGCAATACTCAGCATTCGACGCCACGAGAAGCGAGCAAACAAGTACATAATCTGTTTTGTATTCCACCTAAGTATTGATGCATACGCAGTCCCAGCTTCAAGCGCGGCTAACGCCACGGGTAAGCAACAAACAAGCCTCCCAAATACTTCTGTTTGACGCATGGTCTCGACAACTACGTATTATTCGAAGCAGAGCAAGGCGGCATTCAGGGAAATGACGGGTCGGGCACTACAGGCGCGTGGTTGTCAACTTTATCTTACCCAATTCTGACTTTCTTTCAACTATAAAGAGGAAATACGATCGCCACAAACCCAAGAGGGCGAGTTTTCCATTTCCAAGGATGGGGACATGATCGTTTCGAAGAATGGGTACATAATCACAACGACGGGTCAGTGTACAATTATTTGATTTATCAAGTTGTGCCTAACAGAAATTACAGTCGGCGATCCCAGGAGAAATCCTCGGATGCGGGAGCACGAAGCCATGTCGGCCTTCCTCAACGCCGTGACCGAACTGGAGTACAATGTCGCGCCTGGTCACCATATCTATGGCGTAGTCACCCCTCGAGGGGTTATCATGGGCGACGACCTGTACTGTTTCGTTGCAATGGGAAGGCGAACAGTTTCGACACTCATATTCGAAGATGCCACTGCCAGATTCTTTTTCTTTTCGCAGGGGCGCATCTCAATCCGAAATGCAAGAACTTTGTTCTTTCTTCAGTGGGCGTGCTGTTCGCAGTGTCATTTGGAGCATTGGAAGACAAGAGAAGAAGGATCTTCGTCTTCTGCACAACAAAATATCCGATGGTTGACACTGTGAGCATCATTGGATCTAAATTTTCGATTCCATGCTAAATTCTGGTCAGAGGCCCCAATAACCGGGTGGATGCAGGGAATCCCGAACTCTTCTTACCTCCCCACCAGAAAATCCTATCCAACCTCGACTATTTAATGGTTCACGACCTGCCTAATATTATACAGGAGTTTTTGTTTTCCAATGGCCTGGTGAGCCGCATGATCTTTAGCGATGATGCCCGTGCCACAACTTGGAATTCAGGGTCTTGTGGAGCAATTTTGAGATCTCGTTGCGGCGTGGTATCATCGGGTAAGCACAATATACACGAATTCTGGATGGAATTATATAACAACCTACCAGATGCTCGGTGCCCTGAGTAGTCTCGAATGACAGTCTGATCGCCTTGCATATATGATGGCCCATGCGATGTACATGTATGCCCTTCCAATCCTTGAGCGAGATGCGTCCGAGAAGGTACGTAGAAATCAAACCGTGATACCGCGCTTTATTCATCAATTACAACAGGTTAGATTGGATTCAAGGGCGGATTCGATCCTTCATGACACCCGCATGCGCGCCGCTCATAGCGCAATGAATGAATTGATCAGCGATTTGATGTCTTCGATTTTGGCCGGACCGCTCGCTCAGTCCCTCGGACTCCGAGCTCGCAAATGCTCGTTTATTTGGAAAAGAGACAGTTCAGTCTACCCTGGTCCAACCCCCCTAGGGCCTAATTTTTCAAGGGACTTAATTGGCCCTAGGGGGGTGATTTTTGGCAGTGTGGACCATGCCTATGGTCTGGCCCACTGTTTTCAACAAAATTGGTCTGGGCTGTCCCAGACTGATTGTATGTGGGACAGCCCACCCGCCGCAGGCGGGCCCAAAAAATTTCTAGGGACGGACCATGGGCCCATTTTGAGACCAGGACCTCTGGCACCAGCCCAGCCCAAAAAAAAGTATTTTTTGGGCCCCTTTCTTGGCTGTTTTGCACGTTTCTGGGTGATTCTGAAAGCCCTTGCCCAGGGCTTTTATCCTGAGCATAATCTATTCATATTGGGGCCCACTTTTGTTTTCGGCAGCCCATAAATTGGCCTATTGGCTTCCTTCCCTGCCAGCTTTCCAGCTGGCTCTCCACCCAGCTTTCCAGTTGGCTTCCTACCCTGCCCCCTGGTTGGCTTTTCTGGTTGGCTTTTGCAGTGGGTTTTTGGGATGGCTTTCCACCCAGCTCTCTGGGTGGCTTTTCTGGTTGGGTTTTTGGACAGCTTTCCACTCAGCTTTCTGGTTCAGTTTTCCAGTCAGCTTTCCATCTAGCTTTTCAGTCAGCTTTTCCGGTTGGATTTTTCAGACAGCTTACCACTCAGCTTTCTGGTTGGCTTTTCTGGTCAGCTTTAAGAATTGAAACACCAGTTCTGACTGTGTTTCATTACCTCCACACTTACTTCCATGTTCAAGATTTTTTACATTGGGCTGGCTCACCAGTTTCATAATCCAATGGGCCATCCTGTAGCCCTTTGCTTACAATGTGGGCCAGCCCACCCATTCTCACATCATAGATGGTCCAGCCCATGGTATACTCCAGACGGACATGGGCTTGCCCACAGGGTTTTTTTTTGCATGTGGGCTAGCCCACACCTCTATAGCATCATATCTTTGTGACGTAGGGATACATGTATCAGGAAGACATTTAAACCTACCAATGAGTAGTATCCATACATGTGTATCACACTAGAATAGACTCCCCAGAAGAAAAGGAGTATGTTTGGATCCTAAGTCACCATGCCATCATTGCTCCATTGCCAGGTCATGCATCGATCTGGCATGTTGAAAACACTGTCATGGAACAATGACTAAGTGTAAGAAGATGGCTGATGGGTGTTAGCCCACAGAACAGAGCTACAAGGAAACATTAAGTGTGTTAATGTATTTCTCTGCATTTTTGCCTCATTTCCTCTGCCTATAAGGTTCAGAATGGAGGGAAAGAGTTAAAAGTACATTTCACTGCTCATATCAACATCTGGACCCCAAAGTCGTGCCAATCCATGGGCTTGAAGCTTCAGAATGTCACATGACATATTTTGCTTATTTGATGAATAGGGCACCATTCAGAGGAGCTACTGCAAAATAAACACTCAAAATGAGAAGAGACATAATGAAAGATCAATATTTAATTGTATCCCAAGAAATTTGATCAAGTTTCAGGTAAATGGTATTTCGGAGTGGATGAGTTCAACAGCAGTCTGCAGTGCACTTATTGCATATAGATGAAAACACTATCTAGCCAAATCTTGACGAAAATCCTTCAAATAAAGTATAATATCAGTCTTCCATCATCCCTGTTCATCTTTCTGCTGCTTATGTTGTGCTATGAGCTCTGCATGGACCGTAATTCACCAAAAAAGGAAAAGATGTCATTTGAGATTGTGGATCTTCAAGGACATATATTGGGATGATTCTTGGTATGTTATGTTTGGATACCTTGTAATACTTGATTTGAGTACATATCCCATGTTTTTCACTGGTGGCCCATATAAAACTTGGTGAATACTTGTTCTGAGCATATTCACCCTCAATGAGGACCTAGAACTTGCCAATTCACCTGATGGGCTCTCACATGTATTTCCGTAGATGATATGGGGCCCAATACCATAAATGCAATAACCGAGATGACCAGAAATCATCACAATTAGGCCATCAAAGTGTTTCAGAATATGGTTGGAATATGCTCTCCTGGCTATTCAAGAGTTGTTTTATCATGTGAAGGGCATGTCAATGGCAAGGGCATATATTTTAGAAGGGGTTGGATCCTATTAATTGGCCATGTTCCCAAGATATTTGTGTTGAGAGATGAATCAACGACCTTTCCCATTATCTGCCCCTCACAGAGGTGCAGTGCTTCTGAGTATGCTCCAGAACATATTCTATGGTCCATCACATCCTGTCCAAGGAGTTAGATCATCCAAAACGCTTGAATTCTGACCAAAAGAAGGCAAAAACGCTGTAATTTCCTTTTTGGGCAAAAAGCGTAGTGACCCAAAAAGGAAGTTAGTGGTTCGGGTCTAAAAATATGGTCAAGATCAAAGTTATAGAGCTTGCCGAGAGCTCTCTGAGTGTATTGACAGTTCTGGGAAAGAGTTCCTGGTTGCGCAAAATGCAAAATAAATTCCCACAGCCGGCGATAAATGATGGTTGATTTGATAGTGACAGGTGTGCAAAATAGAGGGGTGATGTTGGGCTAGGATGTGTGTGTCAAGGGTAGACTGTACAGTACTGGTCTTATAGTGTAGTGGTACTATGTATGTCTTTGGTTATCTGATGACCAATCCATCACGCTATGCTTCTTGGTTCGAGCCTTGTGGGTGCAGCTTTTTGGGTTTGTATTTTTGACCTTTTGAGTATCGGCTGGTTGCACCGGTATATCCTACTGTTCTGGCCAAATAAAATTGCAGCTCATAGGCCTAGCCAAAAGACATGATGGGTTGTATTCTAAGCACTGGGCAAAGACTGTTCCTGGCTCAGAAAAACATTATTTCTGCCTATGGGCTAGCCCATATTAAATATAAAATACTATGGGCAAGCCCATGTAGATTATAAAATACCATGGGCTGGCCCATGGAGATTATAAAATTGAGTGGGCTAGCCCAGCTTGAAAACAAAATATGGTGGGCTAGCCCATATACATTATGAAAGTGGGTGGGCTAGCCCACATGCAAAAAAAAAACCCTGTGGGCAAGCCCATGTCCGTCTGGAGTATACCATGGGCTGGACCATCTATGATGTGAGAATGGGTGGGCTGGCCCACATTGTAAGCAAAGGGCTACAGGATGGCCCATTGGATTATGAAACTGGTGAGCCAGCCCAATGTAAAAAATCTTGAACATGGAAGTAAGTGTGGAGGTAATGAAACACAGTCAGAACTGGTGTTTCAACTTCTTAAAGCTGACCAGAAAAGCCAACCAGAAAGGCCAACCAGAAAGCTGGGTTGTAAGCCGACTGAAAAACCCAACCGGAAAGGCCAATCAAAAAGCTAAATGGAAAGCTGACTGGAAAACCCAACTGGAAATCCAAACCAGAAAGCTAGGTGGAAAGCTAACCAAAAACCCAACCAATAAAGCCAGCCAGAAAGCTGGGAGGAATGGCAACCAAAAAAACCCACTGCAAAAGCCAACCCAGTCGCAAGAACTGGCTTAGCCGGCCTACTGCTGTAACATAGTTGCGGGCATCCGGATACAGTACATTCTGTGGAAGAGGCAGTGTCTGCTGCGGGGAAGCCAATGGAAGAAGGGGGAAGAAGAGTGGACGCATTTGCAATGGACGCGCGTGAGAATCGGCCAATCCTCGGCTGGTAATGATAGGCGCTCGGCCCGGGGAGAATTGGGCTCAGCTGATCCGGCGTCTGCACACTGAGGTTTTAAACCTCCGAGGCTCTTGCTCCGCTCACCACCGAAAAATATCCAGGCTAGTAGTGCGCCCAGGGACGTTACCAGATTCCCTCCCACATGCTTGACGTCTGTGTGAGTTTGAGGAGTCGAGGGAGATCAAGGGAGACATATCCGAAATAAAAACAACTTATTCCAATTCCAAACAATTCCAAAGCCTCGTGGGCCATAATTCATGAGACACAAGTTTATAGGACAGCAGAAGAGCCCCCAAAAAGTCGCCAAAAGCCAAAACGATGGATGATCGTTTTGAATTAATTCCTGACTCGTTGCTCCGTGCATGTTTGCAGGTAGTAGAGTGGTATTCAGGTTGTAGCCTGGAACTGTAACCACCACATCGTTTATGCCTCGTCCGCTCGACGCGCCCGAGAATTCCACGAAATCATACATGACAAATATATATTTATTCTTCTTCGAATATTCAGTACTGCAAATTTGGTAAACATATCATCTCGTTGGGGCGAAGGCGATCGCTGCCAGCCCGCGGCTCATGCACGCTGTTATGTATGGAAGAATCTGCCACGCCAAGATTCGTTCGGAGCCAGACGAGGAGCACAGGAGGCGAGCTTTGATTTCCAAAGACACACACTCGGTCCGGATATCTTATCCCAGGTGTCGAAACGGTTCAACTGGGTCACGCGTCACACCCGGTGTCGAATACAATATCACCAATATACTCTATTTACCTAGTTGTGAGTAACATAAACCGAGGCTTTTGCGTGACCTGTGGCCTACGCTGCCTGCCCTCCTATCATAGTGATTGCCCTTCGCACTGATGGCCGTTCCGTAAACAGGGTCCGCAATCTCTCCTAAAGCACGGTATCCAGCATTACTTCTCGTCCCTCCATCCTGCTTTCACTACGACGATGATGTATAGAGCCTGCAAGTACACATATATCAGTTACCGAATGTCAACATGTTGCGCGGAGCAGCCAGTAAATTCAGCTTTTGCCGTGAGTCCTGGGACATCGCTCTCCGGTATGCAACGCCGCTGATTGGGGTTCCGTGATGACCGACCTGCACATTCGCGAACCTGCCGTTTCCCGCACTCCTGGCAGGTATTGTCGCATTCTGCGACAGATGGGCGGGAATTGGTGCTGTGAATTTGGGCAGTGTGGATTTGCCTTCCTTAAATGGTAGCGGCTTCCGTTTTGGATTTATGAAATGATATCAGCACTGAAGCTATATTCGCAGCCAGGGCGAGTCAAGTTTATTCCACCTTCGCTGCCCTACAGAAAAAGAAACTAAAATACTCCGGTACTTTTTCTAGCAGGTAAAAAATTATACGAAACTGCTGAATTTTGGGATGCGAGAAATTGCATTTTCAATCCGTCTTTTCCACACACCCAGATCGTTGTGGCAGCATGCCTGGGTGCCAGAGACGCAGGACAATTCAAAAACATTTTCCAGACGACGCAACATGTGAACTCCTCCACCTAGCCGTGATACACACACAAACGCACAGACAGGCCATTTCCCATTGGTGCAATAGATATTTGTAGAATGCCGATCGCATCCGTAGGGAAGAAACAAAGCGTGCTGAAGTACTTTCGTCCATTCGTGAACGTAACGGATCTGATGCGCAATGAGTTTTATGGGGCTTCATTTGGAGATCAGGACAAACCCAAGCAAGGATTAAATGGGGTGGAAGCATTGGAACTACGTCTTCCAGAGGCAGGCTTATCATCGTGGGTGCAACATCGCACAGCAGCGAAGGATAATCATGTTTGGCAGCATACTGTGCAAGGGCCATTGGGTATGCATGAACAAAAGCTCTGATTCATGATCAGAGAAACGAGTAATAGTAAACAGTATGTGCACGCACTTGAGACGGATGTGACAAATATTCATCGCAGCAAAGACTTGATATTTTTCCGCAGCTTCAGCCAGAGCTTCAAGGATCGGGAACGGCGTTGTGTCTAGAGTTGGATGACGTTGAGGGTAGGTGAACTGAAAAAGCAGCTCAAGTGTTTCACTATTCTCAGTGAGATCCACAACCTCGTCCTGGGTGGGAATTTCGCTTGGTGGAAAACCTTCGGCGCCAACTTCCAAATTCTTCCGATGGATATAGAACAGAACACCATCGCAAGATCTGAAAATGACATCAGCGGCGGAGGAATTGACTGTGAGTCACGCTATAAGTGGTCTTCTCCGTTTGGGGTAAAATCTCCTTACACCTTTGGGAGACTGCACTGGCTCGTGGGAGTGGCATTGATATTGTGGGGTTTCAATCCAACCCTGGAACTTTATATCGTAGACCGTCATGTTACGCCGTTCCGGTCCGAGTCGGTTAAACTTAATCCTTAGGCAGGACAGTCTACAAGGTAAAAAGACAGATATTCTTTTAGTCAACCGAGGGCACCGACAATTACGTACCGCATGTGCCTAGTCCCTGAATTAGCCACATCGTTGAAAGCTCAACTAACTTGCCCTTACACAGATCGAAGATCTATCCTAATCATCAGCAAGCAGAAACATTCGAGTCGTGAAAATCCCGCAGAACCCAATCCCGATATGTGAATTTGATCGGGGCCGTGCGGTCCCACTTTGTCGAGGTTTGGCGAAGGTTTGCTGTACAAAAGTCCTCCGAGACTAGCCAGGGTACTGAATGAAGGCTTTTGCAAAATATATAGAAATGTACAGTAGGATGATTGTAAGAGAGCTAATCAAATAAAAGAGAAGATAAGGATTTCGTAGTGTGCGCGAAGAGTACCCACCATTGGCCTTATTTGTAGAAGGCCGGGTGCTATATCTATTCCGCTGACCCGGTCCAAGTCACCGCTGACGCTGATGAAGAGCTGACAACGATGCTCAGGAGGACGACTGCGATGTTCCCCTTGACGTCCTCTCTGACCACCTCCTTTCTGGCGGGTCTTCTGTTGCCGACAATTTCGTTGTCGGCGAAGATGGTGGAATTTCCCGATCGGGAAATGCGGATGAATCTGAGGCCGAGGACGAGTGCGACGAGCTTCTTGGGCGGGGGCAGCGCAAGTGAATCCCTGTGCGGCGCTATCAAGGCTCGGCTTGGGAGGAGCACTAGATTTGGCTCTTGTGCCGTATGTCAGTGTAGATGTGGCTGTGATTTGAAGGAACTGTTTTTGCGCTTTTTCTTTCTTTTTTATTACTCTTTTTTAGCGGATTTTTTTCGCTTTTTTTTTTTTGTCAATTTAGAGTAGCTCAAAAACGATTTTTACGCTCTCTAGAGATGTGAAAAATTAAGGTGTTCATTCCTTGAGCGTCACCGTCACATGTACCAAATTCGTTCAGTTCACGACCCCCTGTCATCCGTCACCTGAACATTTAGTCGAAATACTACAGTACACCGCCATTTGCAAGACACGTAGCCACCAGGTGCAGCCAGCATGTGTGCCACATGTCGCCGACGAGTGGCGGCCATGTGCCGATGAGCTGACCGCTAGGTTCAGGTTCCAATAGCAGCATCATGCAGCCACTCCTGCGTGGTGGCCAGCTGCCTAGTGCACATTGCATTCATGTGTTAGTACACATCTCTTGATATAATGATTTTTCGGACTTTCGTGCACATGAATCAGCAACTGCATTGAATTCTGGGCAAGATATCGACTCAGTACACATTCATTTCAGCTCATCTACGCACTCCCAGCCATCTACGCGTTACCGAACTGGTCTTGAGCGGATGTGGCCGCATCCATCGCGTCAATGTGCGTGGTGTGCCAAGGGTTATGAGGGACAGTCCGCTTGAGTATGGATTTGAAAATTGAAGATTGACCTGGATTATCGAGACCAGGATGGTTGTCGTGCTTGACAAGCTTGAAATGTTCAGGTCTTGACAAACTTGAGGAGCTTGAGCTTCTGATGACGATTTTGTATCTTGAAGCAGGAATTTGGAAGTACTTGATGGGAAAGCGAACGTACTTGACGGCTCAACGGCTCAAGTGCGGCTTGACTGGGTTAGACGAGTAAACAACCAAGACTTTGGACTTGAGTGAGCTTGACAGCTTGACAGCTTGGTACGCAATCTGGTTCGATTGGCTTCCGGAAGTTTCTTCACAACGAAAAAACCAATACAGTTGATGAATGGCGTGGGAGTCGGAGCCAACGCCGAAGACAACAAGGGCGAAAACTCACGCAGCAGAGATAAAAAAGAGCACTCAGAAGCGGTGCATCGCTCTCGAGATCAGACGTCGGCGTCTGCACACACACACACACTGCGCTGAGGGTCGACCAAGGAAAGCCGCCGTGCCTTTGAGCTGGATTATGAGCGTGGTTTCTTGATGCTTGTTGAGAGGTCGTTTGTAGGGCCGTGTATTGACGGCGGAGAGAGCGGGAAGGGCGGGGACACGAGCAAGGAGAGAACCAGTGGCAAAAGTAGTACGACGGTCACCGTCGAGCGAGTCTGGTGACGACGGTGGGCCCACGTTGCGCCGGCTGTCGAAAGGTTGTGCCACTCGAAGTGGCCATTCTCGTACCGAGGTGGTGCGGAAGAAGCCCTTGAGGATGGGAAACATGTCCTTGAACTTGGTAAGAGGTCGACAAAGGTGTGCTGAGGGGAAGTGAGGTGTGAAATGGAGGCAGACTGGCAGGGAGATGAGCGGAGGAGACACCGTCAACCAACACGTGATCTGTCAGCAAATTACGCAATCGCGCACGGACGTTTAAAATAATTGGGCCATATTCTCGCTCGTAGTGATAAAACCCCCCATAAAATTCACTTTCAAGTTGCCTCCAAGTTGCTTATGATACTGATTGATTCAGATACAGGTTAGGGCCATATCGAATATTGTTATTGAGAAGTTTGTTATTGAGAAGTTGAAGACAGATGGCGCGGAAACATGCCCAACACATGGCGGGCCAGGTGGCAGTAAGCTGGAAATCCAGCTGCACTTGACAGCTGGGGGCCACGAAACTTCCAGCTGTGGACATGTTTCGCCGCATGTGTCTGCGCAGTGACTGTGCCAGCTGCTCCTAACGTGGGGGCACTTTGGTGGTGTACTACGGTCGCCTGAGCAGGTAACCAGCTGGTTACAGGCTACCCGCAGACGGAATCATCCTGGGATTCCCGGTAAGCATATAGGACGCATCGTCCGGGAGAGAGACCCCAGGGCCGCACCGGTATTAGGGCCTAGTGCGATGTTAGGGGCTGAATTGCCAGCCCAGAGTCACGTGTTTACGGCACACAAACATGGCCAAATGCTGACTCTCGTTTGCCTCTGACCTCATGGCATTGGCCTCAACGGCGACAGCTCGGCGTTCACCCCGCACGGCCATCTTTTGTGGCGCTCCCCAACCCCTCAGCACGGCGGATTTCGCTCCCCAGCCTTGGAGCGTCCGATTTCTCCCGCTTCAGGATACGCCGCCCCCGGCGGTACGGCGGACTAAATCGAATGGCTGTGGGTCGAAGGTGCATACTGCTGCAATCCCAAATGAAGCAGGGTCCGTTTGGTGTGGCTCGTATGCAGAGCTGACCGGTGCGGTAGTCGCCCTGGATGATAAATATGTCCCGGAGGTGCTGAAGCCTATTTTGAAGAGCCGCCGGGAAGGATGTGGATGCTTGAGGAGTCCTGTAGGGTGCGCAGTGTGGTGAGTATCTTTTGTGGCATCAAAACTCACTGGTAACAATTTCTTGCAGCGGAAACACGCTGGGCACACTCATCGTCCACTGCACCATTCACACACCCCTCGAATCGTCGTCGACTGCGTACGAGTTTGCACCGTCGGCCGTCTCGCCTTCCATCCCGGCCGAATCCCCACCAGGGACGGCCGCTCTCCAGACTCACGGAGACATCCGACCCCCCGACTCCGGCGTTTTCCGCACCGCAGGCCTCGCACGTGTCGGCCAGGCCTCGCGTCCCAGAAGGCCCTTTCGTCCGGTGATCGAGGACGACGAAGAAGACGAGGCGGTGCTGGTCGACGCCGCCGCCGAGCCTCCGCGTGTCTCCCGCACGCCCCATGATCCAACTGCGTTACCCCATAATCTGACATTGGACGAGCTTATCGCGCACCAGACAGGGCGAACACGCTTGCGCCATGAGCCTGAACCCTGGGGTGACAGTGTTATCGGGGGAATCGACGTGTCCTCTGCGGCGGCTGGCGCGTTCGACATGGATTACGATCGGTCTCTCACGGGGTTAGACTTTCTGTTGGTAGGGCCCACCGCGAGAAGTCCTGCCATACAAGCGGCCGGCCAGCATCTTCCCATTTATCCACGAGAGTGACTTCCCTATTGCTAGTTCCACTGCCCATACATACATATGCCAAGCGATATTGGGTCACGGCGATCTGTGAAAAATCTCAATACAGGTGCATTCATAAACGAGTATGCTTACGATAAGCGCGAGATGCAGATCGCAGCTGTCTGCCCTACATAGGATCCTGTATGAAATACTCTGGCCGAGAGGGTACCCGTTGATCGTGGAAATATTCGTGATGAGACACGTGCTGTGTACAGAATTCGAAACCCGTGACCGTGTATTTTGCCTCGTTTCCGACTTTCATGATGAACCCAGCGGAACTTGCCCGGTTGGCGCCGCCGCATGTTTTCAATGTTTTGCCGCCTCCATCGGCCACGATGGCATCCATCTGGGCGCAGGCACCGGCGAACGATTCTTGGCAAATGGCGCTGCACGGTCTGTCGCGACAGGATCCTATTGTCCCCGTATGACAAGACGTACGCGCGGTCCCGCCGCACAAGAACGACATGCTTTCGGACTGGAATGGTAGTGCGCGTTCCTCGGCCCATATTCTGTCGCCTTCTAAAACCCATCGTGTACATAGCTCGCCCCCTCGAGGTCATTCGAGCCCCACGCCGGACGGCATATATCTGGGCCCCGCAGCCCCGGGCGAGCGAGGATTGCTGGCGGCGCGCGCTGGATAGGTTGTCACGCTTCGCAGAAGAGCGAAATAGGGTGTGTCCTTTGACATATTCTCTTGCCTCTGTTTTCAATACCCTTGCCTGCAGGAGGTCTTGCCCGCACCTGACGTTTCCCCACTCGAGTCTCATTCAAATTGGGCAGTCTCGTTGCCCCCGTGTAACGCCGGATCCGCTAGATCCGGTTCCACGGCCTCTATCTGGGCGCCGCAGCCAGAGGCGAGCGAAGATTCCTGGCGGCGCGGGCTGGAGGGTTTGCGCGCCGAGGCGCTACAGCGGGATGGCGTGAGTTCCTTGGTCTGCATTTTCATGTCTGATCCTTTGCGTCTAAAGTCGAGCGTTCTACTCGCTCTTGACCCTTCTTTGCCGCCCTTCAGCCCCCCGAACGTCAGCTTCGGCAACGTTTCTACCTCGGCTCACCCCCAACCACCTGACTTTTATCCGGCCTCCGAGCCTCTCATCTGCCCCGCTGTGCTTCTGGTGCGAAGGCTCGCCACCATTCTACTCCGACTTGTCGTTTGATCCGCCCCCGCCGTATCGTCACCCCTCTGTCACCGACGACGTCTCGTTCAGCGCACTCTTCCCTGAACGAAATGACGGATTTTTTTGGTTCCGGTCGAGCTCGAAGCATGGGGGCCAGGTCGCTTCCAAAAGCCGCAAACCCGCCAACAGCAAGCTCTGTGGTCGGCGCCAAGGGTTCGTCTCGCTATCGGCTTGGACCAGGACTGCATGCTAACTGCCTTCCTAGCGTGTCTATCATATACTTTATACTGTCCCGAACGGATGAGCGATTGAAGGCAAGGCCTTCAGCACCCCTGACGGCTCTTAGTCAATGCTAAACCAGTCCATCTTCCTCCTCATCTTCCTTTTTTTCTTCAATTTGTTTAAAATTTGTAAATTGTGTGTACTTGCCAATGGGTTGTTGACATGCCGATCATATTAGTTTTTTAGTAGTTCGCGGAAAGTAGGTTATCGAATGTGCTGAGTTGCATCGATAACTATTTCCTGCCTGGTTTCCATTTGGGATTCGGCAAAGAGGCTCATGGACTATGTCAGGAGAGAATTCACGGAATTCAAGCTGCAAAAAGAGAGAAAAAGAGGGAGAAAAGGGAGAACTTAGAGAGAGATTCAAATTTCTAACGGATACGACTTCCCGTTTAGTTTGATCTGAACAGCTTCGGCTACGGTTGCACAACGTGTCCGGCTTGATCCTTTTGATGCCACGAGGGTCTCAAGTCTGATGTCTCGTCGGAGATAAATCCTCCTAGGGACTTCAGACAAGCCAATCCCCACTGCATCGAACTTTAATGTTTTGGTGTACCTTTGCAAAGGGCCAAGGTACGTTGGATTTTGAGATCACCGGGCTCCGGAGTAATTGCCTCGATTTTATAGTGAGCACCCCAAGAGGAACGAATTCCTCATCTCAGTCCTCCAGCTCTCCCGCCAAACGCGCCAAACGACTCTCTTCTCACCCAAATCCAGGCCAGAAGAAAACACAAACAAAAAAAAATACGGAAGGTAGTGTGAAACCAATCCAAATATTCCTGGGCTGTACTAGGGCTCATGGGTAATTAATGAGCATCATTTCTGCCCGATGTCGAATTTTTTGTCCCTGTCATGCTCAGTCAAGGGTCCTGTCAAATTGTCGAATAGGTCAAACGGGTCACGCGTCACACCCCCTACCGTCTCTATGCCTCCCCCCATGCCCTACAGCCAGCAACAGCACCGCGCACTCACCATTCCGGAAATAGTCGGGCTGATTTGCGAGCATTTGGAGGTTCTAGCCGAGCCTCATCATGAGGGGAGCGGAACCCGGCGACACCTGGAAGATTTAGCTGCTTTAGCAAGGACGTGTAGGGACTTCGAAAACCCTGCGCTGGATATATTGTGGAGAGAGCAAAACACACTGGCGAATACACTCAAATGCCTTCCCTCCAATCTCTGGGAGGAAACTTTAGTTCCAAATGACGGGTCATACTGTCTCGTGAGTCTTCTGTGACCATTTACGGCCACACTCTCAGCTAAATGTTCGATCAGCGCCTGACTAGCGCTGCGCAAGGGGCAGAGTGGGACAGACCTCTGGCGCATGCGCGTCGCGTCCGACGGTTAATATTGGAAAAATGGAGCTCGCCTTACGCTTTCCCCGATCGGGATCTTCTCGAGATCATTAGCTCTTCCCTTCCACAGGAGTACCTGTTCCCGAACATTCGAAGCATTCGTTTGGAACCACACGATGATGCGGAGTTTATCCCGCTTTTTGCCGGTCCTCAACTCACAGACATCACTCTCTCAGTTGACATGTCCGCTTCGGGCATTCTTCTGCTACCCACTCTTGATCTTCGATACCAGCAGCTGACAACACTCTGCATCGAAACCTTCCCACGTGAACCCGGTGTTTGTCCAAGCACCTCTAAGATTGCATTGAACCTAGATCGAGTTGAGATCCTCGCGCTTGATAAACTTGATCTGGCGGCCCTCAAATACCTTGGACAGCTTCCATCCCTCCGGTCCTTGACTTTGCATACTCCAGATTTGCTCGATTTGGGCCGACCATTCTATCCCCCAATCCGCAAACACCACACTCTTCGTTTCAGGCTCTCCGCACCATACAGTTGTCAAGGACCACGTTCGACTTCGCCATCGAATGTATCAACCTGTTTTCAGGAACAGGTTGTCATTTAGAGGAGTTTGTTGTGGGTTTCGAGGTGCTAGCGACCCAAATCACGGCCGAAAATCTATACGCCGCAATAGCGGGTGGTCTATCTCATACGCATCTCCAAACCCTCAATATTTCCAATTTGAACGACGGAGTGAGCGAGACGCCAACCCCACTAGCAAGTACAAGCGGAATTTATGTGATCAGTGGTCATATACTCACACCGCTCTATCCGTTCACAAATCTCGCAGTGCTCATCCTGGTGTCACCGGTTGGGTTTGACATCGGAGACGCCGCCGCGTGGGATATGGCGCCTGCGTGGCCTAACCTCGTCCGACTTGTATTGGAATCGGCCACAGCGGTGCATTACCCCTCTACCATGACGCTTCACGGGCTTCGCGCGTTTGCAGAGCACTGCAAAGCCCTGAAATTCCTTGCTATCACCGTCAACGGATTCATGGTCCCACCTCTCGACAACTCTCCCCAGATGAGAATCCCCCAGCGGCAGCTTTGCTCTTTCGACGTTGCGAAGTCGCCGATTTTCGACGCGCGAACTGTCTCCCGATTTCTGTTCAGTCTTTTTCCGAACCTCTCTGAAATCAGAACTCACGATGAAGGGTTTTGGGAGGATCGAGACTCAGATGATGAAGACGAAGAAACCACCGCGGCGCGTTTGTACCACTCTCGGTGGAAGGAGGTCGAAGCGTTGATTTCTAGAATGCACCCAGTAAAAGACATACACAGGCTACAGTAATCAGGAAGCCACTTCGGATGCAGCAGGGACCGCATTGGTTGGGCAGGTCCCTCTTACTTTTTCCGTTTAAATAGCACTATTTTTGGGCGGTTATTAGCTAAATAAATCATCTCTCTTGCTAATATTAACAATTTTTCAGATCGTCTGGAATAATAAAATGCCGCGTTTACGTAGTCCGAAGTGCCACCGCATTGTGGCACAACGATGGAAACGAAAAAGTCCGTCCCTGGGAATTCTGGGTTCATGGGTGTTGACGGAAATTCCAGACTCATTATCTATTTGGCATGTAGGTCAAACGAGCGATCCAGCAGTGGGTGGCCTCTTTCGTGGTGTCCTCCTCTTGCCGGCACTGCACGTATGTCCGGGACCGGCTTTTATCCGACCACCGGTACTAGGTCAGAATTGGGGTGGTTTGAGCTGTCTGAGAGCAGAACATGCTGCAATGTAACTGTAGTGCTCAGATTGACCTAGATTTTACTGTAATATGATGATGATGTACATGACTTGTATCTCAAATGTATCATATGCCTTATTGAGTGCTTCGACCCCGGCATTCTGTGGGATGATTATGGGGTTAGGTCAGACATTCTTGTACGTGCCTCCCTCTCCTTCTTAACGCCGTCTTACTCTTCACATATACAGCCATTTACGCATGGATTCCCTCGTGCCGATATGCATGAGCTCCTCACCGTTGACCTGCTACACCAGCTTATCAAGGGGACATTCAAAGACCACCTTGTCACCTGGGTTGACGAGTACTTACATCTCGAGCACGGCGAGAAGCGCGCGCTCGAAATAATGCAAGATATTGATCGAACTTCAAGCGAAGGTATTCAAGTGTTGTTGCCATTGATGCTGTACTGATCTTCTGCCTTAGAATTTCGGCCGTACTGGACAATTTCATTCAAATCGACAGGGGGTGTGACGCGTGACCCATTTTACCTATGGTGCAGGTCACCTAGCTGCCACTACCAAACATTAGTGGCCAAATCGGCCGGAGAATTATTTTTTTTGAATTAATTGTACCTCTGGAGGGATTTTGGACTTACTTTTGAAGGCGAACATGCCAGCCGCACTCGCCTCCGTCGCGCACCATCATTCGCAAATGGGAATACCACATGGTTCGGTGGATGGAAGCATACCGTAGCGACTTGGGACCCAAAGAGGCTCAGCGGATGGTGCGGGCATTCAGCTCGACTACATATGAATCTCACCGTCGCGCACCTGAGAGGCCAGTGGATGAGTAGAACTCTGTAGCGTCATTTTGCACCGATTTACAGCTCGGACGGAGCTTTTTTCAATATAATACGCGCATGTGGCCAAATCGGCAGGCAACTTTTTTTTTTGCTCACTTAGTTTTGAAGTAAATAAAAATTCCTCTTTAGGATCTTCTTGTATGTTGAAACGGAGCACATTGTAAAGAGGGATAAGAAATCAGATCAAATTTGAAGCCGCCAAATTTTAAACATTAGGGTGTGGCAGCTAGGTGACTGCACCATATTCGACATTTCGGCAGCCGCCGAATTTTTGCGTGACACCTCGAAAATTTCGGCATTTGAACCGAAACTTTGGTCTTTTTTGGCTTTTTTAAAATTTTTATTAGGCAATTTGGGGCCTGTGTGATCACTTGGAGGTTCGACAGAGGCCCGAGTGATGCGTGACCTCGACCAAAGTTCGTGACCGACAGGGGAGTGCGTGACGCGTGACTGCTGATTTGAACAAAATTGTCCAGTACCAGAGTTCCCGGGGCTGCGCAGATTCCCCGATGGTCGAAACTTCAGCCAGTGGACAGGCGATGACTCGAAATCCCTCAGGAAGGTGTGTTTGTCCATATTATTGACCTTGAATTTCTGATCTTGACAGATATACCTCCCCGCCGTTGCTGGATATCTACCGTCAGACATGGTGAAGTGCCTCGCGGCCTTCCTGGACTTCTGCTACCGTCCGCCGCAACTCTATTTTTGTCAGGGAAGAAAGAGGTAAGGTATATTCACCCGGCACCTGCAGTTTATATCCATGCACGTAACTATGTGAACGGGAATATGAAATATAAAGTATGTTTGATAGTCAATGAGACGAGGGGATGTGAAATATAATGTAAGAAATATGTATGTATGGGGATGAAACAATAGGATGGAAACGGGGTAGGTATACGTAGTACTGCGAGGCTTCGGACGCCATCCGACAACATCTATCACCACGGAAGACTTTTTGAAACTCAAAGACCTGCTCGAGCGCTTCCACCAATATCGGAAGGTATTCATAAACTGTGGTGTTCGCGCCGACATTTCCCTTCCACGGCAGCACCCCCTCACCCACCGGTTTGACTTCGAGCCTTCATTTTCATCGCAATCTCTCTGTGCTACACTGTTCAAATTCGGATTTTGCTCCTCTGCTTCCCTGACTGGATACCACCAAGGTTGTCTCTCGAATCTTCACAGGCAAACAGTCAAGTACTTCAGTGGCGACACTGGTGAGGCCTTCTGGATTAGTTGAGGAACAGTGGCCGAGTATTGATGGAGAAACAGAGAAACAGAGATCAGGAAATCAAGGGCCAGCAATGTAGACAGGGATTTGACGGTTGCGAATTTGAGGACCAGGACGTCCAACTGAAAGCGCGCGGGGACACCACCAACATCAATTATGAGGCTCGTTTTGAAGAATACCTCGACATCTTACTCACCGGGCTGCGCAAGAAGACCCCCAGCATTTTAAACGTTTTCTCCGAGTGGGATCGAATTATCTTTCCGGACGCGAAGGCCAGCCATTTCGACCCCGAGCGCAAAACCGGCAAAAGCGATGGGTACAAACGCACCATGGAGGCCATGAGAGCGGAGGAACCTGTTTCAAGTATCAAATTTCGGGCCCAAGTTGGTGCCTGATTTCGATTACCCGAATAAGAGGCACTCAACCACTGGTGCGTTTCCTGCATGCAAATATATTGCTCATAGGTATTTTTGTCGTTATCACAGGATTGAACTGAAAAACACCGGCTCATCAACTATGCGGCTACCGGTCTCCGTAATGCATCTATAGGGAGCTTAAAAGGCCAGTCTATGGTCTTAATATCACCTTTGAGATGACGGAGCACAATGAATCCTCGGAACTGGAGCCTTGCTATAGTGGGCATTCAGGGATTTCGAACGAATACTGGAGCTTGAATTTAATATCCAACTTTAACCAGACTTCAGCACGCTCTGCGGCATTTGAAAGCTCATCCCAGGATGAAATTTTGGGATCAAGATCTTTCCGGTAAAGTTCTTGCTGAATATTGTAGTTGAGGCTTCGCCAAAATTTAACCACCTTTTCCTGGTCGTCGGGCAGGCCAACCACACGCCATCACTCTCTTTATAAGATTATGCGTGTCCGAAGCTATTTCAAACTCCGCTTTTGGGAGATCAGGCCCGAGGCTTTGGAAGCGCTGGGTCCAGACCTTTGGAAGCGCTCAATAAACGGCGCTTCCTTGGGGCTTTTTGGCCCCATGATCGACTTTAAGCGCGCGCGCGCCTATAAAAGTGTCCAAATACAATCATCTTTTTTCACATCACCCCGCCGCCTGCTACAGGAATGTGGCCGCAGCTGATGACATCGAGGCACACTTCATTCCATCAGACTGGATTGGGAAGAAGAGGGTTTTCACAAGCGACCTACCTGTCGCCGTCATAGCGGCCAAAAATGCCGTATCCACGTCAGGCGTCGCCCGAGTTGGACAGTTTGGTTCGTCAAAATCTTTGATTGTATATTCAGTCGGCGCAGCATGCAAGGAAAGTACGCAATGCCTCATGCGGCCATCTGCCGCCGCCTACTTGGAGTTCGCCGTCCACATGCGCAACTCTCCATCAATCAACCGCCGCACTTAGATCGAACAGCCCAAAGAAGCCGTAAATGATCGGCGAGGTCGAGCCGCGGTCTCGGTGCCTTGAGGCTATGTATCTTAACCCATACCCCTTCCACGGCGTGGGAGTCCCCTCTAACGAGCCACATTTCGCATCTGATCACCTGCCCAAATTGGGTAATAAAGTCGGGGGCTAGTTCTTCACCACAGCTGGTCTAAAAATCATAAAAATATTCAGGGGCAGAAAGTAAGGGTTATGGACTAGAACCATGCACTTGCTTTGGCCATACCAATTTCCTTTATGCAGTAAAACTTGGGGGACATAATTTTTTCGCATCCGGGTTTTGACACTGTACATCAAGCCCGATCTTTAAGTTTTTTTGGGGCGCTGAATCCGAATCTAAACTTCTATTTTCATAACTCAAAAATTGGGGGTGAAAACATGTAATTTAGCGGTACCGGTCGAAATCTTCACCAAAAAGAAAACGAAAAAATAGGAAACGGACAGCTAGACCCCGAAAATGGACGTGTAGGGGAGGGTCCGAGGACCTCCAGAGCAAATCCAGGCCGCTGGAGGAAGGTTGATGTTTTGAATGCCGCCGGCCTCTTGGGGGTAGCCCATGTCAATACAAAGCTCCCTGTGTGTTGAGATCGCACGCTGGGACGACACCGGAAGCAAAGGAACATTGGGCATGGTCTGTGATTGCATCAGGGCGCGGAGGATGCTTTTCCGAACCCCTACTGTCTCTATGTGTAGGGGAGCAACGGTCACGGTAACGGACCGTCCGTTGCGTTGCCTTTGTCACGGTAACGGTGAGCTCGGTTGCTTCGAAAAAATCGTGACATTGACGAAAAAAATACGAAAAAAATTCCTGGCCTTGGTAATATGTTCCGGTTGAAATGCGTGATCGGTCGGTCTTCTGCACTTATCAAGGTCAGCTTGCTTTTGCAATATAATATCATCCTCATCGTCAGTTTCCAAAATTTCGCCTTTATCATTTTCGTCCTTCATATCTTCGAAGTCCCCGCCGTCACAATCGTCCTCAAGGTGATCAATTTCCTCATCCATATTTTCAGGATCTTCTTCAATCCTCTGCATTGCCGCCTGGAAATATTCGGGATGCAGATATCCGGCCATCTTATTTCGTCTTCAAACTCGACTCTACTTACTAAACTAAAGTTTAGAGTGCGTTCGGATCATCCTGATCATAAGGATCAGGATGCAGGATGCAGGATCGGCTACCGGCTATAACTGTTCCGATGTGTGATGGTACCGTTTGCTCTGTTTTCTGAGCTTTTTTTGAGCATCAAGCCCATTCTGTGAATCAACAGAAGCATATGAATGACTATAATCACAGTAGGATACCACAAAATTGTCCCTCCTCATACCACGTGATGACTGGTAAGATAGTACTGAAACCGATCACAAAGGTTTATTGACCTTTGCACTTGGTTGTTACTAGTGTTATCTTTTTCACTGTCTACTTCAATATAGGGTCCAAACTTATCAGTGGTACCAGTGGTACGCTAATCTATCACAAAAGGTTACTGACCCCCTTACAGCTAATTGCAGTACCGAAGGCGCGGATCAGAAATCTGCTGTTTTGGAATGTTTTCAAAGAATTCCCGATATCTGAGTGAGTTCTACACCAATTCACCTGAAACTTAGATAGAAATACTCAGCTTATTCGTGTGCAATTAGTGATAGAAAGGAATTTTGAAAAATATTATATATTCAGTGACATTGCTTGAAGGGACCATTTTGTGGATAAATACAGTTTACAGGCATCTAGACTCATCCAAATAATCTAGAGTTTTGTCAGAAAAGGTTTTCATACATTTTGAAAGATGTGATACAGTCAAATTGCGAAAGAGTTCTGCAGTTGGGCTCAAATATCACATTGTTTGCTGATTGCAGTATATCACCATTGGCTAGATGTCATTACAAGCATGATAAACTAGGATATTGTAGATTCAGACTCTATCACACTAGATGCAATCCTAATGAAGTAAAAACTCAAAATTTTTTCAAAGTCCATCTCAAAAATCATCGCCCCTCAATTTCTTCTGGGTTAAATTTCCTGAGGATCCGTCAGAAGCTCAGTTGGATGTCAATGTGACATTCCGGGCCTGAAGAAAATTGTGGAATATCTGTAGCGGACACAATCACTGCATTCAGCCTGGGCTTAGACGTCGATTGATCTAGCCGGGTGAGGCCGGGTCTAAGCGGGTCAATTTGTGTCTACACGATATCTGGTGCTCTTTTATTATATTCTTGTCTTATTCTGTTTGGCCCGAACCTGAGTATCGCTCACCTCCCCAAATGGACGGGTGAGCTTCCATCTTCTCCTGCTTTTCGCGCGGTATTGATTTGGCGTGGGCGTGGTGCAACCCAGCGCGATTTAAAACTACTCGAAAGTGGATCTGCCACGTCGAGACTGATATATCTCGGAAGTATTCTTTGGTCCCGGAGCTAGGGCTCAACAGATAATTCGGGGTTCGGTATGTACTCAAGTCTTACGACGGAGAGTTTTTCCTAGTGCCTTTCATATGCAAGCTGGATCGTGCTAAGGAATAGAAGCGCGCCACATATTTTCAATCTGTATCAAAATCTCCTGTTCAATCCTACAGCTTTTATACAAGCTACAAATAATAAAAGGAGATAATATCCACTGTTCCACACCTCGGCATGCCATAGTCCTCATCGCCGTATGTAGCACGGCCACATTCAAGCCGGGCCGTTCGCCGTTTTGCGCCAACAAAACGCCCAGGGGCCACAATACCCCTGGTGATCACTAACTTCTACAATGCCCCCGCAGAGAAGCAACTGGATCATCTCAAACCGCCGCTTGGGGACCTCCAGAAGCGGGTTGCAGCCAGCCCTTCAATAACTCGGGAGTTGCCGTTTCTGCTTCGGCCCGGCCTGAATGTGCCCTTGTTGGGCCGCAGCACTACTCATATACTTGGTTCATGTAAAACGGACCATTTGTTGTGGAATAGCACTCGAACGTTTGTTGGGTCTTGTCGTCCAGGTAGTCCAGGTGCTAGGTAAAACATCAAGTTTCGATTTGCCGGAGGCACAGTTGGTCACAGCGACAGGACTCAGTTGGCTGCCCCAGTTCATGCATACTGTTCAAGATTAGGTTGGTTCACCACCCTCTCAATTATTTCAGTGCTACATCGTGGGTCTCAAAAACCTACGAATTGATTCCCATGTTCAATCGGGAACGGGAAAAACGAGAAACCGTAGATGAACCGAAACTGGTTGAACGGTGAGAGTTGGTCATATACAGCAGCAATACCAAAACAGCGCTGTGGAACAATCACACCAGTTGAAGAAGAAAATACAAAAGTGGCATGGGTAGTGAGGGACCGAATTATACCAACCCCTGATGAAGGAAATGGACTTTGGGTATAGTTAATTTGACTTTTGATTCAACCCAACACTTCTCCCGATCAAGTAATTATGCTGGTCATCGTAATGCACTTTAAACATCATTCACTTCCTCGCTTCGCGGTAAAACCGGTCTCTCATGCAATGTCCTCAGTGTTTGATAGGGCAAGGATTGCAATGGGCTCATAGACAGTACACTGATGTAATTCTCAAAGGTTCCATCCGCAATTACCCGGGCTTAATTCCGCCGAGATGCAGTTAGATTTAATCATTCCGGTTGGTGCCTAGGGACTTCATGGGCAGTTCGGATTTATTCATCCTTAACATTTGCCATCCCGCCAAAGGCCACGGAGAATAGAAATCACCAATTATCCTATTCCCACTGAGCAGTGTCCTAACCTCAGGCCTTATGATGGCCTTAATATTAAGGCATTGTTATGGCTGGCATTTTGAAACGCGTGACCTGGGGGCCTTCAAATGGCCGCTTTTGCAATTGAGTCGGCCTGAAACTTGCAGCGCTGCTGCTTGGAATATGGAGAGCTTTCTAGCTTCTGGATCAACGACCAAAACAGCTACGACAATTTTGAAAAGACATCAGAATTGTACTGGGTATCATCGGGCAATTTCCGGCAAGCAATTAGGTCTCCACTTCAACATTAAATATGAATGCAATGATGTACCTCTTTCATCTTGAAACGCATTGAATGTACCGACTGCCCCGTTTGCTTTCCATCTTTCTGAGAAAGGCCCAAAGCAAGTACAATCCACCGTCCCCAGAGTAAACATCCTGACTTGCCCACCGATCAGGCCCTTTAATCCACGTGTCCCTCGCTGTCTGCTGATTCTATCTCCCCTGTGGCCCCAATTGAGGGAACTCGCCTGCTTTTACTCTGGCATTCCACCGCTCCAATGCTGCTATAAGAATCTTCACCCTTTCCCTTGAGAGCTTTTTTTGTGAGATCCGGAACTTCGGACCTCGAGTCAACCAGGATCTCCCGGCTTTGGCCCTGAAACGTGGCATACAAAAGCAACGGATCTCAATTCCTGCGCCTCTAACCATTATGGTCCTGTGCAAGAGCCACGGAATGTAAGTCGCTTCCCGTTTTCATTGGAGAAATTTTATTCATTAACTTTCCAGGTTCCGCCTGGCTGCTTGTCTCCTCTCGAGCTTTCTCGCTGCAAAATAAAGTCTTACTTGGATGAAACACTCGACAATCTCCCGGAAGATCTCTTTGGAATCTATGACCGTTTCCTGCAACCCATATACACTCGTCCAAGGGACTTCTCTAGCTTTCGACTTTGCCAACCCCCCACATTATAAACATGACCGGAGTGGCCGGCGCGACGATATCGCCAATGCACTTCCCGGATGGTTGGAGGGTTTGGTGCAGGTCGATAGCTGGGGGGTAACCCTCGTCCATGCCTCAGTCCAGGATTATCTCCTGTCCCAGCATTTCACCAAGCAGTCCAACTTCAACCTCAGTGCGAGCCCCTCTCATACTTTCATTGCTCACACGTGCATATGTTATCTTCTGCAATTTGCGGAACATTCCTTCCGTTCAAACACCTTGGACAAAGACTATCCATTGGCAAGATTTGCAGCAAAATATTGGTGTCACCATCTAAGCAGCCCAGACCAGACTGTGATGACGGATGCGCTGCGTCTTCTGGAGGACAGGAGCAAGCAGTACACCGCGTTGATTCAGTTACGCGTGTATGGCATACGTGGATCAAGCTTGGAGAATGTTGAATCACCCCTACATTATTGTGCTCAGGAAGGATTCACTGAAGGTGTGCGTGCTATTATTGCATTGCATGGTCGTTCCATACGAGGAAATTTCCCCATGTGGGAAGCTGCGTCGATAGGACATACAGAGATCGCGCAGCTTCTACTTGCAACTGGTGTCCGGGTTGAGGAGGGACATCCATATGGTGGATGTGCCTTGCAGGCTGCTTGTAAAGGGGGTCACGAAGAGACCGTGCGTTTTCTCCTCGGAAACGGCGCCAGCGTCAACGGAACCGCCGGAGTATACGGGGACCCATTGCAAGCCGCATCGGTCAATGGCAATGCCAATATTGTGCGGCTCCTCCTAACAGATCTGTTGTCGGCCAAACTGAAAGTGCATTGCAGTACGCGGCTCATTTCGGTAACACTGAGGCGGTTCGTCTTCTGCTTGCCAGCGGCGCGGACGTGACTGTATCAAAGGGGTTCTGTGGAAGCCCATTGCAGGCCGCCATCAATGGCGGCCACGCAGAGATTGCGCGTCTTCTGTTTGCAAATGGCGCCCGCCTAGGCGCACGAAGAGCATCGGACACAGGGTTATTTGGCGCGGTCGAGCGAGGCTGGACCGCTATGGTGCAGTTGCTTCTTGAAACCGGTGCCGACGTCAATGTTGGAGGCTACTGCAACATGTTAGAGTCCGCGTCACATGATGGCCGGATCGAGACACCAGCAGCTGGCGGTGTAATATATAAACCCGCGTAACTAGAGGTGTACCCACAATGCATAAAACCCAGTCATTAGAGGTGTCTCCGTTTATTTATATGAGAGAACTGCACATGTGTGATGGTGATCGCGGCAAAACAAGCCACAATGAAGCGGTCTCGAGCAGGACGTCGTCAACGGCGTCGAAGCGGCTGCCAAATCTCCCCATTTGGAAAGACAGTGACAACGACATCTCGACGTCGTCTGTCATGGCATCGAGATTAAAATACGCAGAAAACACAGATAAAATGCGAGAAAATTGGAGGATACAGATTGCTGATCTACAGAACATATCACAAGGTAAATAAGAAATGTGAGATCCAGTAAGATCACAAAATACGATTCAGTAAAAAATGTACGCCAGCACGGCTGCACGCCCGCCTGTCCGCTCCACTTCAATCCACCGTTGTCAGGGGTCCGTTTTACCTATTCGTACACTCGCCCGTGTCCCCAAATCTGTCCCGGGGTCGAGGGCTTTCCTATTGGACCTGCAGGCGGCTCGCCCCGTACCACGGTGAGAACAGAAGAGTATGAACTGTGCTACATTGCCTGATGTGCATTCCAAGGGAAGGTGAGCTTGCACTACAAGAATGTGCAGCTGCATTGAGCGCTGGCACTGAATCACAGCGCAGCTGCATTGAGTGCTGGCACTGAATCACAGTGCAGCTGCATCGAGCGCTGGCGCCAAATCACAGTGCAGCTGGCCGCGCCTCAGGGATTGCCTTGGCGCCTAAACCCTTGAATCGTGGCCACTCTCCAGCGCACTGGGGGGCGCCTCATCGAAACACGATGATGTGCAATGCCGAGCCAATGCGCTGCACTTCGTATATCAGCCCTGTCGGTCTACCACTGCAAAAGCGCGCCATTGAGCGGCTTCTTGGATGAGCAGGAAGCACGGAGAAGCGGCCGCAAGCATACGGCAGCAAATACAGGTACAACAACACCGAGAGCGCCGCCTGCGGTCCGAGCGTCATCCAGGGGGTTGCAGAGCACCCTGCTCGTGCTCGCAGACGGAGTTGTTGAGCAGGCGCAAGCAGAAAGTCGTCGAGAGCCGAGCATGTGTGATTGCGTGGCAGGCAGTGCACCGCATGAAAAAGAGAAAGAAAAAAACATATTTGAGCGCGACGTACCTGACCGAAGCGCTGGCGTAGCACTTACACTCCTTCGTCTTCCCCCCACCTCAGACTTTCCGTAGTTTTTGACCCGGCACTGCGGCCAGGGATGAATACGCCTCGAACGAAATTGGTGTCAATGGGACACAATTGATGTTTCGTGGCTTCTAGTAACACCAAGTTCTTGACTGCCAGGTCCCAGGTCTGAGTCTGAGGCAACACGAAGACAGGAGCCAGCAAGAAATAAGGTGGCGGGAAGGAAGCCATGATCTTCATGATGCGCTAATTGACAGCACAGAGCAATCAATCTGGGCGCCTGAACGGGCGCTTAGTGACTGGAACACGAAAGTTCAATCGGTATTGCCACAGCACCACCCTTTTGGAACAAATAGAGAGAAGATCTCTAGATAATATCATCCTACACGCTGCGGCCTCCGCAAACTAGGGGATTTCCTAAATTTCAACTCCATGCCGTCCAAACTCGGCTCAATTTTGTCTGGTCCCAATACACATCATGGCGCCCTTGGGAAGCAGCTGGAAGGCAGATAAGCACTTTAAAAGATTATTAGCCCCCAGATGGATGCAAAAATTGGAGAACAGACGAAGCTATAACACCGTATTACCAAGACTCTCCCTCAGATGTTTTGGGTATTTCGGCCAAGGAAGTTGGAATTTTCGCCGGAGAAATGATTACTATTGTGAGCACTGAGTCTTGTATCGGATTCTAAGGCACAATCGGTGACAGAGGTCGCCAGAAATGTTGAGACATCACCAAATTTGATGAGTGAAGAAATTGGCATTAGCAGAGAATGCAAATGGTCCTGCATCTTTGGAACAAAATCAATCTCGATTATGTGCTGATTCTGAGCAGAAAACAGGGATGAAGACATCAGATTCATCGAGTGGTGGTGGTTCGGAAGATAGAAATAATCCGGCACCGCCACTGATTGACGTAGAATTGGACCATCAATTTCGGAAGGAACACAGAAATCTTGTCCGTCAAGCACTTGCACTACTATTTCGGCGATTCTGAAGAGGCAGATTTTCAAAAAATATCATTCCACACCTCCGAACGTGCACAGGCTGACAAATTTGACAAGGTTTAATAGCGGGTTTGGCGGGAGTGGGGGTTGATGTGGGGATATAATATTCTTCGCCAGGGGGATTTGGTTGAAACTTGCGAGGGGTCTGTGGGAAGTATGCATATTGCATACGAGAGTCAGGATCAGTGGTTTGGAGACGAAATAAGCACTCAATGTTCAAAGTTTGGTACAGCTCCGAGATGTCCGAGACCGGTCCGCGCCACCGAACCAATAAGATTGGCCCATCAATGTGCGCGCTTGACGGGCGCTAAAAGGTAGGAACACCAAAAGCATCTTCCTTTAGCACACTCCTCGACTTTCGTGAAATTCTGGAGGGACAGATTCTTTTGTAATACGTTTCTGCAGTTGTGCTGGAGGGCACAAATGTGGGAATTCAACGAATTGCAATCCTATACTGCCAGACTGTTCGGTTTGTTCCTGGCTCGGTGGTGTGGACCTAACTATCTGCCTTTGAGTTCAAGTAGCTTATTGAAATTTAATTTGTAAAGCAAACAAGAAGCTGTTAAATGCTGTCGTCAAGATGAAAGATTCAAAACTGCATCCTGGAATTGTGAAAACTGGAAGTCACATCGAGTTATAAGTCTTGAATACAATTTCCTGTTTCCTCGGCTCCATTCTCGCAACTGCTTCTACCTTCAGATTCAGATATCATGTATGGTATATTTGAAACCGGAAAACAGACATTTGTAGTCGGGAACATGTTTAGTATTACAGCCATTTGCGGAACTTAGGGCGCGGGCCTTTTTTTTTCTCATTTCACGGATTTCAGCAAGTCACCCGCCCTGAGCTCAATTCTAATCGGATCGCCTCGAGAGTAGGCGCGTTAGAATTACATTGAAAATCCGCAGTCAACGCAATACCGGTATTTTTGATGCCATCAAACAATGAAATTTCTGGTGAAAAATCCGTGATTTCAGCAAGTCACCTGTAGCACTAGAAGTACTGCTCGGATTAACCTAGTTTTTGGAAATGTGGTGTGCATCTATACACCCTAGTCAATGGAAACTTCGGTTTGATAATATTCAAAGTAACTGTTCTCCATTGTGCACTTTGTTGAAATGGTTATTCTCCTCCTCTAGAAATAGAGCACTCAAAGCGGATTTGGCTATGAACACATGTAAAATCATTATGGTTGACCAGAGTGTATATATACACTCAACATATCCAGAAATAAAGTTAATCAGAGCAGTACTTCAAATGCTACAGGTGACTTGCTGAAAGCACAGATTTTTCGGCAGAAATTTCGTTGTCTGATGGCATCGAAAATACGGGTATTGCGTTGACTGCGGATTTTCAATGTGATTCTAACGCGCCCACTCTCGAGGCGATCCAATCAGAATTGAGCTCAGGGCGGGTGACTTGCTGAAAATTCGTGAAATGAGAAAAAAACGGCCCGTGCCCTAAGTTCCGCAAACGGCTGTAAGCATCGCTCCATCGCTCTCTGATCAACAAAAAGAGCGAAAGAAGATGAGATTTGGATAATCTTACAGTTCAATCAGGTAACTGAATAAGTGGTTTATGGTTAAGGGAGCACACAAATGAAGGTGCTAGTGAAGAGAAAGAGATTTGACACATTACCGACAGTATGTGGTCCAGAAGATTATTGGGGAAGCAACGGCAAAGGCGGGCCAAGACAGCAGGCAGGGGTGGTGGTACAGCATTTGAGGCGGTGGTGCGGCGGTGCGGCGGAGCAGCGAGCGGGTCTGGCAGATGAGTTGGAGTCATAAGTAGGTGCACCGGCAGCATGGTGGGCAGCAGGTCAGCAAGCGGGGGAGGCGGAAGCGCGGTAGCGACCAGGGGCGGCGGAACAACGAGCGAGAGCGGCGGAGTAGTGGGCGGGTGTGCCCGAGCAACAAGTGGGTGCGCCTAAACAAAAAGGCTGTGCCAAAGCAACGCCCGGGGGCAGGGGCACAGCGAGCGAGCGGGTGCAGCGGAGTAACGAGTGGGTAGGGCGGGCGATGGGCGGCAGCAGCGGTGGTACAGCAAGCAGGGGCAGCGATATAGTAGGCGGAGAGGTCGGCGTCGCAATCGGGAACGGTGCCGGGCCCGGTAAGGGACGTGGACCAAAAGGAAGGCTTGCAAATGTGCTGGGTATTGCAGCCAGAAAAAATGAAAGATTGCAACGCACCGGTAGGATATACCTGATTTGATGTACAGAGATAGATCAGGGTGAATAGGGGTCATTATGGAGAGATTTGAGACCCTGGGGCGGCCGGTAAGCGAGCAGTAGAATCAGGGGCCATGGAACCGAATTTCCAGCCCAAGCCGTACAGGACTGAGCTGTAAGTCGGTGAGGCCGTTCAGAGAGTAATGAAGGTTTCTGAGGCAATATTACACGACCACGGTGGACCGCAGGCAGATTTTATGCGCGATATCGTTCCCGGAATGCGTCCCAATGCAACAGCAAATACTCGATTATCGAGAGGATTCAGGGCCAAAAATGCGACGAGGGGGCCAGAGAGATCCAGTAATAACACCCTGGAGAAGGGGTAAAGTGAGCCGCAGCACCAGAGGCAAGGGGAAACCAGCGTGGGGTGGGGGAAGAGCGATTGATGGGATTGATGGGAGACATGTGAATGCAGCACGAGCATACAAAGGCGCCCACCCATTCTGACAACGACGACGCGACACCCTACGAACCAGTTGCCTCATTTGCGCACCTGTAAGTTATGAGGTAGAGTTCTATAGATGTGTATTGTATAACCCCGAGCTGGATTAGTTGCAGGGCGGCGTGCATCAAGCGTGCATGGTAAATAAGGAGCTGAGCAAATTCTGAGATTTCGGCGCAGGCGAAGAGTACCGCCACCCGACGCGTTGCACGCATCAATGCGCCAGACGACGCCGCCGTTGGGGGATGGGTGGCAGATCAGTTGCAGATCAGGCAACATGTGGGGGCTCTGATATAAATAGAACCGAACCTCTAACCACAGGGTTTTATGTAAATCGGGAAACCTCTAAACAACCCGCCTTTTATACATAAAAACGCCGTATACGCCTGATCGAGATGGCGCAGCTTCTTCTTGGAGGAGGAGCTGACGTCAATGCCAACGTTAACGGGTACAACGGAGGCGCGTTACAGATGGCGGCATCGCATGGTCACTTCAACATGGTGCTGTTTCTTCTTACAAACGGCGCGGAGGTCAATGCCCAAGGAGGAGAGCACGGGGGCGCCTTGCAGGGTGCGTCCCGCAAGGGTCATATGGACATTGTGCGGTTGCTCCTCAAAAACGACGCGGAGGTCAATGCCCAGGGAAATCACGGAAGTGCCTTACATGCCGCATCCCGTGAAGGTCACATCGACATTGTGCGGATCCTCCTTGAAAACGGTGCGGCTGTCAATGCACAAGACGGAACATACGGATTCGCCTTGGATGCCAGAACGGTGGAAAAAGGTCCCACCGAGTTTCTGCTGTCGCTTTATGACACCAAGATCCACTGGAGAGCACGAGGAGAATGTAAATCTCTAAGTGCGTTGCACTTGGCGTGCGTGGGGGGGCACACCGAGACCGCACGTCTTCTGCTTGAGAGGGGTGCCAATGTCAATGTACAAGCCGGAAACGGTCTTAGCGCATTGCAGTGGGCGTGCGGGGGCGGCCACACTGACACTGTGTCTTCTGCTTGACAACGGTGCCGACGTTGGTGCACAAGACGGCGAGTTTGGAAGTGCTCTGCAGCTTGCATCAAACGCAGGCCGCACCGACATCGTGCGTCTTCTGCTTGTAAACGGTGCCAACATCAATGCAGACGGGGGACGCGGTCCAAGTGCGTTGCGACGTGCGTGCTGGCTCGGACATACAGAGATTGTGCGACTCCTCCTTCAAAGTAGTTTCGATGACAGTGCACAAGGGGGGAGGTACACAAGGGCTTTGCAGCTTGCATCTAATGCGGGCCGCACCGACCCAAACTTCACGCAAAAGGGTCGACGAACAAAGTTGGTATAACAACCTCTCGGCCATAAATCCTTTGAAGCAGGGTAACATATATACAACACCATCCGCCGAGCCTGCTTCGCAAGACAGATGACCTACGTCGTTGCTCTAAGTCAAACTCACCTGGGACGGGACTAGTGTTGCCGCGACTTCTGACTTGGCCCCCTCAAGTGACTTATGGAAGTCGACTTGAGCCGAGTCAAGTCGAGTCGTGGTGATGACTTCGCTGCGATCTCCAAGTCAGTGCAAGTCGACTTGAACCGACTTGAGTGACTTGAGTCGGGCACTTTAGGAAACGTTTCTTTTCGTCAGTAGGCGCGATTGGAACAGTTTTCAATTTTTTTTCTGACCGAATGTCACGAGTGTGACATAACGTGACGTACGTCACGCCAATGTCACAGTTCAGTTGCATTTTTAGTGAACTTTCTGGGTCAGGGATTCTCTGCAGACCTCAGTCACCGGAATGGGAGAAACCGGATACCTTGGTGCTACTGCATCGCATGGTCCATTTGGAAGATTTCACAACGATGTTTGATGCCATCAACTGGAACCAGAACCGGGTCAAAGTTATGGGGGGGCTGCAGAGGATGGACTTGCAGGAGATTGCAGGGAAATTTCGAACCGAAGGATAAGTAGCATATTTGGATACGGGCAAAGGTGGTAGAGGCTTATCCAAACAAACCGGCGCAGGTTTCGGCGATTTTTCCGGATATTGAATGAAGCTTGGTATCGAGTTTTCTGCCCGTAAAGTTCGTTTCTGTGAGTGTATTTGCCCCATCTAAAGGTGCAGATCTCGATATCATTGGAGTTGCACGTCCCTGATAAAAAGGCTAACCCATACGCAACGTGCGCTGCCCAACTTTCAAAGTGGGTAGTCAAAATAAAAGATTGGAATGAGATGTATCTATATATGATTGGGGCAAGGGGACCCGGCCTTTGAAACGCGTGACCTATCGGTTCTGCTGCTTTAGTCCTGATTCAGCCCTGGCATTCGTAACCATCTGCGCTCCCAGCAACTAGTGGCCGAGAATATTAGTTGGGCCGGGAATCATCTCATGTCTTTTTCTCAGAGGTCTACACAAAAGCTGACATTGAAACTAGCCCCAAGATATTTACTGAAGGAGCTTGAGAATACCTACATAGGCATACATGACCTCTCTGCGTTATCGGTAAATATTCATGTAAGCATCATTCCAGCACGGAACGTTGCAATCCACTGCATTCAGCGGCCCTCTCGCCAAGGCGCGGGCTAGATGTGCCGAGGTGTGTCTATATATATTCGATGTGTGCCTATTTGACGAGCCAAGGTCATCTCGGCACAGCCTGGCTATATATGGCGAGCTCATTGAGAGCCCGCTTAGCCGCACCATGTGGAGCTCCGGTCCCAAGCATCGCCAGACATGTCTTTGCCGCACCCAACATTTGCCTTGCGTATCCGTGTGCAAAGTGTAAATTTTGCCCACCTTGGCTGTCTTCATCCACCGCGCCAACACCGCACTGTCAGTACTGGGATTTTACAAATCATATATGGGTGATCAGAAGTTTCATAGCTCCCTCAATTTTCAAGCAAACAGAAATCCCACTTCCCAAAAGTGTCCTTTCAATGAAAGGAGAATTTTGGCAAGAGGGAAAAAAAAATACATGGGATTTTCTGTGACAGCGCAGGAGCCATTGTCAAGAATTGATGGTGACTAAGTGGAGCGCACCATAGAATCGCGAATAGTCTCCCCTTTTCTGAGAGAATAACACCTTTGCTCGATTTAAATTTTACAAGGGGCTGGTCGGCCGCTTCGCGGCCTCCCACCCTCTTTTCCAACACAAATTGTCATGGAAAAACTCTCCACTGAGCTAGAAAACATCATACATATTATGGAATTGAACTTGAGTTGAACTGAGCTGAGATTCGGCAGGCATTCTCTGGAGAATTTGCGGACATTTTGGAGTGTATAAGACCAAAAGCCAGGATAAGCTGAGGTTATGTGGCAGATGGCCCACTGATGGAGTGACGGGGAACGTACCAAGATGACGAAAATTACAGCGGAGATTGAGAGCCTTCGGACAGACGGACAGACAGGCTTAAAAAGCGGAGTTTGGCATTGTGTACACTTTTATAGGCGCGCACGCGCTTAATAAGGTAGATCATAAGGCCAAAAGCCCCGAGGAAGCGCCGTTAATTGAGCGCTTCCAAAGGTCCGGACCCAGCTACTCCCGTCCGAGAGCCCTGAGTCCGAGCTAGAGTCTGAGCCCGTATCGTCGGGGTCACCCCGTCCGCGGGCTCGTTCCCCGCGTAGATGGGCAATGTCGCCTTCCAGCGTCTCGATCCTGTCCTTCAGCCCGTCAATCTCCTCCGCCGCATCCTCTGCCTTCTGCGTCGCATCGTTGATCAGCTTCACTAACGTCTCGACATAGGCCGACATCTCCGCTTGCTTCTCTTCATACGCCTGGCGCACGTATTCCGTCGACCCCTTCCTAGGTTTCTTTGCTGCAACTGCATTGCCGGTCGAAGATCTATTCCTGCTGAGCGGCATTGACTTCTTACTCGGATCATCGTCTTCCGTCTGGTCGCCAGCGTCTTCCGTTTCAGCAGTCGACGGCGCGGCTATTGGAGCCGACGGCGGGGCGTCGGTACTCGCAGTATGGCTGAACGATGCAGCGGTCTGCCCTTCCATTCGACGCTCGTGCGAGGGGACGAGCGGAGGGTGCGCCGACTCCTCCGCACCCACTGATTTCCCCTTAGCAACGGGCTCATTTCCTCCTTTTCCATTCCCTTTCTGTCCCATCTCAACTTCAGCACTTCTCGCAGAGTTATCTCGAGGCACGGGGGCCCAGGATAGGTACTACAAGGCTTAGGGAAGCCTTATACACAGCAATTCCGACAACGCCAGACAGGGGTCCGACGACGACGACGCTCTTTCAAGCCGACGGACAGCGCGGGGGCTGCCAATAGATAATATTTATGTCACGTAGTGCGTAGGAGCACTCGAGGATGGTACCCCCATTATTCAGGAGTGCCTGGTGCGCACTAAATAAATGAGCTTTGAAATTAAAAGGAAGAAAGAAAATCAATATGGCTTACGCAGTAATTGGTCCCTTGTTGACCTTGTCCTGCAAGGCATCATCCAAGGCCTTGTCTGCGCTGTTCTAGGCAGGCGCAGCAACACCCCGAGGGTACACTATGAATCTCTGAAGCTCCTCCCTGAAGGCAAGGTCGGGTTTCTCAAGAGCTTGACTGAGGATGTCCCTGATCTGAGGGACTCTATGCTTCTCTTTGCCCTCGAGTACAATAGGGATTCCGAGAACTTGCGCAACGATAAGGAGGTGTTCTTTTTTCATGCTATTGATCTTCACAGAGGGGATAGCATCGAGACGAGCGGCGAGCGCAGGATCGGTGGATTTGAGACTCATAGTGAATAGGGGAGAGTGCAGGAAAAGTGCTTGGATACGAGCCATGCGGTCAGCGGAATTCAACGGAATGCTCCGTATTCACCCGCATAATTTGAAATTTGGTGAGGAGAATACACCGGAATCCACTGGAATCCGGCGGATGGCAGCAGACGGCGGAATACAGTGGAGTTCAGTGTACAATCTATGCGATCAACGGCGATCACTGATTGCCAACGGAAACGCTATCTCATCTATGATATCCGGTGGATTAGATGGAAATCCGATGAACTCCGATATCTGGCGTTGGGCACCGGTGTACACCGATGTACGCCGACGTCCGTTCAGGGTCCGGGCATAAAACTCGCCTACCCCTGCGATTTTTTCGTACTTCAACTGACACCTGCATCAAAGGGCCGAGATATTTACTGCAAACAGGTTTGCCCGTCGAATGTCATCCGCGGACTTCGGGCCATCCTCGGTCGGAAAAATTGGGTGTTGGCAGAAATGTTTTGTGAAGAGGCGAAGAAGTGGTTTTCGATGGGGTGCGGGGTAAAAGACATGTGGGATCTGCGGATTTGGTTTCTCCTTCATCAAACAGCCAATCTGGACCATCCTCCGCATCCTGCTCATTGCCGGCGTCCTTATCCAGGAAGCGTTCGACCTCATCGAGGAGGTCTACTTCCTCGGAGTCGTCATCCACATGCGAAGTATCCGCACCAGAGGCGTCAGGTCGCGGAATGATAGCTCGAACCCGTGGGAAGTGGAATTTTAGTGACCGAGTCGACCACAGGTCATGTTCAACCACCTCTCGTCAACCCCTCTGCAATGCACTTGATAGCACCCCGGAACATGTGAGCCAAAGATCCGTTCATGAGTGGTTGAGGTTTATGAGAGTGTTATTGCCGTTTCGTTCATGTCCTGAGGCTTTGGCGCCACATATCTGATTTTGCTCCGCTCATAGGAGCTAGTTTCCCACTGAATCTCTTTACCGTCTCTTTTGATCCACAAAGAGTGTAAGTTCCGGGCTTTCGAAGCCCTGAAATTTGCAGCGTACGTGAACATGCGAGTGGAAATGTTAATAATTGGGCGCTCGGGACAAACATAGGTTATCAAGTGCATCAGAAACCGCATTTTTCGTGGGTGTTCAAAGATTCACTGCATTCAACGCCCAGTGAGCCAAAACGTCACCTCGCCGGAGTTAGCCGGACTGCGGACGGCTAGCCGACATAGCCACGTCACCGTCGTGTCGGCTAGCCGATGCTAGCTGATCGCGCCAGAAATCGCCACAGCGCGCCGTACATGGCAACCACTCGCCACAGCTGGCAACTGCAAGACAAAAGCTAGCCCTGGTATCCCATGTATTCATCCCTGGACTACGTGCTGTTTCTAGAACTGCCAGCAGAGACATCCAGGGATGAG
>JARKIC010000473.1:0-262722 GCA_029378375.1 Mycena olivaceomarginata | reverse complement strand
CAACGCGGGGGGAAGACGGCAAAGGTGAAGGGGACAGGGAGTCGGTCTGCGTCGGGCAGCGCCGCGGGGATGGGGTTGGGCTGCATCGTTGCATGTGGGGGTTCTCGCCCCGCAGGGTGGGGAGGTCTGTCATGTCGTGGGGGTCGGGGACGACGAAGGGGGCGGAGTTCATGGCTTGCTGCGCGGGGGTACGCTGGGGGAGTGGGAGTTTCGGTCGGGACTCGGGGTCGTTGATGGTGGGGCTTTCGATAGGTAGCCGGCAGGGGCCTCCCATTTCGTGGGGTCGAGGGTGGTGACAACAAGGTCGTTGGGGCCTTTGCATTTCTTGGCTGCGTGGGCGGCGTCAGGGGATGGCGAGCACGAGTTGTGACGACTGGCAGGCACTGCTGTGTTACAATTAGTCGTGGTGACTTTTATGAGTGTCAGGGGACTGACTTTGGGCAGTTGTGGGGTGGGTGTTTTCAAGTTTACGAGCATTGGCTGGTGAGAGCGAGTTGGAGGTGAGGAGGTGAGGGGAGTGGACGCGTAGCCACGCACTTATACGTTCTGCTCCTCTTTGTCCTTTGTCTCGTCCCGGAATGCCGTTTTTGCATTGCAAAGCTTCCTTTAGCAGTCTTTGTCTCTTGGTGCGTGTCTGAACATTCTTCCATTGATTTGACACTTGAAAGAGGAGAATCCTATTCATACTGATGTTTGGGCGCCTCGTTGCCCGAGAAAGTGCCGGTCCTTTGACGGTCGGCTGTAGCGGTGGGTGACGGTCAGGGAGTGGCGGCAGTGGGCGGTCGCAGTTTGTAGCGTCGTGCGGGCGTACTTGTGGGTTGTCCCGCATCAGCGGGTGGGGAGTGGTTGGCAAGTGGTGGGCATGTGTGAGGTTCTTTCGGCCCTATCGGCTTTCCGGTCCTCTCGGCCGTAGCTGGCTTATCTGGCCAGGCTGGCCACACTCTAGGTGGCCACTACGCGGTCTCGAATGCTCAGCTCCGTCTGTCATACCTTCTGAGAGTTCGTTATGACTCTTGTACATTTTATTCTAGCTATTTATCACTTTTCTGTGCGTGTGCCACTCCAGATCTTAGGATCGGGCGCTGTCTACGGCTTCGCCGTCTCCTTCGCAGTCTGCGGGGTTGTTTCCTCCCTGGTTTCCCAGGTAAGGGTGTCTGTTGGCTTCCCCCTAGGGGTACTAGTCTCTTGGGCCGCGGAGAGGCCAGACACCAGATCACCATCATGGTGGTCCTAATCCAAGAGACGGGAAGCCAGAGTTTACTACATAGCCATGACGAATGAATCCGACCAATTCAAAGCGGGACGGCAGATACCTCGAAGCAGGTAGCCCGTGGACGGGGGCCAGAGCTTACATAGCCATTGATGAAAACTGACCAAATGCACATCAAATATGGCGAGCCAACCTCCACCTGTTCCAGTTTTGATAATGAGTCAAACTGAATGGAAGATGAGTCGAATCAACAGTAATGCTGTTCCAGTCCAGTCCTCACAGCCTACGTACCCAGTATTTCAACGCGCTGCCCATGAGGGACTCTGCCACAACGCTCCCTCCCCACCCACCATGTCCGAAATCAGGAGAAAGCTCGTCATCGTCGGTGACGGTGCCTGCGGCAAGACCTCCCTCCTCATCCTCTTCACCGAAGGCACTTTCTCCGCGGCCTACGTCCCTACCGTGTTTGAGAACACCATTGCAGACGTACACATTGATGGAAGGGATATCAAGTTATCGCTGTGGGACACTGCAGGGCAGGAGGACTACGATCGCCTCCGCCCAAGGAAAAGACCTCTGTGATTTCAGAAGGCTTCGACAAAAGATCAAACCTAGACATGTCCATTTCTCTGTCATTATCGAGCCCTCAGATCCAATCAATTCCTCATTCACAAGAACTCTTGAGCCTCTTGGCAATGCTCCCAGATGGCCTCACAGATGTAGATCTCATCCAAAGCAAACTACCACCGGAAGATATCCTTAAATGCAAAACAACCCTGAAGTCTACTGCTCTGGCGTATAGTGATGAGCATAAAAGGACTGAAGGTACTAATGCCCATCCGGGAATATCTACAACAGACCCCCTGGAGATTGTCTTGTTCAGAGCCTCTTCAAATACTTCCAGGAGATGCTTGCATTTTTACATGGAGTACATGGGAACACAATCTATTTCCAGCACTGTCCCTTGATTAAAACCAAATTACACAAACATCCAGAATGTGCTACAATGGGGCCCCGAGGCAGAAGAAACAGCCCATCATATCCAGTAGTATTTACTGTATATGTTATTTGAGCCAATTCAGCTCGCTCAACATGCAGGCGCAGACTCCTTTGATGGGCCAAATCCAAGACCTCTTCCACAGCTCAATGATCATCAACTCAAAGCTTACTTTTTGTTCGAGTCAATCCGCGGTGTGGCGATATTATCCAATCTCTGATACTGAGGGCTCTGGCTTCCCAAGTTGTGGAGCTTTCAAGGACTTTGATGATCCAGATCTGAAATGTGTGCTCTTTGTCTGAACTTCATCTATGAGAACTGACACCTGGACTTTCTAGGAGAGATTTTATCTCAATATGGCAGATCACTATCAAGAGGTAAAAAATGATCTTGGTTGGGCTGCAAATATGTGCAAAAAACTTATATCCTTGGCGACTCAAACCGGTAACACCAGAAGACACAGTCAAGGATTAAGTAGGCTTGCATGGATTAACTTGGAGCTTGGGGCATATTCTGTAATGCAAATGGATGCATGTGAATCCCAGAAGCTGTCAAGGGTTTCTGGGGATTCATATGGAGAAGCAGATGCTGTCTGCATAGAAGCCCTGTGCTTGAAAGAGCTTGGTCACTAAAAACAAAGTCTATCCTTGAGCATCAGAGCACAGAGTCTCCTCAGTCTTTGTGGTATGTCTGATAGCGATGTCAATCTTGGCATCATGAACACTCAGGCTGAAGTCCACAAGTGTAAATCAGAATATAGTGAGGCCTGGACAATTCAGACCAAGATACTTCAGATCTCTCCAAACCGAAGTGCCTATCGGCATGCTGGTGCATTGCTGAATTTGGCTGAAATTGCAATGTCAATGGGTGTCCAAAAACAGGATGTGCAGGGAAAACTTGCTAAGTCAATATTCACCACCCTAAATCTCAAGCCATTGATAATCTGTTGTGATGCTACCCTTGCCGATCTGTATATCAGGGAAAAGGAATCTACCAACAGCAAAGAGACTGTTAAAAAGGTCTTTGGAATTGGCCACAGAACACAATGAAATCAAGTTGTTCTGTTTTGAAAGATTGGGCAATGCCAACTTCTGGGGTGCAGATGAATTGACACCTAGCTGGACAACTATATTTATGATACATTCTCTCAAGTCAAAAGCAAAGCTACAAGTCTATAAAGCTCTGCAGTTTCTTGGGGCAGATATTCCTCACACACAAGGATGAGAACACTGCTGTCAGCTTGTTCACTGTAGCCCTTGTGGGGTTCACTTATATGGGTGTCCATCGAAGCAGAGCAGAATGTATGATCAGAATTGGTGACATTTCCAGTAGGTGCGGTGATCTGCTGAAAGTGGTTGAACTTTGGGAGTCAGCAAGGCCACTCTTTGAAAGATCATCTCAGGCAAAGGAGGTTCAATGTGTTGATGAAAGGCTTTCTCATGTTGGAAGCAATGTTCTGGACCATCACAGAGAGAACATAGCTCATCCAGTGAGGCTTGATGTCCCTTCCAGCAACTTTCCCCACATTGTAGATGAGGGGCAGGTGGAATCCTTTGGTGAACTTAATCGACTTACAATGTGAGCTTTCACCAGTGGTGTCCGAAACTTGTAGCTTACATGTGTTTGTTTTGTTTTGTTGTTATTCTGTTTTTATTATTATGCCCATCATGTTTGGTCTGAATTTCCTATTTTTCTCTGTTCCCAGACCTCTCCGGAATTTCAACATATAGTAATGTAGTAGTGCAGTGTGTGTTCTTGAATTTCTGAGTTACTTGGTACAAGTTGGATTTCTATAATGCCACTCTCACAAACAGCCAAAATTCTCAAATCCAGAGACGACTAGGGCCTTACTAAGGCAGCTAGCTTGAGTGGAATAGCAACAAGGCTATTGGTACGGAGTTATGGGTGATCATCAGGACAGTACCGATGCCCAGGAGTCTGATCAACACTCTGACCAAAAAGAGATGACCCAAGGACACCAGTTTCAACACCAGGTCATCTAGATGCAGTACCTCCGCTAGGACAATGTGCTGAGGATCTGTGATATACCCAGCGAGGCTGACCTAGCGCAATCCAGACAGACCCAAAACCAAACAGCAAGCCATCTCATTGGCTGGCTGTCATGATTTATCTTATCTTTTATTCATTATTATTATTTATCATGCTTCCACATGTATTTGAACCTAGTAATATAAAAGGGAGCACAGGAGAGACTACTAGACTAGAGGATTATTGCGCCCCAGACTTTGCACGAAGCTGGTGCAGGTACTCTCAGGCTACTAGTGGAGTTGGTCATTACACTTCGCTTGTAGTAGTCTTTATATTGGAATCAGTAAACTGTTGACTCTGGAAACAACAAGTGATTACAGCTCTTTGCGGTACAACAGGCGTGGACGGTTTTTTTTTCCATTTCGGGTGTTTTTTAATTGTTTTCATTAGAACACTCCCTCCGCTCTCAAACCGCATCCGTTGAAGAAGAGGAGAACACCCGGTGCGTAGGTCCCGGAAATGGGTTGGTGATCCGAGTAGCGGTCGAGTGGATGATTGGAATAAATAAGAGAATTGGCCCCGAGCCATAGAGTACGAAAGTGGCGGAAAATCAGAGTAAGAATGTCGAAAAATGCTGTCAAGAGAAGATGAGGTCGTGAGGTGCGAATTTGGGGGATTGGGTGGCTAGACTGCCCACTGGTGACTTCAGAAGACTAAGGACAGAGGGACACCAAATCCCTCCTGGGCGTGGAGCCCTACACTGGTCACTAAGATGGTGATTTTCGATAGAAAGGTGATGATGTGGCACTATTTATGTTACAAACAAATGTGGTAATGTAAAATAGGGGCATGGTACTGTAAAGTCGAAACCAACGTGTGACTGGATTTCCACACATCGGCCATATGACCCCTCCACAGTGCGGGGGATTTGATGTTGACCCCGACATCCAGAAACTATAGAGGAGTATGGCCGTAAGTACGAACTAAGTGAGCTGTAAAAACTATATGCGTAAGATATGTCAGGTGTATACGAGGAAGAATAGATTAAATGGGCGGTATGGAGGTTTTATATACGTTCACGGACACGTTTCTGAAGCGCGGTAAATATCTGCGTCCACGGTTAAACGATCGATCGCTTCGATGAGCTCGGCCAGCGCACGACGCCACGATAGGGATAGGATAAGGCAGTCGAAGATCTGGAGGATGAATGCATTATCGAGACGCAGGGTAGAATTCGAAGGTGTTTCGGGATGTGGATGCGAATCGCGAATGGGAACAGGAAGATAAAATGGTGGTGAAGGAAGGCGCTCGAACGGCGGAAAGTGCGGGGGATTCGATTCGAAGGTGGGCTCCGGGCTCGGAATATGACACAGAAGTTCGATGGCGGCGGGCGGTGCATGCGAGCAATTTAAACCTGTGATTGGGACTGCATCTGGAACGCTACGAGGCTCGGGTGGACATGGAGCACGTGAGGGATTTAAATCCGTGATGGGAACGGCGTGTGGGACGCGATGAGGTACGCATTTGGGTGGATCGTGGGGAGCGTGAGGAACGTGCAGGGGATTCGACTGAGAGCCCCCGGGCGACTTCGAAATGCTGCGAGGTGAGGCACGAACGGTGCGAGGAAGAAGACGCCGAGGTGACAGCAGATACGCTGCAACACCGCCGGGATGCCGCGTCATTGGGAGGGGCGAACCGTCGAATGACACAAGACGAAAGGTGGCGTCGAAGGTGGCCAGATGCTTGGAAATTAGCTCGAAAGTCCGTGGGCAAAAGCGGGGGTTAAGCCGGTGCTTTCCCGTCCCGCTGCACACGAAGCAGCACCGCGAGCGCTTCCGACGAGGAGGCGACGAAGGGGGAGATGAAGTGTAGACGATGACACGAACAATACGCTGGTCTCCACGGCGCATGGTGGTACGCATGGATGTGAAACGTGGGAGGCGACCGTGGGAGGTGAAGAGAGATGCATGTTTGAAATATCGATGTTGGAACGCGAAGTGGAAAGTGTAGGTGGCGGCGCAGACGATGCGCAGGGCGGCACGGTGCGCAGTGTGACGTGGGGACGCAAAGGGCGAGCCGTGTGCGGAAAGTCGATGTTGAAAGGTGAATTATGAGGTGGAGGCGAAGGTGTAGGCGAAGCCCTGGGCTGCTTCGAATGTGACGTGGCGTGGGGATGCGAAGAGGTGGCCACGAGGACCATCATGACGAATGACGAACGAGAAAAGAAGAGCTGGGACAACGGACCACGCGGAATACCCAAAAGATCCTTCTAGAAAGACCTCCCCCCTGCGGTGGTCACCACTGAAGAAGAGGAGAATGCCTGGTGCGTAGGTCCCGGAAATGGGTTGGTGATCCGAGTAGCGGTCGAGTGGATGATTGGAATAAAATAAGAGAATTGGCCCCGAGCCGTAGAGTACGAAAGTGGCAGAAAATCAGAGTAAGAATGTCGAAAAATGCTGTCAAGAGAAGATGAGGTCGTGAGGTGCGAATTTGGGGGATTGGGTGGCTAGACTGCCCACTGGTGACTTCAGAAGACTGAGGACGGAGGGACACCGAATCCCTCCTGGGCGTGGAGCCCTACACTGGTCACTAAGATGGTGGTTTTCGGTAGAAAGGTGATGATGTGGCACTATTTACATTACAAACAAATGTGGTAATGTAAAATAGGGGCGGTACTGTAAAGTCGAAACCAATGTGTGACTGGATTTCCACACGTCGGCCATACGACCCCTCCACACCGTTCGGCTTGGGGAGTTGGCTCATTCAATGGGGATTGAAAATGCGCACACGACAGTGGTCTTCTCCGAATCCCCCACCGCACATTTAAATCCAATGTGGGGGTGATTTTCCATTTTCTGTTGATTTTTCACTAGGACACTTGCTCTAGGCTCAATTCTCCACATTTTCCCCTGCTTGTAGGCTCAATCTCTTTGCACTTCGAATTACAAGCGAACCCCCTCTCTAGACTTTCTGCCTTATCCCCAAATACCCGATGCTGGTACATGAATGATCAGCAAGTCACGGCTTTCGATTAGCAGTCAGCAGAACGGCCGCTGCGCTCTCAAACCCTGACCAGTTCCTTAGTTCATGGGCTCATTCGATTTTCGCACTAATTCCGCAGCGGATGGGCTCCTCAGAACTGTTATTTACACCTCTATTACAATTTCTCTTCTTTTCACCCTGTTTGGGTGAAAAACAGAGAATGAATGTGGAATTGTGTCCTCAGTTATTATCTGTTTTCCCCGTCTATAAGCTCAATCGAAGCGTGTTACGAATTCGCAGCGGACTGCCGACTTCGGTTTTTCACTACCTCCCAGGGACGCCTGTCTGAGGGACAAAAAGACTTTTATTTCATGGTCTTTGTGTTTTTTTCCAGCAGAACGACTGCCTTGCCCTCATTTCGAGGCCGGTCCAATGGTCTGTAGGCTCATTCTGTTCGGCTCAAGGATGTGGTTGGGTCTTGTACTTCACTTTCTTGTTTGCGGGTCTGGAATCCTTTCTTGAGAGGGAGAAATCAATCTGATTTGGGCACATCTGATTGTTCATCAGCAGAACGGCTATTGCGCCCTCAATTCTTGTTGGTTTTCGGTTGTTGCTGAGCAGGATCGATTTGCGCATCGAAATCTGACAGGGATGGAACCCTAGGATTTTTGATTATACCATGAACCAACCTCCCAGTATCTTGAGAACCAGCCTCTTGGGTGTCTTTGGTGGTCATGATAAAGGGTGAGATTTCAGGATTTGAGGTGCCGGTTCGCTGTGAATTTCAGACAAAGATTGGGTGAGTCTATGAGCAAGGCGAACGGCGAAGTATTGGGAGCGCAGTGGCTGTTCTGCTGACTGCTGATCAAAAGTCATGACTTGGTGATCGTTTATGTGCCAGCATCGGATATTCGGGAAAGGGGCGGAAATTATGAAGAAGCGGTTCGCTTGTAGTTTGAAGTGCAAAGAGATTGAGTGTACAAGCAGGGGAAAATGTGGAGAATTGAGCCTAGAGCAAGTGTCCTAGTGAAAAATCAGCAGAAAAAATGGAAAATCACCCCCACATTGGATTTAAATGTGCGGTGGGGGATTCGGAGAAGACCATTGTGTGCGCATTTTCAATCCCCGTCGAATGAGCCAACTCCCAAGCCAAACGGATGCGATTTGAGAGCGGAGGGAGTGTTCTAATGAAAACGATCAAAAAACACCTGAAATGGAAAAAAAAACTGTCCGCGCCTGTTGTACCGCAAAGAGCTGTAAGTCGAGGATTTCATGTTGTTGGTCGTAACAGACCTCCACATATAAAACAAGGGTGTTCTCTTTGAGAACCAATAGCAGTTATGCTAGTAGCTTTGCCTTCACCCTGATATTGACGGAAGTGCTGTTGCAGTGTGTTGGATCACCTGCTGTTGCAGGGTCAGACGGCCGGGATGTGGAAATCCTTCCACATCCTCATTATATTTCTACTTTATTACGCCTCCTATTTCTGATTACAGCATTATTTGTACGGTAAATAATGCCACATCATCCTTTCCGCACGAAAACCACCACCAACGCGACCAGTGCAAGGCCAAGCGCCTAGAGGTAGCACCGAGCTCCTCGCCCCCTCCTCTCTGGAACGTCGCCAGTGGGCAGTATTGCCACCAGAAACCCCAAACCACGCCTTACAACGCCACCTTCAATTCACCGCATTTTCGCACACTTTACTCTATTTTCTCGCTCTTTTCGCACTCTACGCCCCGGGACCCATTCCTATATTTTATTCCAACCATCCGCTCGAGCTTTACACGGACTACCGACCCATTTCGAGAGTCTACGGCCAGGCTCTTCAGCCCTGCAACACTGCTAGGTGGTTGTGTGTTGACTCGAGCCTTATAAGAAGATGAACTAGGTGCCCCCACTTCTAGTGCGACTTTAACTTTTCAGTTACTTCACCTTCACCCCGATATTAACAGAAGCACTGTCATAGTGTGTTGGGTCGATAGCTGGACAATTATAGTATGCTAGTGCCGATAAAAGCGGAAAGGTTCCTGTTCTAGGAAAGGAATAGGTCAATGGTCAAGGATAGTCTTGCCATTTGAGACTTAAATTCATTTGGAGTTAGCCTCAGTAGTCCTTAGGCTTGCCTAAGGCGAGGATTTTCACAAACCTACAAACCTCTGCCCTGGTGTTCTCGACCTAGTGGTCCAGCCATCTTGTATCCACCCCATATAAATCACCCTGGATCACCCCTAGGTTCCTAGCAGTGTTGTTGTTGGCTGTTGCATCTTGCTAGCATGTTGTAGAGTGTGTTGTAGAAGCCTATTAATCAAACTTGTGTTTGTTCAAACCTGCTGGCCGCATACTACGGCCCAGACCTGAACTCACAAAGAGAAGCAGTGTTGGCACGTCAGCGACCCACAGTGACTAGTCAATTTTGCAAGTCACTGACTAGTCACCGACTAGTCGACAGGCCGTGGAACTGACCTGGCCTGTCAAACTTCGGCTAACTTGGCTAACGCTAACCGAGCGACTAATCTCACGGCTGCAACAACGCGTGATCTAATTATCTGGAGCTTCATTTCCGTGTTCCCTTCGGGTTTTTAGCGAATTGGAGGAACTTCTTTATCATTACTATGTTTACAGACTAGTAGGCAACATCGGAATGTAATTTGGGACCAAAATATTCTGGATCCACAATGCACACGCAAATTTATATATCCTGTCACGCCATTCTCGAAGCAAGGCCCTCATAAACCTCCCTCTCACCTTGCAAGCCTTTCTAACTTACTTCAACCTACTTACCTTACATGGTTGGCTGGTACTGTACACATTTCGAGGGGAATGTCAGAGGATGCCGAAAATGGACAAGACGGCATCACAGAGGCCATATTGCTTGGTTTTTAGTGGTAGGATCTATTTTGTACATCTATTTCATGTTTTCCATGTACCAATATATATATATTCTGTGCTAGAACAGGTGTTACGGCTCTATGAATCGTTTGGCCAGAGCACTTTCCTAATTTGGATTGACAGGTCGGCAGGTCAGGCCACTCAGGTGACTTGACTGACGTGACTTTGGCGACTTTCCGGCTAGTCACTGACTAGTCAGTGACTTGGCCAACACTGAAGAGAAGCACTTGGATCTTTGGAGGTAGATTATTGTAGTTGGTTGTTTGTGGTGTTTGTTTGCAATACCATTCATTCAACTAGCTATTTCTAGTCATATATTAAGTGCACCGTTTCACCGGCTCCCCCTCCATCCTCGGCTCCATCCTTGGCTCCGACGACCCCTGCTCCCTCTGGTCGCTCGCACCGGCATGTGTTATGCAAGCAGGCTCAGGATCACTGTAGATCCCTTTGGACATGTGCTACTGACTAGTACCTATTAGTTTATAAGCTTCACCTAGTGTGGGAATCCTCATCCTTTCTTCTCTTCAGATTCCCCTGCTAGGTGCATACTTGTGGTCACAAAAAGTGTTGGTGTATGGGCTTTTGAGCATTTCTTGATGATGGGAGTGTTTTTCAGTACAAATCCAATGTCAGGTTGGGTAGAATGATTATGTGCACATGCTCTACTATTGATGATATCAAAATATCGTGATGCGCCATCAGACAAGCCAAAAAGGCGAAAAGGCCATTTTTTTGACTCTGTCAATTTCTTAAGGATCAGCAAAAGACTGTTTGGTGAGGGCGTCACGGTGTTTGGCAAGGATGTGTGCACAGTTTTCGGTTTCTTCCCTCACCTGGCTTGATCGCCACAATGACCGGTGAAACAGTGACTATGGAGCTAGCAATGAAATACCCACAAACTAAACCTTGTAATTTAATATGCAGTTCAAGATGCAATATATCAACTCCAAACACTATAATCCTCATGCAAATTCGGGGTTCCAATCCAGCATAGATTATGGCAATTCAAACCCTAGTTCTCTTTAGCGAAAGCAAGACTTATAAGTCCACAAGGCGTATAGATAAACTGCTCGAGACTGTTCTAGGCACAATTGCGGATAGTCAGACGAGATTTATGTTCAACATTTTCATATATTATGGGTCTAGGTTTGGAGGTTGTACTCCGATGCAAAACACAAGTGATTCTTATGATATTCTGATCCTAAATAGTATCCGCGGTTGCTATCTTACAAGGTTATGCACCAATTGTCAAGTCCAATCTGTTTCCTTATATCCAAGGTGTCTGTTCTGTTTATCCAATATGTCCACGCGTAGTTTATAAAGATCCAAATCCAACACAGATAATATTTTGAGGGAATACAAACGAAACTTGGTATAGCATCTGCATATTTCCGAATGAATTCCTACTCAACCGGTTAAGTGTGAAAGCCTAGTAGCTTTATGTCCAACAGGTGGTGTGTGATTCACTGGCCTCCTACCCATAATTATCCACTTAAATACTTTACAGGAATCTAAATATGAACAAGACCAATACAAACACACAGCAGGGTTTCAGGGTATATGACTAGTGGTATGGCAGCTAGCTGAAGAACTCCTATCAGATATCAGAGCTTAGTAAAAACAAGGTGGATTTATAAGAATCTTCAGTGAGCCGAACATTGCAATTAGTCTTGTAGTAATCACGCCTCTCTCAGGAAGACACCGACTGATTACGCAATTGCATGGCTGTGCTGCCAGGCATTCTTTCCTTCGTACTGTAGCTGGAAGGCCCCGCATAATTCAGAGAATATTCATACACATACAAGAGTCATATAGAATCATTTCTTACTGCGAAAGTCAATTGATACTAGGGACAGCCCATATCTCAATATGAGATCAGCCTGGAATCTGAACAAAAATTTTGCCTTGACAAGTTGATCACATATCGTCATGGGCACTTGATGATCTGCTTAGCAGTGAGTGAGGACCCATACTATTTTCGGGTTTTCTATGTCCCCAAATATATGTGTAGATCTATTACCAGAGAGTACGCGCCATGACATGGTGTCCAAAAATCAGTTGGTGTCTTCCTGATGGAGTTGTGATTACTAACAGACCATATATGGATACTTACTTGTTCGTCATCCGTTTCTGGTCTGTAACAGAGACTACAGTATTACATGCCCGAATGGGACAATCAAAATTTGTTCGCCGTTTATGACACAGACTCAGACATTTTGTATAAATCTAAGCCAGCCAGAGGTTATTTCTAGGTTCAATGTTCACACATAACAAGCTTGAGGGCAATCGACAATGAAGTTGTCAAGATATGGACTTCTCCGTCTCAATTTCCCTTATCAGTTGATGGACAGGCCAATGGGATGCACAGCCACCACTTGCCAAATCTCTGCTGTCTCTGCCCAAAAAATATCATTCGACTTGGGAATTTCTTTTAATTGCTTCCTAGAATGTGTATGACAATGTTCAAGCTTCCATGTCTGCTGCAAGTGAGCGAAATGTGATCGGAAAGTTATGCATGTCACATGTGTCACAGACACGGTTATGGCCTGAAAGTCCTCTGGTTGACGAGTTGTGGCCACTTCAGCAGTATTATACCAAATGAACCTGGAGGACATATATCCAATGCTATGCATGACTTCTCAGAATCTTTGGGAGGATTTTGTGGCCTGTTACAAGCAAGCTATTCAAGTTCAAAATTTCGATTTTCTGGGGTTTCAACTTTGATGTCTTTCAGTAGCAGGAGGTACAGGCACCCCTGTCCTAAGACCTCACCCAATCAATGCCAATATGTTCAGAAACATGCCTACAAATTTTCGAGGTGAGGAGATAAGTGCTCATGCTGCAATAGTGCTTTGTCCCATTAGGTGATGGTGTCCCATTCGGGTGTATAATACTGTAGTACATTATAGTACGTTGCAATCTGAATGATTTTGAATAAATGCTCAGGTGCCCCAGTACCAGGTCTGTCACCGGGACAGCACACCGACTCAAACTTAGACCGGTGCAATCCAGACATAGAGAAAACATTGAGTTGGTTTCAATACTTGATTCAAAGCATTTGGAACATGATTTCTGATGTTGTTTCGCACTTTCTTGCTGCCGCTAGTTCTTGTTAATGGGATGGATTTTCAAGACAACAGCCGTCGAAATCACGGCTGTTGATGGAGGGTGACGGGCGACGGGTTTTTGCACAGCCAACCGATGAATCTCGCATATTTCGAGCATTTATCATGGATAATGAACTTGCATTGACGATCTAAAGTGATTTGTGCTGATATGATGACGGCATTCCTACTTCTCGAGTGAACCAAATGTTGATTACATATCTTTCCCTGTACCCTGTTCAACACATTTTTCTTGTCAGAATACAGTTCTTCCTTAAACAGGAGAATAGAGAAGCACCTCACCATTCTATCTATCTCACAATTAAGTGCAGGACTGCTCGCTAATGCTTTTGAAGATGTGTTTCAGTGCGAACTGCCTGTGAATCTTCAACTTACCAAAAGGTATATCAAGAGGATAAAGTACCGCGCATTTTCCAATGAAAAAGGCCAGGTTTGCGTATTGTCTCTGAACAAACGGTAAGATGCTCCTTGAGGCTCTATTGGATGTCGGTATAGACTAATTTCACTCGCAGTTGAACCAGCAACTTCTGTTCACCGTCGACAGCCCTCCCGTCACCCGTCCCGTGCCATAGACATTTTGTTAACTCACACGATGGACCGTCGGGTGACAGGCCGTGCCCGTCCGTCGTACACCCGTAGAAATGACGGCCATACCCGTGACGGGCACGGTGTGCAGCCTTAACTATCAACAATTTATCATCCGGTGGGGTTAAGCTCGATGTCTTTTATTTCCGAGTCCACAGTATGGCCCACAGCACGCATGAATATGGACAGACAAGACATGCATTTGCTTCGCTCCAGCCAGGCGGGTAAATACAAATGTGTGTGTAGAAATAATGACTCCATTGAACGTGTACGGTAGTATGTATTGAAGGTGTTACGTAGGGTACTGCGACCCGGGCCGAAGCCCATCACGGGTCTTATAAAATCCCCTACCTGAGTCCTACCTCGGGTCGGGCCTGGGTCGGGCTCGGAAGCCCAGGCTTGGATCGGGCTTGGGCTTGAGCCCCGACCCGGCACAGCATTGAAGAGAACATCAGCAATTTGACATTTCGATTACAGCTTTTTATAGCTTGTTGGCTTGTCGCGGCTAGTTAACAAGCTCACAAGCCGACAGGAGCCGACAAGTCGAAGAAAACTCCCATATAAAATGATGGACTGAAATGATGGACTGACCTGGGTAAAGGGAGCTCATCACTATACTAGTTAACTCCTTTCCCGGTATACTCAAAGGTGTCACAAAATTCCCAGTACCACTCGGAAAACGAATTTATTTTCAGCCAAATTTCCAAGTTTGTGAAATTCGGACATAGGGTTGTGCGCTTGTGATTTTACGGTCTTTTCCGGCCTTGACCTTGTGCAAGGTCACAAGATAAATGTCAAACAAGATGTGCCTGCGCTTCGCTCCGGCATGAGAATAAACAAAGAATAAACCAATGATAACATTAGTGCAGTTTAGAACTGGGATATTGCAGGTAACAAAAAATGAGAATCTCAAGAGGAAACAGGAGGGTGCAACAAAAAAGGAGAGATGAAAAGAAGCCGCGAAAAGACTGACCGAAAATATGAGCGTTTAAGACCGCAATGGCTTCAGAGTGATGTTGGCTTTACGGCACTTGATGACGAGAAAGAACTCGTCTAATATATTACTTGTGTTCGGGTCTTCACGGCACCAAGGCAACAACTTTTGAATGTAGTAGGGAGGGCAATTACGCGGGGAGGCAAGGCTCCGGAGGAACCACGATCGCCGGGAGTTGCAAGAATCTGGGGAAACAATAAAGAGGTGAGGGACACTTGAAAGACGGTGGAGACAAAAGGCATGCAAACGAAACCTCGACATTTCGTTAAAGAAACGGTAGATAGATGTTCGATGAAGCCGAACTTAAAGAGCCGAACGCCGAAAGTCCCGAAAGATTTGTAATCCACGATCGGGGCGGTGATCGAGATTCATATTTATGGAAAGTAAAGCGGTACCAGGAATTCTGCTAAGAAATTTCCCGTCTTTTCGGACCATCGACTCTCTAATATGGGCGCAGCATAGCGTTAGCGTGACGTGTCCGGTCCTTGCATTACAAGTCCAAGTCCAGCACGTGGGGGAATCGCTCCTTGCGCCGCGCGGTCATCATGGCTTCAGCAAATTTTACCATCGACGACACCAGTCCTCTGATTCAGTATGCCGGTATCTGGAGAGCGGGAAGCGACACCGATCCTTTGGGACATTTGCGAGTCATTCTGGATCCAGTTACCGTTCCTCTCGCAACTCAGACTTACACAGGTATTCCAATGGGGGGGACGTTTACGCTCTGCAACACCCTAGGGGGCTCCGCGACGTTCACATTCAACGGCACTCAGGTATATGTGTATGGGGCAAAACGAGACAATCATGGTGAGTGTTTCCTTGTTCATAAATGGCAACCACGGCTTCAGCAACCTGCATGCTAGGCCCATACTCTATTACTCTTGATGGCACGACAACCACATTTGACGGCTTTTCCGAAACTGCCCTCTGGACGACTTTATTCGTGTCGGATCTCCTCGCGCAAGGCCTGCACACGGTCACAGTCACTAACCAAATGAGAAATTCTACCAGTGCATACCTCGACATCGACTATGCAAGCAGCCGTATCTGCCCACTTTTTACCCGTTATACTGAAACCGTGGCTGCCGCAGATCACATGGACGTCCACCGTGGCCGAACATGGTGAAACAACGACGCTCGAAGATACCGCCAGCGGTTTTTCCTACGAGCCTGAAGCAGCATGGAGTACAGAGCTTGAAGCGGTGCTGCTCAGCGGTTTCAGCTCTGGTAATGGCCAGTGCGTCCCACTCGTCCTCGATCCATTTTTCTCTCACACACGTACCTTCCCAGCGTCACAATCGTCTACGGTGCCTCCGCGTCCTTGACGTTCCAGGTACGAACCAATCTACACATCGCAGACGCGCGTCGTTAACAACGCTTTACGCCCCGCAGGGCGATGTCATAACCATTTTTGGCGCTGTGGGGCCCTCCATCGCGCCATACTCCGTGCAACTCGACGGGACGCCCCGTGGCACACTCAACGCGACCAAGCCAAGCTACACTCCCCAGGTCGCGCTCTACCACGCCGACAATCTGGGCACAGGGCTCCACACGCTCGTGTTAACCTCTCAACCCGCAGCAGAGAGGCAAGTGCTTGCTATCGATTACGCCCAAGTCGCGGCTGTGCCTCAACCAGGGAGCGCTGATAGCCGGCGGTCCGTGTAAGTTCTATCATTTAAATTCTGTTTCTCTTACTTACACTTGGATCGCTGTAGCATCGGGCCAGCAGTCGGCGGTGCCATCGCGGGTGTCGTATTCCTTGGTTTTCTCGGCTTCCTGGTATTCTACGTCACTCGGCGGAGAGCACGCCACGCACGCCACGGGAATGGCACATTCGCGTTGTCTCCGTTTCCCCACCAGTCTCAGTTAGAACTTGACGCGGCCCCGGGCGGGCGGATGCTGCAGAAAGGCAAGGGCACTACACGGGGAGTGACGCCGACGGTGCATGCCCCGCCGCTGCCCGACGTATCAGGCACGTATTTCTCCCGGCGGGAGCAGGATGATGGGCTGCTGCAGTTGCCGCCCGATTACTCGCAGGCGACCACCCCAGATCGTTAGGGTCCTGGTTGAGAAGGTGTTGCTGTGAACGACCATATTTAACTTAGTATGCTCCCAGTTAGAGATTAATTGTTCGATGTTTTGGTGAATACATATTACGGATCTTCGGACACAGGGAGTGTTCCTTTTCACTGCGTTGAGACCCTCCGTTACGGGTAGTGGTGGCAAGGTTCGGTTCGGAAATCGGTCCGAACCTGAACCGAACCTGAACCGGACGCGCGTTCGGCGTTCAGGTTCAGCAAATACTTGAACCTGAACCGAAAGTTCGGTTCAGCGTTCTGTGGAGAGCAGGCGCGTTCGAACGCCGAACCTAAAAATTCGTCAGGTGAGTGATTTCTACACGAGTTTCTCCGGAGGCTCCGTAGTCATGGTCTGACTACGCGTACGGGGGTCTACCTCTGACTGAAGTCTGACTACGGCCGTGGTCAGATGTGGTAGCCGAAGGCTTTGACTATGTGTACCGAGCTTGGCTTACGGTGCAAGGGGAACTCGGGATTCGAAATAAGTACATAGGGTCGAAAAGTTTTTTTCAACGCTCGGCTGACCCCCACCCCCGCCCCCCCCCCTCCTTCCATATAGGGAAGGAGTTTCCCACCCCTAGCGCCGGGCATGACGGGCAGTATAGCTATCCTACAGAGTAGTAACACCCTCCTGGCCATCTATTACACATCTGGTGTGCTTTTCCTCACACTCCTGTGCTGCTATCACCCCCACTTCGGCACTAGGCACCAAATCATCACAACTTAGGTGTATATTGGCAGGGGGAAATAATGATACTGTACAAGCGCTCGCCGGCGCTTCGCGCCGGCTCCCACTTGCTGGATGTAACTAAAATAAGAACATTGATCCGAGATGCCGGAATGATACATTAAAGGCGGAGTTTAAAAAGGCTTCAGACGGACAGAATGGATAATTTTATAAAGAGAGTGATATCCATGATAGTGAGTCTCATATTCTGTTTTCCTGAACATCTGGGAAAGTGGTTGAGCCAACGGAAGGCAAAATCTACAGCGCCGTGCGTGATCCGGCATTCCATATTAGGAAACTGACCTTCAAAATGGTTCGGGCATCATACAAACCCTTCCTGAAACCTCTGGCATGGTTCAAATGGTGTTTTGAGGGTTTCCAACATCTTCTAACAAAAGAATCACAAAGTTTTTTTCAGCCTCCCCCGGGACCCCCCCCCCTCTCCCCATGTACAAAATTTTAATCCTGAGTTCCCCTTGCCTACGTGTGCTATGTATGTCCGCCTACTTCTTCCTACTTCTTCCTACCCCGCGTAGCCACACCTTGCCGTTGTTGTTGTTGTCCGAGTCCGAGTTTCCCGAGAGGGAGGGCGAAGGCCAGACAGGCGGCATTGTGTGATCTGGTGGAAAGGATGAAAAATGAAATGAAAAAGGAAGGATGATCAAAAGCGTGTTTGGCGGGGGCTTCGCGGTGTTTGGCAAGGGTGTGTGTACAGCTTCCCTCGCCTGATTTGATCACCACGAGACGGCACGCCGACTCAAACTTAGACCGGCGCAATCCAGACATAGGGAAAACATTGAATTGGTTCGAATACTTGATTCGAACCATTTGGAAATAATCTCTGATGTCATGTACGAGTCTGGATCGACATAAGACTCCAACCGTTTCCGTTTGAAACCGTTTATAAATGGTTATAACCATTTCCGTTTCCATTTTATTTGCCAGTGGTGACAAACAGTTTGCAAACTGTTTATACACGGTTTCAACGGTTGATTGTCTTGAGCCAGCTTGTAGATAACCTTCCTGCAAAGACAGTCACAACGGGAATATCCCGAGGTGCGAAGGCCAAGGGACGCGCAACCGGGCCCAAACCGCGTAGCAGAGGAAGACCGCCGAGCTCGCGAAGACAGCTGAGGATGAGTGTGAGTCCGGAAATGCCAACCATTGTGCTCACCGTCAACTGCAGAATTCTGCTGAATCTTCGAAAACAGCTGAACCCGAGACAACCGTTCAGAGTCGATCCAATACTGATGTTACGGATTTGATGGCCGTGTCCCCATTTGGTACTCCGGTGCAATCCACGCAACCTCGAGCTTTTTTGAATGTATTGTTACCCTGCAGCCACAGAGGCCTCTCAGAGCGTCGAAAAAACCATTAATACATTCCTTACCATCACTTCAGATTTTTCTGGGCTGTAATGAGGATGTAATGTGCTTAAATACCTTTTGAATACAGACAGTTTGCTGGTTCCTATGATTGTGAACGTTCCCAACCTCGTGTCTTCTCCTTAGCTCAGCTTGTAAAGCCTCATCTTTAATGTTTGTAGTCCCCATCTGCTATACTTCGTGAGTTCAAGCCAGGTGCAATGTAAGGGTTTTACTTTTTTTTTTTTTTTGACCTGAGTCATTTTCAACCCAATGTCTTTTTTTGCTCCTCGCCGCCGTCTTGCGTGCCCGAGAATTATGGGCCCTTTTGAAAGACCTCTCTACACAGATTCATATGAACTGTATTCCAAGAGACAATTTATTAGTTTCATTTTGCTAGATGTTGCCAGCAGAGTTTTATGAACAACAATTATTATTGGCCTTGGTTATAGAAGCTGGTATCCCATAGTGTTTGCCATTCATCTATTAGCTTCTTTTTCACCCCTCTTTCCCCAGGTACTGTCCCGCTGTTGACCTGTAGACTCAAACCTTTCAATGTCAGCCACCAGCAGACTTACGTCTTTCCTGACATTTCTCTTGGCAATACTCGACATCCAAATCGGGTTGCAAGCAGTTGCTTGAGCCCTCAGAATTTCTGCGGCCCTGGTAAGCTCGTCTGCGCGCTTCAAGACGTGTTGAACATTTTGTTCAAGCTGAAATTATCTACATAAATCTTATTCACAAACAGGATTTATCCTGTATGTGCCTATTTGGGGGGTTTCAAAGGGGGGAGGACCGAGAATGTTACAATCGGCCCATTTGACTTGCATTTATTACCATTTTGGGAACAGCGTCTATTTAATCTTCCGGCCCAAAATTACACAACCCTCAATGTGAGCTGGTCAGCACACAAGTGCCGACCAAGCAAACATTGAGCCCTATGTCTGTAAGTTGAACAAATCTCCGTCTTATATTTTCTGTTTCTGTTTGTGACTTGCCGCTTGCTGGCCTCTTGCTATCATTCCAGATCACTTTGGCAAGCTCGTCCGCACGGTCACGCCCTGATCCGGAAATAGATGCAATATTAACGCGCACCTCGAACTCAATATTGTAAGGGCAACTTTAAGCTCGGTGCGGGGCGCGGGGGCTAGTGGGGGAATCCGAAGTATAAATATGGGTACTAGAATACAGGAGCGGAAATACTACGCACCTAGTGGGGGAATCCGAAGAGAAGAAAGGATGGGGATTCCCACGCTAGGCGAAACCTTATATACTAATTGGTAACTACCCAGTAGCACATGTCCAGAGGTATCTACAGTGATCACAGGCCTGATTGCACAGCATGTGCCAGATGTCCCGGATGGTTGGACAGGCGGATGGACGGGCGCAAGGGCGTCCGGGGCACCAGGCGGAAAAGCGTCCGGGGCAGATCCGAAAGCGTCCGGACCGGATCCGGGCGGAAAAGTGCCCGGAGCGGGGGTTCCCCTGACAAATATAGTCATCCTGTTCCATAACAGCATCAAGGAAGTCCTTCAGCGGAACCACGGCAAGATTGGTGTCAGGGGTGTTCTCCTCAGCGTCTTCTCTCGGCTTTACATTCTCTTTGGCGTCGGATCTACGCTGGCGATTCGCCGCACTGGTGCGCGAGTTACACAAGATACAGGTCTTGTACCGGGTACCATCTGGTTTGAGCCGGAAAAGATCGAATGACTTGTCGGTTTTGCATGGGGAGCAACGGACCTAACATCCTCGGGCTTGGACATTGAAGCAGACGTGGGACAGACGTGAGAAGAGAAGCGTGACACATTCGTGTTGTTTGTTCATGTTGTATACCGTAACTGATATGTAAGCCGGCGATCAAACCCGTAACATCAGTGCTGGGTCGATAGTGTTTTGTTCCGTTCAAGTTTCATTCAGGTATTTTTGTAGAATTTGGCTCAGGGGAGGACTTCCAGGCAAGGAGGATGCAAAGAGAATCCAAGGGTTTACAAACCAGTGGGATATCTACAACAAGTATCCTAGCTTTATAGACAATGAAGATATCACATGTATGTGGAATATGAAATATGTGGGTCAGAAGTTGAAATAAACTACGGTGCAGCAACAACGGTGAAATAGCGATATTCAAATGATCGGAAGTACATGTGGGTCAAGCTTGTATTTCCAACAATTTTATTTGCGCAACACCAAACAGCCATCAGATGGCTCGAATGGCTGCATCGCAAACTCTCTATTTTCCGACCGCCGACCAGAATCGGCCGAAAACTAGGATAATCCGCTTCACACAACCGCTTCACACCCAGCCAGTAGTGATGTTCTGGCTTTGGCTTGGCCTGAAAGCCATGGCTTTGGCCTGACTTTGAGTGGTTTTGGCTTGCTGAAATCTCAGGCCAGGCCAAATCATTTGGCCTGGGCTTCGCTCAGCCTGGCTTTGGCCTGGGCCATGGCTTTTCCATCAAGTTTGTATTTGCGCGAGAACAAAGGTGTGGAGTGTTCGGATAAAGCTTTATGAAAGTTAGAGAGGTTTTAAACACTTCATTAGCATTTTAGGAACAACTAACATTGCAAACAGATCTTCTAGAATGGATGTTGGAATTTTTGTTCTGTCGAAATTGGATTCCACAGACCATTTTCAGTACAAATCTGTGATATGGTACTTAATCGCAGCTCTGAATGGGGGCGCAATGGGCGAAATGACCACTATGGACTTGATGTGCATATTTTTGCCAAGATTTTGTCGACCATGTTACTGCACACAGAGAGGGTCCAGAAGCTTTGGCTTTTTGGCCCGGCTTTGGCCTGGGAGATGATCAGGCCAGGCCAAAAGCCATGCCAGGCCAAAATTTTGGCTTGGCTTTGGCCTTGGTACCAAAGCCAAAAAGCCATGGCTTTTTGGCCTGAGGCCAAAGCCAGAACATCACTACCAGCCAGCACGCTATACTAACATGAAGGACTCCTATGCGGACACCTTTACCCTCCCCCATGACAAACCCCAGCAACAGGCTGGATGGACGATCCCCGTGATCTGGTGTGTGAGCTGGTGGAAAGGATGAAAAAGGAAATGAAAAAAGGAGGAGCGTGTTTGGCGGGGGCAATCGCTAGGGCTTCAACCCGTCGCCGTTTTTGACGGGTCGACGGACAGGATGGGCGGGTAAAGACCCGCCCGTCTGGGCCCTCGAGCCAGCGCCAGGACGGGACGGGTACGGGACGGGTTGACCCGTCGACGGGGTACCCGCTCCCGCCCGTTTAATGGGTTTGACGGGTCACCCTTCCTAGATGGAAATATGCATTAAATTTAGATGAATTTCGTCCAATTTCCGGGAATTGAGGTGAAACTTACCCATAGGAAACTTCTTTGCTAAAATATCAATTCTTGCCCGCCACAAGCACCTGGATGGCATTGCCGGGACTTGCCGATATCTGATCTGCGATCAAATTCCGCAATTGGCCGTTCACAAACACTTGTCTGGTCTTATACAGGGCACTTGAGATATTTTATGATACTTTAGAGGTCCTAGTAAACTCCCAGTTTGGTCTCAGACTGTCGATAATTTATTAAACTTACTTGCACAAACAGTCCTCCAGCACCCGTCAAAACGGCCGTTACGGACGGGACGGGTGGGACCCGCCCGTCTCGGGGCCCTCAGCTACCCTCTGACGGGACGGGTATACCCGTCCCGTCGAGAAAAACGGCTGTTTTTTTTGACGGCCGTCCCGTTTAACGGACGGGTTGAAGCCCTAGGCGTCGCGGTGTTTGGCAAGGGTGTGTGCACAGCTCCCGGTTTCTTCCCTCGCCTGACTTGATCACCACGACGACCGGGACGGCGAATACTTGATTCAAACCATTTGGAAAATAATTTCTGACCTCATTCCGCACTCTCTTGCTGCCGCTAGGCTTGGCTTGCAAGCCCTGACTTACTTAGGCTTGTAAGTCAGCGGCTTCGGCTTCAAATTCCTCAAGCCAAAGCCAAAGCCGCCAGCCACGGCTTGGCTTTGGCTTAAGCCCCGGCTTCAAGCCATTTTTTCCCCCAGCAGTGTAGGGTTATTAGCGGTGCCGGGAATGCTTAAAATCTTTGCAGTCATGTTGGAGGAAGGAGCACCTCTTCGATTTTAGCCTACATAGACGTGTTCAAATTGGACAAAATCAAAATCAAACCAAATTGAATATGTGAGGATGCGGTCCCAAATTCGATATATAAGAGCTTGAGTCGTCATTTTCTTTGTGCTGCCACCAACACTAATTTATCATGCTGGAAACTCGTCTTTTGACTGGGTTATTCACATGGAAGAGGTCATCTAGGCAGGAGTCTTGTAAATGGGTTTTCTTGGCTGGGTCCATGCCCATAGACTAAATCCTACAGCCACAGGTGCGGCCTCGTTGAATTTTTTTGCGGGATACTGTACGTACCTGCATGGGCGGCAACACCCCGAGGACCATGACACTGGCCTGCCCCTTTTTCAGGCAACGGACCCACCGTGATAGTGACTGTTGCATGACAAGACAATCACCTAAAGTTTATTTCTCATATTATCAAGGGCCGAAAGGTTAGTTTAAGCCGTTTGAATGTGCATCTTCTGTTCTTGTTGCAAAATTGATGGTTTCTGTGTGTGATTTTCACGAATCCGAGCCCCAAAGAATTTTCCAGAATTTCCTTTCGTCGTGTCACGATTTTTTCAAGGCAACGAACCCTGTCGTGGCCGTTACCCCACTGAAAAATGGCAACACAGCAGGCAGGGATTGACCATGACCGTTGCTCCCATACAGGTTCGTCCAGTATTCACCTTATTTCGACTCTATGATTCATCAAAGACTGCCATGGTCGAATCTTACGCACCGTTTCCTGCTTAACCAACAACTACCTGTCCCCAAGGTCGGAACACTTGGATCTGATCGGCATTTGGGGCTTGCCGGGCGCTCACGGTTGCCGGCTTCGAGAAAACACCGGTTAACGCCCAGCCACCTCCATCGGGGGCATACTGCCATCGCATTAGGCTGTGCAGGCGGCGAATCGCCACGTTGTTAACCACCAAGTGCATCGAGACATCCTTTGTTACCAGCGTTCAGTCAGGCCGGTAAGTATATCCATCCTCTTTAGAAATCCACCCTAATCTACATCCCCAGACGTGAATGGAGGATTTACTCTACTTTGGGGGCCTTCTTGTCATCATCTGCGTCCGCCTCATCCACGCGCTCGTGTGTCGCTATGCCGCCGAATCGAATCTTCGGCCAGCTGCAGCCCCGAGCATCTGGGTAACTGGCGAGAAGCCGAACGTTAATGAGAACGTGGATGAAACCAGCGGCCTGCTGGACTCGACTAGGTCGAGCGCGGCAGCTCTTGACCGGCCTCGGTCTCTGAGTCGCAAGAGAAAAGCGGCCTGCTGCGCAGCTGCGGTCGGTTACATGGCTGCGACTGCTCTCGGTACGTTTCTCCCTCACCTCGCTGGGTAGTCGCCGATTTTTAGAGTCACAGCCATCAAGCATACCGTCGAGCATCATGAGGTTGCTCTGCTCCTGCACGATCTGAGATTTGTGTATGGCCGCGGCGGAATGTTCCTCACAGCGGTCCGTCATATTTTTCCATCGCCCGGGAAGACTGGGTTGATGGAACTTTGCAGCTTATGGCCGTGATCCACGTCTTGGTAAATAACTCAGCTTCGACGCTCTACCGTGTGCAAGCAGAAGGGCTCACGCTCTTGGTTCTGCCATTTATCATGCGCTTTCTCGGCGCCCCGGGAGCGTCGGATGAGAACGTGATGTTAGACTTGCTGGTGGAGCCAATGCTCGGAATGGTCGTCTTTCTGTCGGGCGTTGTAGTTTAATGCTTGGCCATGTTGTAATCCCATGGTACATTCTCTGGTTGTAATCCCGCGGCGGCGAAAGTTACTGTGAGCGGTGGTTGTCGGCCTTCGCATGCAGCTCCACTGAAATTCCACGTAGAGAGGCTCATAGACCTTGTTTAAAATTTTATTTCACTACTTGAAAAAATCAGTCACAACCCTTCCCCAACGCTGAGCCAATGTTGCATGACATGCAGTTAGATTTTGAATGGTTAAAGGTGTCCAAGCTCGGGCGGTTCACTAGCCATTCACAGACCGTTATTCAGAACAAGGCGGACCTCCGCTTCGCTCCGGCATGCGAGACGAATTTCGAAAATGAAAGATATTTATTGCATGTATACTTTGCGTACAATTACAGCAGAAAATTACGCAACTGCAAGGGGGTGAATAGCTTGCCTTTCTTGGCATTGAGTCGATTTTGGCAGATTCAGTCGAACTCTGAATTCATTTTTTTCGGCGTAAGTGTTAGAAATGGTCGACTGTCTTCGCCTGAACGGCGATGGGCTGGAAGAATGCTATACATCGTCCCCACTTCCCTCAAAAGGCCTTGTGGAGTGGGGTTAAATGCTGCCCACGGCTTTGTTCGTTTGACGATATCGGGACCATGCACTAAAGGAATTGGGGGGGGGTCACTGCCCAGAACCTGAATTTAAGATGTAGGGCAGGCCATTTTGGTTCACTCAGCATCGCACGAACGGGGGAGAATGCTGCTGCCGGCCCAGGGCTGAATAACTCCGACGGCGGAAGGGAGATACACCACCGGCACCTCCGAGTCGCGGCCTGTTTTGCCCTCACCGATGTCTGTGCTCTTCTCGCCTCGGGGTGCGTCTCCTCCTACAGGCTCTCTCGCTCCGTTCGCTCCCTCCCTCGCTTCCTGTACATCTCGAGCAGAATATCACGCCGTTCACTCTCCTCCCATTCGTGTTCGCCCGCGTCGGCGTCCATCGCTCCTTTCCCTTGCTCGTCGCACCCACACACCAGAGCTCCTCTTCCCCTGCGCCTGCGCGTGCTCCTTTTCTTTGTCCCTGTCCTTTATGTCCACGGCCCGCTCTGTGTCCGTCGTGCGGCCCTTCCCGTCTAGCCTCCCAGCGCGTGATTCTTTCCGCTGCGTGTCGTTCGCGTCCCCTTTTTCTTGTTCCTCCGACTCTCGGCCACTCACATTAGCATTCTGTGGGCCGCGTTAGCAATGCATAGATGGAACGGAAGAAGGGCTGTACGGACGGATGCAGGAACCCGCAGAGCAACATTTTAAAGAAAAGGACATGGGATGCGGCGCACGCGGGTTCCGTGCCAGGTACCCAAGGCATTGGTACCAGCGAAGGAAAGAAATGCGGACGCGTGTGGTGCACGCGGAATCCCCGCGGCAAGACAAAGAGGAGTGCATGCCCTCCGCCGTCCACCAAAAGCGAAAAATAGACCCCCAAACACAGAAAAACGAAAAACAAATTGAGATGGATAAGCATGGGAGATGAACTGAAACCAAAGAGAGACAAGTAAGTAAATCACAGCACACGCGCTATGCGCAGAGAAAAAGAAAAAGAAAACCAAACCGCGGAGGTAAAGTTTGTTCACAAAAGAACTCGCCGATAATCTTCAAGCTAAGCGTATTATGGTCCCCCCTACAAATCTCGAGCTAATGAGAATAAACGTGTTTGGCGCGGAATGGTACGACACCACGAATTTGCCCGCGGCCTTGCTTCCTTTGCTTCCTTGTTGCTTCTCCTGGACCCTGGTAAAGCGGAAGAAATCATGGTGGGCCGAGAAGTCGAAGAGTGGGCATGTCCGTACTGTGTGCAGTGCAAGGCAATATCAAGTGGCTTGTGGCTCTTAATCTAACAATTGTGCAAAGGATGAGCAAAACGGTGTTTGGGGCGTCGCGGTGTTTGGGAAGGGTGTGTGCACAGCTTCCCTCACCTGACTTGATCACCACGACGACTGACCGACTCGATTCAATCCATTTGGAAAATAATTTCTGATGTCATTCCGCACTATCTTGCTGCCGCTAGTGATTCCGCGGCTTGGCTTGGCTTGCAAGCCCTGACTTGGGCTTGTAAGCCAGCGGCTTCGGCTTCACATTCCTCAAGCCAATACCCACGGCTTGGCTTTGGCTTAAGCCCCAGCTTGAAGCCAATTTTTTCCCCAGCAGTGTAGGGCTATTAGCGGTGCCGGGAATGCTTAAAATCTTTGCAGTGATGTTGGAAAAAAAAAAAGCACCTCTTCGATTTTGGTCTGCATAGACGTGTTCAGACTGGACAAAATGAAAGTCAAACCAAATTGAATATGCCATCAAAATGTTCAAGTTGTGAGGATGCGGTCCCAAATTCGATATATAAAGAGCTAGAGTCATCATATTCTTCACGCTACCACCGACACTAATTTGTCATGCTGGAAACTCGTCTTTTGACTGGGTTATTCACATGGAAGAGGTCATTTAAGCAAGGGTCACGTTCGAGGAGGCGGATTAGATTACGTGAAGGTCGTCGGAGATGGAATGGGATATGTGTTTTTCAGCGGCTTACGGGGCATGGTGGAGAGTTAGTCTTCTGAAGCTATTCGAGAATCATGTGTCCCTGGTGTCGTCTCAAAGCTATTTTAAAAGGTGCGCAGCGGCGGGTAACTATTGATTGTTGACCACTGGTTGCAATCTGACAGGCCTGGACCACAGCCTCCATCATCACTCTTGCTACCAGCCACCACATTCACACCTCTGTTCGCTGTAGTATTGTCCACAGAGTGGGTCAGATCTCCCGCACATGAGCATCCACTGAATCGCGCCAGAATTCGCAGGCTGCGATGGAATTCGAAGATCTAGAGCCCAAACACCGGGGGCAAAATCAAGCGCATGTACACCCCGCATGCAACAAACGCATGTAGTTCACAGGTGGGTGTGACATTCGGCAAAGGGCTTTGTTACATTCAACCTTTTCGGTAACTACGAATTACTTAGAATATAGTTAGTTAGCACTTGTTATGTCCATGCCTTTCCGGAAGCATCCGGTTAATCTGGACGCTTAATCCATCCGGTTCATTTAACCGAACCGAACCTTCCAGTCAGTTACTTCCAACCATCCGGACGTGTTGTCCGTGCTCCGGGCACACGTCCGATCAACATGCTGATGCATCCGGCTTTGCCCATGATGCACGCCCTTGGGGTTTTACGCAATGAAGGATTACTGAGTGTTTCCCCACGTTTGACCATATGACTTATGCACACATGCTTTCCTCTTATTGTCTTTATTGTTCTCAACAAGTACTTATTGTCTTTACCTTACTTCTCGCTACATTTGGATTATCTCCGTACTTAGTATAAATACGGTATTTACTCTGCATGTATCTTCAGTTGATAATTAACGTGCTTTGCCTCCGCATTGCTCCATCGTCTGTTCTCTACCTTCATTCTACTTCGACACCAAGTTAGTTGGTGTACCCGCACGCTTCGTGGTATCACTTTACATCCGGACCAATCCGTCCGGCACTATTCACCAACCACCCGATAATCCGGCCGATCCCGCTTACATTCCGGCCAGTTAATTGGAATCCGCCCGACACGGATATAACAGCACTAATGTAAGATATGGTTTCAAAATATTTGCCAGTAAATTTCGACCTAAGCTAGGGATTTAATATGGCAAGCGGCGACTCGGCCGCAGATGCCATCTGAGCGGGGAGACGCGACAGAACCACGTGGTTGCGGCAGAGTCACGCTCATGTGACGGGTCGGTGGCCTTCTTGCCCTCGCACGCTCACATGGTGGGTGTTACACAGTGCCCCGCCCCATGCACAGCAGGTGTCATGCAGCGGCACACCATGCACCCATCCCACGCCCCGTAACCAAGACCCCGGCATGCTTGATGTGTGGTGTCTTTGTTGACATCGAACCCCACCTGCAAATTACCTTTGTCGGTGTCAAACCCCACCCGCTGATCCTTTGTGTCGCCATGGGACCCCATCCGCACGTTACCTTTGTCGACACCGAACCCCACCTGCACATCATCTTCATCGTGTTTGTCGGGTGGTGTTGTCGGGCTTGGGCCGTACCGGACTGCGGCTTTGTCCTTGGACCAGCCCCCAATTCTGTCCTCGCGTTGTTCCCCTCACTATCTATCACCCACTTTGTAGAATCTACTCTGGTCGCACGAACACATCACTTGCCGTCTCCTATTATGCTTCTTTGAGTGTGCGGCCGGTTGTACATGAAATGCACAACGGCCACCGTGCAGTCGCAGACTCAAAGATTTAATCTCAGAAATTAATGCATGCCTACACAGAATCAGAGATGGGATTGAAAAGACATGGTACGGGTAGATAATTGCGGGGTATCAAATATGTAAAGTGCATGCGGAAAAACTAAGATACAGTCAGACTATATGCCGCTAACCAACGGAACAAATATCAAGGAAATGAAGATATACACGATGCATAAATGGAGAGAGATAGAGATATAGTAGATCAAATAAAGTAGGAGCGGAGTAAGTAGATAGGTAGCACATGCGAGATCGAAACCGATGGAAGGGAAGACAAGGGAGAAGAAAAATTGAATCAAGAGGAATTCAAAAATAGTAAGCAGGAAAGGCGGGCTCAATCCTCCGTGAGAACCCTCCGCATTCCCCCGCTTTGCGTCCGGCCTCTATCGCGCGCCTGCGCCGTGTGAATTCGCTGCCTACCCCCACCCGCACCCGTACCCGTCGCGCGCGGCACCACCGTCGAGAGAAGGAAAGACGACACTCACCTCCTTAATCAAATAGAGGGGAGATGAGGAGGGAGGCAGACAAGGGGGAAGGCAGACAAGGAGGAAAGGGAGGGAGACAGGGAAGAACGAGGAAAAACGAGAACGTGGAGGGGGAGATGCGGAGACGAGATGAGAGACGACAACGGAGGGAGATGTGACGAGGGACGGAGACTGGATATGAAGGAAGGAGCGTAGATAGGCGGAGTGGAGACTAGGAGAGAAGGGCGAAAGAAGATGGAGTAGAGGGGAGCATCGGACAGAGGAAGGAGGGCAGAGAGGTAGATAATGTAGACGCACCAGCATACCCCCCATTCCAGCTGTAATTCACATAACTCTCGGCCACCCCTGTGAATGTCTTGCTCCCCCATGCCTGCCCCGACTACACCCGCTGCTATACACGCTCGAGTCGCTCTGCACTGGCGAGTGCTGCATCCCTCCGCCTCCAGAGGACGTCGGTACCGCCGTGCTCGCCGGATGTGAAAGCGAAGATGCCAACTGCGAAGAGGGAGGCGAGCGACGGCAGATCCCGGATGGGCTTGTACCCCGCGTAGTACGTGCCCCACACGTGTGCGTAGAAGGCCTCGTGGAACTTGGAAGGCGGCGGGCCAGGGACCGGGGTCGGGCGGGGCACCGTTCAGATCATAGCCGTCTACATCGTCATCTGGGCACGCGTCCGAGGGGGAGGGTGTGGGCGAGACGGCAGAGAGCGCAGGGCGGTTGATGAGAACAAAGCGAGGACAAAGCTGTGGTCCGGTACGGCCCAAGCCCCCGTGGGATCCCGACAACACCACCCGACAAACACGATAAAAATAATGTGCAGATGGGGTTCGGTGTCGACAAAGGTAACGTGCGGATGGGGTCCCATGGCGACACAAGGGATCAGCGGGTGGGGTTTGACACCGACAAAGGTGATTTGCAGGTGGGGTTCGATGTCAACAAAGACACCACACATCAAGCATGCCGGGGTCTTGGTTACGGGGCGTGGGATGGGCGCATGGTGTGCCGCTGCATGACACCTGCTGTGCATGGGGCGGGGCACTGTGTAACACCCACCATGTGAGCGTGCGAGGGCAAGAAGGCCACCGACCCGTCACATGAGCGCGACTCTGCCGCAACCACGTGGTTCTGTCGCGTCTCCCCGCTCAGATGGCATCTGCGGCCGAGTCGCCGCTTGCCATACTAAATCCCTAGCTTAGGTCGAAATTTACTGGCAAATATTTTGAAACCATATCTTACATTAGTGCTAACTAACTATATTCTAAGTAATTCATAGTTACCGAAAAGGCTGAATGTAACAAAGCCCTTTGCCGAACGTCACACCCACCTGTGAACTACATGCGTTTGTCGCATGCGGGGTGTACATGCGCTTGATTTTGCCCCCGGTGAAATATGTCTCCTCCGGCCGTGTGGATTTCAATGCCGCCGGCCTGCCCGAATATCAAGGGTGCTATGCCATCGTACTCGACTCTCTCTTCAGCGCAGAGGAACTTTCCTCCTTTCTCGCCGAAGCAGAGGTCCTCCACCTGGAACGTCGCCCAAATAAACGCCGGCACGCACGAATACACAGACACGTCATACCGGAACAGCGACCGCATTATACGACTCCTTCGAGCTGTCGGACAAGATCTTCGCGCGGATCCGGCCCCACCTTGAAGACATCGAGGAATTCCAGGAAACGGTGTTCACGAGTGGGGAGGCGAAGCAGAAATGGCGGATGGTGCGCATGAACGAGAGACTGCGGTTCCTGCGATATCCCATAGGCGGATATTTCAAGGACCATCAAGATGGGTGCTATATAGACGAGTCAGTTAAATTCCTCAACTCCAGGACGCTCAGTGTTGCCGGTATTTCAACCAACAGAAAAACGCAGCAAAGAACCTTCTATACGGTCCAGTTTTATCTCCCTTCAGATTCCTCTGGCTCCGAGGCGAGTTTCGTCCCTCCACAGGGTGGATCGACACGCTTTCTGTCGTGGTCTTCAAAGTCAAAACATGCTTATGCCGATGTGGAGGCTGTTCCCTGTAGGGTACTTGTGTTTCAGCACGCCAAGCTTCTGCATACCGGAGAAGAGGTGAAGGTTTAAGCCCATACCTCTCTGGGTGATATTGATGTCTCTATAGGTCACCGGTGGGGTGAAGTGCACCGTACGCTCGGACATATTGTATGAGCGTGTTGGTCCACCTGTGCTCGTAGACTAGCGCATCTAGTCCTTTATTCCGATGAATATTGACTTGCCGCTCTAGTTGTGCTATAAAATGAGTGGCTACGTCGCGGATGCGGGTTCCCAACAAAACTCTTGGACATAGCCGCCCGTTTTGTGCCACAGAATGGAGCAGCAAATTAATACGGGTTATCGGGTCCGTGATAGTATACGTACTCGTTTCCTCCGAGAATTCTGTAACGTGCGTTCCCTGCTAGATCGAGCGGCCAACGTTTCACGAGAAAGCCCCATGTATTGGGTTCCTTCAGGGTTCGCTAAAGTCTGCGGCCGCAGTGATATTGTTGTTCGCCGAAGAAGCCTTCTTCAGCCACGGTTGGCTGCTGCTGACGTTGATGGTCGTCAGACGGCACGGTAGGCTTGTGAGAGGCCGACGGTGTACTGCGCCGGGGTAGCCGAGAGCTCTCCACTGTATTGTAGCCGGGCATGACATACGGAAATATTGTCGAGAAATTATTGGAACTTGGTGATTTGGCGGCCCGGCAAATGCCGCTGATTGCTTTGGGGCCGCTTTCCATCTCTCATCTTGCCACCATCGAGCTTTTACTACAGACATCCTCAAGCCTACGTCCTTAGCCACTGGAAGGGCTATTACTGGCAGATCCCCATCGCGACGAGACTAAGTATATACAGTTGATGTCTGCTACATGTCGGCTTATAGCGGCCCCTTGACTGCGCTGCGCCGTCCGCTACCTATCGGCGTGATACGTTCCCGGTTGCAATGGAGCCGTACGTGGTGAGTGGTTCTAGTATAAAACTCAGCAGCTGTTCCTCTCTGAAAATTATCTTATTCAATTCTTTCCCTTCAAACCTCAACTTCTTTCCTCCAATGCTTCACAAACCTTTCGTCTTCCGCAAGATGGGGCTTCTGCCTCTTCTCGTTTTTTTCTCCACCTTGATCGCTCCCGCCATTGCCTCTACTATCCCCGCCACCCAACGCAAGGCCCAAACGATCCGCTGGGTCGACTGCCACGACAAAGTCCCTGACGGACTCGGCGACGAGCTGAACGCCACCAATGGTGTCTTCACCGGAACGATCCCGCCCAGCCTGTTCTGCGGTGAGATGGACGTCCCGATGGATTACACCAAGCCGTTCGACGCAGCCACCAATAACATCACCATTGGCTTCGCGATGAACCGTCCCGCCAAACGTGCGCAGGGGCTCATCCTCTAGTTCGTCCCGATTCCATCCCTCACTTCCTCCGTCGACCGCTGATATCATTCCTTACAGCCATGCGGGTACATCCACCGTTTTGAACTCTCGCACTTGGGTTTCTCATCTGCATATTCATAGGGGGACCCGGACAAAATGCGGCACTCCAGCCCTGGGCACATGCGTTCAACGTCACCGGAGGTGGTCTCGCTATCAACGTTGAAGGATTAGACGACTTTGATTTTCTCGGTGTGTCTTTAGCTTGGTAACGTCGAACGTCGAACTAACATGGACGAATTGCACAGCGGTCAATGTCCGTGGAATCCAACTTTCAAATCCACTCAACACCACTTCCGGTGTTTTCTTCAACAACTTACCTTTCGCTTTGTCAGTCCATTTTTATTTATCTGCCCATTGGAGCAGACCTCACTCATGATCACTCGCTGATCAAATTGAAATTGGCAGCCCGTCGACACAGGATGAATTCGACCAATACCAAGCGGCGATGAAGAACTTCTATGCTGCCGCCACCAGAGACAGCACCCCTCCTGGAATCATGAACTTTGTCGGGTCGAAAGAGGTCGTCCAGGATTGGGATGCCATGCGGGCTGCGTTGGGGTATGACAAGGTCAGCCTCGCCGTTGTTTCATAGTGCGTGCACATATCCCAAATCCCTGCGCAAACTGACTAATTCCGACTATCCACAAGCGGCACGTTCCCGGGTCTGGAATACGCAACGCAGTTCCCCAATCGTGTTGACAAGTTTGTCCTCGACGCATCGATTCCACACGGCATGGTATGTACAAAGTCTCGTCCAATTCGTGGTACACTAACAATAACAACCCCCAGCCGTACCAAGATATGGTCTCATTCCAAGTTGGCGCGGCGAACCGGCTGGTCCAGCGCGCAGATGCCTTTTGTCTCGCCGATCCTACATGTCCGTTCCACGGGCAGGGTAACGGTAGTGTCGTGAAGGTGTGTGCTCGACGTCTGCGTCTTCCCAGATCTCCCTTGACAGGTTTGACAGGCCTGGCAAACGGTTCTCGCACAAGGCATCAAGGCGCCGCTCGCCGCTCCGAGCTGTGGTACAGGCAAGGGATGCAACTCTTCCGTCACAGCGACGGACCTGCGCCAAGGGGTCCCCGCCATACTGCGTGCGGACCCAGACTTCCCGCGCTTTAATGTGCGTTGGGTCCTTAAACTTGCTTCCACTGACCCGCTAACCACCATCAATCCAGATCGCTCTGAACGCGTCGCTCCACGGGGATGCCAGTGGGTTCGCATTCCAGCCTCAATTCGACATCCGCGAGTCCGTCGTATCTCCGCTTCTGTGCTCCGATATGAGTGCGTGGGGCTTTTCTCATTATTCCAGTTCGCATTTCGACGCCGCATCTTAGAACTGGATGACGACATCAAGACGTTCAATGGATGGAATGCGCTCAATTTGGCAAGCGTGAGTAGTTGCTTGCTTGCTATGTATTCCAGATTCCGCATCTCATCCAATCTAATCATTCTCTTGAAATGGAATCAGGAGGATCCGCTTTCCATCCGGTACTCGCAGATTTGGCAAATGTTGCTCATGTGCGTATCCTGGCCATTCGGCGCCGCGGAGCACACCGCGCTTTCAACCGACCTCGAAATCATGTGGATGACATCCGACTTTGACTTGAAGTGTGTCTTGTCCGTCTGGCACTGTTTCAATTGCTTACCCATTGTTTATTTCCCGACAGCCTCCCCACCGAACTGACCACCTTCTCCTGGCAACACACGCCCAAGTCCACCTTGGTCCTCAGGCACGGTGATGACCGCACCAGTCTTCCCAGTGCGTCTTCCCCCACCCTCTCCGATTATTAACACCGAGTCTGACTGACTACGTTGCGTTGTTGTTGTGGTGGTGGTGCAGACACCGGTCCCTCGGCCGCTGCGGCGACATCGCGAGGAACTTCCTGCGCACCGGTGTGATGCCTGGACCACGCTCGGACGCGCAGGTTACCATTATCCCGCCTGGGGGCGAGCGTCTGCCCATCCCCGGGGCGTACGATGTGCCGACGGGTGCGATTGCGGGAGACGAAAGCACGGTACAGAATATTGTGTAGGAGGAGGCAAGCGAGAGATGCTGCCGCTGAAGGAAAGTGGAGCACACTACAGTATATTCTGTTACGGGATTGTCTTTAAATTGTAATGGTTCTTTCAATTACAATCTGCTTTCGCTGTCTATCCCGTTCCCGATGTCCATTCCTAGCTATCCAATCCAAGGATGTGGGGCCACATTCTGGGACTAGGGAGATAGATTCAAAATTGTGGAATTACACCTCACCAGGATCAGTAATCAAGATGTTCGTTGGAAGTGTTCTCCGGCACGTCGCCAGAGGGGTTAGCTTAGAGCAGAAATTTTGTAGGTGCTCTGTGTTTCGTTAGTCTGGGGTTCGCATAAGGACTACGGAGGTGAGACCCCGAAATTTTATTTCTGTTGAGGATGTGGTCATGAGTTCGAGAAGGTTTGTGCCGACCGCCTTGTCCTGTATTCGCTCGAAATTTCTTTCAAAAATAATCCTCTTTTGGAAATGGTTCAAACAGTAATTTTTGGTCTGTTTAATCAGCTGTTCAACTCGAACATGATCCTGATCTGATTGAACAGAACTCACCACAAGTCGCAGTGCATACACACATGGATGCATACACATGGGTGATTAATCGAGCCATGATTAAGTAGAATTATGTGCTGAGACATAAGTTGTTTAATGAAACTTCATATAGATTCTTGAGATGGAGAATAGACCTGCCAATGAGGAAAGATGTTGATGGAAGCGCGACAAAGTAACGGCAATTTCAGCGGTCTCAGAGGCGATTTTCCACTGAACGCTCGTAGACGCCGGGGCTACATCGTGGCATAGTTGAGTGTGAAGAGCAAGTCGGTGAGAGGTCAGTACAAGAGACATTTCCATGTGTGAATCAAAGGCAGGGATTCATCCACCTGCGGAAGAGTTGCCGGAAATCCAGAGAGCAAAGAGAAGCGACCAGAGCTGGGGTATGAAGTAATGGAAGCAAAAGTGGCCGAGGAACAGCAGATGTGAGACCCCGCCCGCGCCTGAGGATCCACGGCGTGGGTAGTGCTGGGAGGGTTCAGCGGTTGTCGTTGACTACGACGTTGTCGCCACTTCCGACGATTGGTGCCCGAAAGAGGTCACACCAAATAAAGCAAAATTTCAATGCGTATAGAAACTCAGATTGATTTCCCAGGAATCTACGTAAAAATCAGTGCTTTTAAGATTGGGGATATCAAGGCGCACGGAAACTCAAAGAGAAAGTGTGAAAATCAATACCAGAATCAGCTTGAGAGAAACAAAGGAGTTTCAATGGCGCTGAAAGGGCTATTGAAAGTTACAAATTCAGTGCGCATTTCAGTCGCGCAGAAATCCTGAGGCAATTTTGCTAGTGGAGGGTATAAATAGCAGGCCAATGGCAAAATTGGCTCAGAATTCCAGCATGGCTGAAATGCGCACTGATTTTAGAGCTTTCAATGGCCCTTTCAGCACAGCCGAAAGTGCCTTGTTTCTTTGTGGCTGATTCTGGTGTTGGTTCTCATACTTTGTCTTTGAGTTTCTGTGCACCTTGATATCCCCAATCTTAACAGCACTGATTTTTATATAGATTCCTAGGAAATCAATCTGAGTTTCTATACACATAGAAATTTTGCTTTATTTGGTGTGGGTGGGATTGCGTCGCAGACGTCCAACATTGAGAGACCAGGGCGCAAGCCTTTAAATCGCGAGGAGAGTCGGCAATGTAGTTGATACAGCTTGCTATTAACTCTGGGATATGGAGCGGGTTGACGTGTTCCATTCAGAACATCGGCTGTAGTCGACGGGGTGTATGGCAACATGGACTGGACAGCTTCAGATCTGCGCGTCGGCAGTCTGACAAGCGTGATTGGCGATTGTATTCGACCCTTTGGGATGTGAGGACCCCAGATACATGTCGCTTGGGGTATTTGGGTATTTGTAAGGGCTAGTTTCCCGGCCGAAATTGTGGCCGAAAAACCCCGCTTCTCTGGGATCAATAATCAAAATTTTGGTGTTTTTGCGCAACATTGAATCCCCGCAGTCTCGAAAACTCATGAAAGGTGGCAGGAGATGATGAGATCAGCACAGCCACATACCTTTTGGGAAAGTGGTTGTGTTTTCGTTCAATGTACGTTGGTTCGTTCCACGCATTCCGAAATTGAGTTACAAGGAAGAATGGTAACTGGTGCGGGCAAAAAAGCCAAGGGAGATGGCTGAGAATAATTCCCAGTAGTGAAAACAATATCGGCTCAATAATGAGTGGCATGGTAAACCATTCTTTGCTGGTCCGACCGCTGGATCCCGCAGAATAATTTGGTGTAAGAGAGAAGTCTGAACCAGCAGGGAGAGAGAGAGAGATGCTAAGAAGAAAGGTTCGCAATAGGGGAGACTCACCGATGTTCAGCATGCCATTAAATTGAACATCTGTCCGGGTCAGTGCAAGTGAGCATCGGAAGGATGGAGGGAGGGAGAGAGGTGCGTGGTTCACTGCAGTACTGGAGGTGCGGTGTAGCCTTTCAGCGGAAACTCGAAAAACAAAAACACATAGCAACCTGTATGACTGGCCCGAGTCAAACAGGTGGTGTCTAGACATGAGATGATTTGAAATTTGCACAATCATGGGTTTCGGAACACACCCACATCGTGGTTCACCTTGCCATAAATTTGTCCAGAACAGCATTGGGATCTGTGTAGTTTGAATTGCTTTGACATCTGGTTGGAACTTGAAAGTTGTACTGCCCTGTGGGTCGGCAGAAACGTAGAGAAAACATTGACAAAAACAAGATGTCAAAATCGTTTGAAAGACTCGGGGGCCTGAGTCGAGGGGGGCAGTTTTTATGTACTCCGCATCTTCTGAGCACCTGTCTTGCAGACACATACCATCCACCACCGAGTTATTGCAGGCTTCAGAACTGGCTTGAGGAAGTGAGAGTGGAATAAAATGAATCACGAATGTTCAACATTCAATGAACTGAGGTAGAGCTCAAACTGGGACTCTTGTGTTTCAATACTTCGACAGAGATCACAGAACACTGTACGCGCTCGCTGATTTGGATTTATTCAAGCTCTCTGGCTATTGCGAACGATGCCGACGTCACGCATTAGCCTGAGCTCATCACAGTGCTTGTTCGATTCGCGGACCACCTTTCCAAATCCAATGGTGGCGATCACACGGTTGATTTTTAGTTTGATTATAGGCGAGTTCTGTTGGGGACTGACTTGCCCGAGCTTTTCTTTTCAAACTAATGGATTGCACCACTGGTCTCACTGGGTTTGTGGTGTGGCTGAACTATGCTTGCATGGTTCAGATGATCTATCATCTTTCACTTATAGGGGTGCTCAATAATTAGGTCGACCTGGTCAGGTCGCGTTTTAATTCCAAAAATCATTTGATCCTTTGATCGCCGGCGGTAGGCGTGCGTGCCAGCATACGAGACAGATAATTACTTGAAAGAACAGGGAAGAATCAAACGGAATGCATTGCTTAATAGACTGTTTTAAACTCGATGTATGGACTGTTGGGTAGGCTGTCAAATTATACGAAGGGAATATACAGTAAAATTAGTAGGTACGGTAAAAGAGATTGGGTTTTGCAGGCACGTTGGCATTGGCAATCTTTGCGAGGATGGCCTCGTCCACGCTTTGCCGCAGGTGGAGTCTCGTCGGACGTGGAGCTGGCACGCTTTTGAGTGGTGTTGACGGCGTCATCAGATGCGTCGATCGTGGTCTCCGGGGCGGCGAAGGGCGATGGATGGTCATAGAGTTGTTCTGGAGACAGGTACAGCGCAGGATGCAGCACCCATGTGCAAAGTCGCGTGCGTGTAGAAGGGAGAGATAGTACTAGTAGAGATGGGAGAGTATGTACACAAGGTCACGAGAGATCACGGAGTGGAGTGATCGGACACTCGGCGATCACTGATTTTTCGAATTAAAACGCGACCTGACCAGGTCGACCTAATTATTGAGCACCCCTTATTGATCTGTCTTCTTGTGCAGATGCATTCAATCACAACAATGCCCTTCAGTACACTTCCCTTCAATTCTGTGTCTACCAGTTGATTCCTGTGTTAGGTCAACCTTATTGGAAGAAAGTACTTGAAAATATACACAGACTTGTGCCGTGCATTTGGATTTGGGGTGGAATTTCGGACTTGAATGAGAAAGTGAACTGACATTGGGTCTCAATGATAGCCACAGCCTCACCTACTCAATTGCTGCTTACTTCAGTGTGCCTACTCTAATCTTTGAATCTGACATCTGATTTCATTCTTGATTCGACAACCATGATGTCCAGATAGCTACTGCCACATTGAACCAGGTCCACCTGGTTCAACCCTTACTCCCAACTATTTTCGACACACTGACTTTGATTCAGAATTTTCTCAACACCTCCGCAGACTGTGCCCTCGAGATCATGGTACATTCAACCTTTCAATACATACCCAGACATTGACTGACTTGATTTAGGGCTCAATCTTTGGATTATAGCTGCCGTGCTTCTGGTTGAACAGCTGGTGTATTCCTTTGCCGTTCCCTTGTCGTCTGAGAGGAGACTAGGTTCAATGGGCATCCCTAAATTCAGTATTCAGTTGAGATCCTGACTGTCGGGTTACTTATGTTCTCTGAACTGCTACTTTCAGAGCTGGGGAAAAGCTGGAGACACCAAAACCTTGCTGCATGTCTTGTTGGTATTCCAGTCTTCTCACCGGGCTCACACTTGCATGATGCATTTAAACTTGTTACTTTTTCGGTCTTCACTGCGATGCCCTGGACGTACTTATGATTCATTCAATTCTTGCCAACATCTGTTCTATCCTAAATTTATCTGCACTTAGACACCATCCGGGTTGCATGAGGTATGTCCATTTAGTCAACTGCAATGAATTCGGTTCAGTTCACTTGAGCTTGGTCTGCTCTTCGATAGTTGAACGAAAAACCACCACTTTCTCAAAACGCGCGTGGCTGTGCTGATCCCATCATTACCCTCCGCTCAGCCTTTCTTGCGTTTTAGACGTCTGACGCTGAACGGTGTGTTAAAAGACCCAAATATAAATGATTATCCCGATATAACCGCATTCTGAGGCCACACTTTTGTCTCGGCGCCTGTTCTTCCGAATACCTCAAATAGCAGTTAATAACGTGTATCTGGGGTCCTCAAACCCCCAATTGGCAAATCCTATCGCCAATCACGCTTGCCGTACTGCCGAGGCGCAGAAGCAAAGCTGTCCAGTCCATGTTGCCATAGGGGTGGGAGGAAGCAAGAGTGATTTGATCGCCAATCAACGCTTGATGACGCCGGCGACTACGGCCAGTGATGTCTCCCACGCTCTGCTGAGCAGTGACTCAATGAGCGATGCTGTTTTCCTCGACTCTCGTCAAGTGGGGTCTACAGGGCTAAAGTGCCTGCAGTAAAGCTGAAGATAGGAACAGTTCGATCATGGTTACAACTTTACGAGTACTTTATGTACTCGTTCTTTTCATCAACGGAACCAGGTTTTTGAGTTCGTGGAACTTTTATCAGTGCGTCCTGAGGATGTAATGAAATAGTGGCTGTTTTCATTAGATTTTTGTTGTCTTTTCAAGAGCCTAATCTAATAGATTTAGTGATTATATCATCCACGAAGAGGATGCTGATTCGAATCCGGCTAGTCGATTTATGTTTTGATCTCTTTGTTTCCTAACCTCCACCGTGTCACACCTTCTAGCAGTCATAAACATTGTACACATACCAATCCATTTAGTATTGCTTTGTATAGCTCTGTGTTGAGCATCACGACTTATTTGTAGGGTGAGTGTTGTGTTGTTTTTTAAATTCAAGCTCGTGGTATCTACCATTCAACCATGGCTCTCGTAAAATATTTGAGAGTTGCAGAGGTTTCACTTAATAGGTTTGGCACTATGTTTGAGTTATATCGCTGTTATGGAAATCCGCAATACATTTTGTAGAGTTCGACTTCAGGTCGTGGCGGGTGCAGGCGAGACGTACGCAAGGCTTCGGAAGATCCCGAACACATCAGATGGTTGACTTCACTGGTGGTACAATTTCCACCGGGTCGGTTCTAGTAACACATTTGAGATATCCTGTGTCTATATAAATATCTGACCCGTATTGTACACTTTAGTTTTGAAGAATCTATGAAGTTTGATTAATCAATTCACGTCTCAATGCATAATCTGGTTTATTCACTGCCTGATTAATCACTCAGCAGCACTTTGTATGGGGTAATGAAGGGAGGCTGTTAAACAGCTGTTCTGTTAGTCCATTCACCTCACCGTACCTATATACGTCATTTCTGTCCTTGCAGAACGGAGGATTCTGGTTGAAAGTGTGCTATGTTAAACAGGTGTTTCGTTAAACAGTTCACCCCACTGCTCCCATATTGCTCCAGGAAGCATGACAGGAAAGATGTCCAGTTTGATTAAACGAGACCTGCTTTGTCAACCAGTTCAGCCCTAAGTTTGAAGTCAATAAATTGCCTGTCTCCAGAGACCAACGAACTTGTGTTCTGTTGAACAGCATCACTCACTGAGAATCTGGAATGCCATGCGGTCGACGACACCATAAAATGTGGATTGACTCGGAATTACGGAGTGTCAGCCAAAACATGCACACCTCAAAATTCAACTATGGTGCTTGTGCACTTGGCTCGGATGGAACAGGAAACTGTGTGTTGAGAAAATGAATCCTAGACAAAGACAATGGGTAAGCAGAGGCGAAGGTGTTGAATAAAATATGTGCGCACATCAAATTCCGTGTCTGCACACTCACTCATTTTAGGCCTTGTATTATTCTGGTTGTATGGCCACCTTTGGAGTCGCAAATAAAATCCTTACTGACATGTATGGCATCTCACTGGAATGGCTTGAATTGATCTGGTTTTGCGTGGCCGAGTGCTAGTCTAAGCTGGATTTCTACAAGAGCTTGAGGCATTGGAAGATTTGGGAATCACTCGGAAGAAACCACGCACCCCATAGTATGTGTATGGAGACATTAGATCTCGCGAGTGTTTCCCATTTTAGGTAGGGAAATGTCCACGCAGAGCCTGAATGAATCATCGTTTTCGCTGTTCACAAGTCGCCACGGTGTGAAATGAGATGGTTTTGGAAAAAAAAAACAACTCACAATATGAAAACAGAACAGGATGACAACACAACAGTTTAGGATTATCAAACCTTGCCTGGTAAGTGAGGAAACAGCGAATTTGTGGCTTGTTGACAGTGTCTCTTCGACTAACTGAGGTACGGTGGATGAACGGAAAGAAAACGAGGAAAGCCGATGTCACCAATTCGGTTTCGGGAATATGATACAGTAGGAACAAGGGATTCAGAGAGACTGCGATGAATGAATACTAGTTGGGAGAAATTAAGGGATTGGCTGACCCACAATTTCCAAATTTGGGCCAAACGTAATACCCAATCCTTGCCGAGTTGTTGTGTTTGTGAGCATCAGACTATGGGGTTTACCCGAGATCGGAGGTTAGTACAGTACTCTCATGGAAACTCACAGAAATGGTCACCACCAAATCAGAAAGACTTCTTCCGAGATGTCAGAGCAGGGGTTCAAAGTCGGTAAATTGACAAGGATCTGGCAAAGAACAAGTATTGCAGACCAAATTGAGTTTTTGGGAGAGTGACTTCAGTGAAATTGACAGGAATCCACATACCTGAGTCGAATATGGAATACTGCGCCACCAAAGTATAAGTAACTCTTGCCATATATGCCTGACTTGAGCCGGCTACTTGAGAAGGTTGACGTGACTGACGCTTGGAACATCAATCCATGCACTGATGTCAGTGACAAACTGAGAGGATAGGAGACGGGTCAATAAGATCATAGAACACACCTGAATACAAAAGTCTTGCTCGCTGGACTTCCCAAACAATCGAGGCAGAATGTTGTGGCCATTGGATGTGTCCCGAAACGACTGGGATGCATTGGATACTCCTTGGGATTTGAATCTAAGGAAGTTGCAAACAATATTGAACATAACGTGCAAGCTTGAAAGAGATCGGAATAAGTTACCACCAGCAACATGTCTTGCTTCCAGGAACGCAAAAGATTGGAATGGCGCACATGGTCAGTAGATTGGCTCATTGTAGCTGAATGTGGTTGTTAGAACATGCCTTGCACAACGGTTGTGAGTGACCTACCCTCAATAAAACCCAGCAGCTGCATTCATATTCCCAATGTCTTACTTCTGCGAGGTATTATAAGGTTTTTCAGGTCTTCTCTGCAGTTTATTGGATTTCGACCAGAGTTGATGTGTGTTTGCCTTCGATTAAAACGAGATCAAAAGTTCATGTAAGTGCCCAAGTGCAACTGAATCCATAGTTTTGCTCGCCCATGTGAGTTACGACTGCTGAACACTCGGTTTCCGATCCACTGACTGTGATAGACATCCCAATATATTCCAAAATCATGCATTAGGTGTCATGGTATCAGACTCAGGTTTCTGATCAGATCTTAGTACTACTTGCAGGGTCAGTTCAATGAAATGGACTGATGAACTACAATTGAAACCGCAATGAGGCAGAAATTCAGGGTCAACAGATTATCAATCAACCACCTTGGTAACTGTTCTTTGTGGAACCCGACAATCTTACTTCTTGCTCTCCTTCTTGCTCTCTCTTTCTCCCCCATCTCGGAACGAATACATTACAATGCTCCAGCGGAATCGACATCCACCTCATGAAGATGAACTTCAATCCGACCAAAGCAACGGTTCACATATGCCTCCTTCTCCCTTTGCCTTCACCACGAACATTGTACCGATGGAAAATGGTACGCAAGCTACTCGGATATGAGCTACGGCTGAGCTGATGAATCGTTTGGGACCTGTCTAAATTTCTCATCTATTGAATATGATCTGTACTCCAGCGTGGTACGCACCAGGGAAAGGGATGATCCAGGGTCGAACAAGCATGCTAACCACACCGAGCCAATAGGCTGAGAGATTGGCGCTGAACTCAACGACGCAGAGCGAGGTGCGGTGCGGCCTAGGAATAGTTCAGCGATAATACTCCAACCAGGGCCTGCAGAGCATAATAGTATGATCAAGTGGGGCTGAGATTGCATAACGTAGGCTCAACTAAAGGTCATATTTCCATTGTTCACAGTACCTGAACACACGGATAGCAGCGAGAGCCTCGAGCGGCAGTCGCGAGTTCCCTATCTCGTCAAATCATAAACTGTGTGTTTCGAACCCTCATCCCCGAAATCTCACATTCGTCCCAAGAAGTCCGATGGGATTCTGACAAGGTGAGCGTGCCGATTCATTCTTCCTGGCGGCTGAATAGTTCTTGACACCGTGATTTTGGATGTTTCAACCATGTGAACACTATTCTGTTGCATCAATCCACCCAAACCCCCTTCTGTGACAGATGGCAGCCGACCGGTGAGCTAGTCTCCACTCGTGTCTCAATGCATAATCCTGTTTATCCACTACTTGTTTAAGCACAAAAATACCAAGAATTTCGGGATTGTTGACATTGAGTTGTTTAAACAGTCAACTAGTAAAACACTGTTCCAGTTTGGATTGACACCAAGAGAGACCGGATGTGTTCATCAGATTCAAGTGTTCTGAAGCAATGATTAAACCGCAGATTAACAGAACAGGTAGAGATCAAACCGAGTTGAATCGAACCGTGTTTAATGGCCTGTAAATCAGGCAGAGAAATTAAACCGCTGATTACCAGAACAGGTTAAAATCAAACCGAATTACTGATAGCCCGGAAATAGAGAAGGCCGGTGGAAGGAGCTTGACACAGTTCTAGAGCAAGGCTTAAACCGCAGATTAACAGAACAGCTCGAGCCGAGTCTAATGAATTGGAAGTCAAGGAGGCTTGTGAATCACCGGCAGCATTGGGAAATTGTGCCTTATTTGATCAGGGGTATTGCTTTTTATTTTGGTATTCAAGGTTGTAGTATCTACCATCAAACAACACCTTTGGACATCATTTGAGGGTGTAGGTGGTTCCACTCCATACATTTAGCTATGTTTGAGTAGTTTGGGGCTACAGAAATCTGCGATAAATTTTAAAGAGTTCAGCTTCAGGCTGTGGCGGTGCAGACGACACGTACGCAAGACTTCGGATAATCCCGAACATTTGGCTGCAACGGTAGAATTTCCACCCGGATGCTGTGATCGGACATCATCAAAATCATGTCGGCAATCATGGCAATCAATGAAAGTGAAGATAATATGTGTCTATTTAACACTGGATATAGTGAAAGGATTATCTCAAAGTACGAGTTATGCCGTGCGAAGCATCGGCCTCCCACCAAGTGCTATAAGTTCACACCGTAACCAAGTTGACAGCTGTCAACCACTCGGTTCCTTTACGAGTCAGTCTGGTGTGACTCACAGCTGTGATGACTTGGAGGAATATAAATCGTCGACATCCCGTCGCTTACCTAGCCCTTTCCCCCCTTTCCGCATGTGTATTCCGGTCCTGTACTGTATGTGTTTTGATGACGAGCTTGATTTTTTAGATCAGCATGTCGACACTTGAAGTCATGCCTACTGCTCGAACCGCGCAAAACCACGCTCGATACCATGAGCTGGACATGAACGTGCCCCGATTGTTGGTTTCGAATCAAAGAACTACGATGGTGTCTCGACACTGAGGCCAACCGTCAGAAGCTGCTAAGACTCGAAAGTGATCTGGCAAATCAGGGGCCGTATTCGACTCAAAAGCAGAAATTAGCGGACAGGATCGCGAGGCTGAAGCATCAAATCGACTCTGCTTTGTCGCAGACCCAGCTCGAAACCATGCTGGCTGAGCTGGAATCCCAGCAATCGCGTGAAAACGCCGAACTGGCGTCGTACGTGGGAACGCTGGTGCCCGGTCGTGCACAGACGTTACTTCCGGAGATGCTATCCGAAATCTTTCTCCAGTGCAGCATCCGCTCTCCCCAGAATTACACGGGGGGTCCCCTGAACGTGGAGATGTGGACCAACATCAATATCTTGCGGGTTTGCTCTGCGTGGCGGACTGCGGCATTGAACACACCCGCCTTGTGGTCCGAGCTGCTTTACGGGGATGGTGGAATACTTCCTTTGGAGTTTTACGACTTGTGGCTGAGCAGAGCTGCCTCAGTCCCCGTCAATTTGAACATCTGGCCCGTGTATGGAGCAGGTGAAAACAGCTATTGGTCTGGGGCAGTGGAGATCCTCCACACACACTGCAATGCACTGGGGACTCTGAAACTGAAACTTCCAGGGGAAAATTCCTCTATCTCGATGCCTCCACTCTTCGCCCATCCGCATCAACCCAAAAACTTACGGAATCTCACTATCCACTGATACGACGACTCCATTCACAAGGCACTCACGAATATTCCGTGGATTCAATTGTCGAGTCTGGAATTCCGTGACAAGTATGAGTACAGATTCATCTCGCCGGCCCAGCTTGCCGGCATCCTCGCACAAACCATCCATCTGACCTGCCTGCTGGCAAACCTTGGCCCGGACCTGTGGTTCGGTCCGTCCCCGCCGCGGGTGCTGAATCTCCCAAGGCTTCACACATTGGATATTTCCTGGGGTGGCGATCAAAGGTACCACGATGGAATCGTCCCCCATTCTTTCATCGATCTCTTTGACAAACTCTCCGTTCCTGCGTTGAAGTCACTGAAATTGTCGATTGGTAAAGACGCCAGTGCCTTCGTCCTTCCGGCGCTGACGAGCCTCGTCGCTCGCTGCGCAGTTGCCCTCGAATCGCTGCACTGTGGCATCGGAATGTGGTGCCCCATCTCACCTGCAGCCTCGCCCGCAGACGCGATCGTTGGCCTACTTCGGGAGTCCCCGTCCCTCATATCCTTCCATTGGGGGTCGGACAGCTGCGATCTGCCAGATTTGGTGGAAGCACTGACCCATACCAACGGCGACCATACCAGAATCCTTCCCAAACTTGTTGATATTTCGTTGCGACTCGACAGTTACGAGGGAGTGAGTAAACTTCCCCGTCATTTCATATTTCCCTGACGCGGTTTCCAGATTCTTCCAGGATTCGCCGACATGGTGGCTTCGCGTCGAATATCAGACTCGCAATCGCAGACCCTAACTTCACTACGTCGCTTCAGTTTGAAAGCGTACCGTGACTTGCCATGGAGCGATTACGATGACGTTGACCATTTCGAGCTGCCATCGCTCAGCAGCGACAGCAGGACTGCCAACGACGATGCTCTCCGGCGCCTCGAAGAATTCACCAGAAACGGACTGAGTGGATCTGTGGATTTTCGGCATTTTGATCAAACCCTTAAATTGGTTGATGCTAAGGCCGCTGTGCGGCAGGGTGAGGTGACACTGTCGAAGGTGTCCGGGGACAATTCGTTATACTGTGATGACAATATGGTGTGGCATTGGGTGGACGCGCAGACCTTGTACAAGCAGCAGCAGCAGCTTTAGAGGGGACTACTCGTGGGCTTTGAGCGGAACGTGAGGGATGATTTGAATTCTTTGCAGAATAAACTTCATTTTCAGACCCTAGATTGCCGCACCTTGGGTTTTTCTCTCAAACAAAGGTGCTGACGATTGGTGCGCGAAACATGTTCATTGTACATGGGACTTGGGCGGACAACCACTGCGTTCCGAGGTCCCGTCGGCAGGCTGCCGACATCGGCTGACGAAGGCCGACGGGGATCAGCACTGCTTGCCGACCTGATGTCGGCCGAATTGGGCCTGACATCGGCTGACACAGGTAGCGCTGTGTTATAATATTTATAGCAGATGCTATGCTATGCTAGATATTCCACGTCCCTGGGGACAATAACTAGCAGGTGTTAATAACAGCTATATAGCATTTTTGCCGAGCACAGCCACACCCAAATGCAGTAGTTTTCCCAGGGACCCCATCAAAAAAGCCAAATTTTTTGCTTCAATTCTACCTCGATCTAGTCTTCCTACTAGTGACCATCTCACCCACATCACTGCTTGATTTACGCCATTCTGGGGAGATTGTTGTTGATTTCAGTGCCAATCAGTCACCTTTCCACTTCCAAATACACCTCAAAAAATACCCTGTTTTTCTGGCCCTTTCAAACACATTTTTACAGCCTTCTGAGCATTTTATTTTATAGCAATAAATAGCAGGGCATTTTGGACACTCTCAGCCCTAGCAGCTAATAACATGTTAATAACATGCTATTAATAGCAGTGTTATTAACATTTGAATTTCTTACACAGCGCTACTGACAGCCGTCGGCCACGCTCCCCAAAATAGGCTCTTGGCATCAAACTGTCAGCTGTCTCGGTTCCTATAGGTCCAATAGACGTTCAGTTATCGTCGGGAACCCATAAAAAGATTTTTTTTCAAGACTTACGGACGTCAACAGGGGTTGAAATGGCCGTTCCGAGGGGTCGTCAGCCCAATTCGGCCGACGGTGGTCAGGCCAAATTAGGCCGACGACCCCTCGGAACGCAGTGAACACCGCTGCGGCGGTCGACACCGTCGTATTCACGCTCCCATTCACGATTCTCTCTACGGCTGGCACAGGAGCGGTACCGACTGCACCCTCTGGCACAAGGAACACACCAATGAACCCTGATGCGGCCGACAGGGACCACGATCATTGCGCCTGCCCTGTCGGCGTCGGTGTTGATTGTCAATGCGCACTGAGAAAAATAATTGTATTCGGTACTAAAATGAATATCTGCTGGGGCTTCAGTAATCCATAACGTTTTGCTGTGTGGCGCAGCGTGGATTCAACGGTTTTGGACCATGGGCGCCGAATTATTTCCACTCGATTGTCGTACCCATGTTCAAGTCTATGGTAAGATTGGATACCACCAGTTTCTGCTGCGAAGCAGTGGCGGGGGCATCGCGGTGTTTGGCAAGGGTGTGTGCACAGCTTTCGGCTTCTTCCCTCGCCTGACTTGATCACCACGACGACCGGGACGGCGAATACTTGATTCAAACCATTTGTAAAATAATTCTTTCTTGCTGCCGCTAGTGATTCCGCGGTTTTCCCCCAGCGTGGGGTTATTAGCAGTGCCGGGAATGCTTAAAATCTTTGCAGGGATGTTGGGAAAAAAAGCACCTCTTCGATTTTGGCCTACATAGACTTGTTCAGACTGGACAAAATTAAAATCAAACCAAATTGAATATGCCATCAAAATGTTGAATTTGTGAGGATGCGGTCGCAAATTCGATATATAAGAGCTAGAGTGGTCATATTCTTCGTGCTACCACCGACACTAATTTATCATGCTGTAAACTCGTCTTTTGACTGGGTTATTCACATGGAAGAGGTCATTTAGGCAGGGGTCACGTTCGAGGAGGCGGATTAGATTACGTGAAGGTCGTCGGAGATGGAATGGAATGTGTGTTTCAGCGGCTTACCGGGCATGGTGGAGAGTTAGTCTTCTGAAGCAATTCGAGAATCATGTGTCCCATTCATGTTGGTGGCGTCTCAAAGCTATTTTAAATGGTGGACAGCGATTGGTTGTTGATCACTGGTTGCAATCTGACAGGCCTGGACCACAGCCTCCATCATCACTCTTGCTACCAGCCACCACATTCACACCTCTGTTCGCTGTAGTATTGTCCACAGAGTGGGTCAGGTCTCCCGCATATGAGCATTCACTGAATCGCGCCAGCATTCGCAGGCTGCGATGGAGTTCGAAGATCTAGAGCCTAAATATGTCTCCTCCGGCCGCGTGGATTTCAATGCCGCTGGCCTGCCCGAATATAAAGGGTGCTATGCCATTGTACTCGACTCTCTCTTCAGCGCAGAGGAACTTTCCTTCTTTCTCGTCGAAGCAGAGGTATCCTCCACCTGGAAAGTCGCCCAAATAAACGCCGGCACGCACGAATACACAGACACGTCATACCGGAACAGCGACCGCATTATATATGACTCCTTCGAGCTATCGGACAAGATCTTCGCGAGGATCCGGCCTCACCTTAAAGACATCGAGGAATTCCAGGAAACGGTGTTCACGAGTGGGGAGGCGAAGCAGAAATGGCGGATGGTGCGCATGAACGAGAGACTGCGGTTCCTGCGATATCCCATAGGCGGATATTTCAAGGACCATCAAGATGGGTGCTATATAGACGAGTCAGTTAAATACCTCAACTCCAGGACGCTCAGTGTTGATCCCGGTATTCAACCAACAGAAAAACGCAACAAAGAACCTTCTATACGGTCCAGTTTTATCTCCCTTCAGATTCCTCTGGATCCGAGGAGAGTTTCGTCCCTCCACAGGGTGGATCGACACGCTTTCTGTCGTGGTCTTCAAGGTCAAAACATGCTTATGCCGATGTGGAGGCTGTTCCCGGTAGGGTACTTGTGTTTCAGCACGCCAAACTTGTGCATACCGGAGAAGAGGTGAAGGCCTAAGTCCATACCCCTCTGGGTGATATTGATGTCTCTATAGGTCACCAGTGGGGTGAAGTGCACCGTACGCTCGGACATATTGTACGAGCGTGTTGGTCCGCCTGTACTCGTACAAAATGGGTGGCTGGGTCGCGGACGCGGGTTCCCAAAAAAACTCTTGGACGTAGCCACCCGTTTTGTGCCACACAATGGAGCAGCAAATTAATACGGGTTATTGGCCGATTCTCCTGGAAAACTTATCCACTGATCGCCCGATGGGTATCGGTGGGTGTCGTTTGACCCGGACATAACTTCTCCAGATGGCTCAGCGCTCCGTTCCGCAAATCTGCATTTGTGGCACAGCCGACAGATATAACTTACAGAATGCTACGGAATGCCGCTCCGTTCCGACCTCCCTCAATGGCCGGGCGCGGTGTTTTGGCAAGGGTGTGTGCACAGCTTCCCTCGCCTGACCCGATCACCACGACGACCGGGACGGCTCAGCATTTTGAGTCGGCGACTTAGACCAGCGCAATCCAGACATAGGAAAAACATTGAATTGGTTCGAATACTTGATTCAAACCATTTGGAAAATAATTTCTGATGTCATTCCGCACTATCTTGCTGCCGCTGGTGATTACGCGGCTTGGCTTGGCTTGGAAGCCCCGACTTGGGCTTGTAAGCCAGCGGCTTCGGCTTCACATTCCTCAAGTCAATTCTTTCCCCAGCAGTGTAGGGTTATTAGCGGTGCCGGGAATGCTTACATAAAATCTTTGCAGTGATGTTGGAAAAAAAGCACCTCTTCGATTTTGGCCTTAGACGTGTTCAGACTGGGCAAAATCAAAATCAAACCAAATTGAACATGCCATCATACTGGAGGGATTTTGACGGGGATGGCAAACCAAGGGACCTACTGACGGGTCCGCTTCATACACCAGACACCGCCACAGTACAGCAAACGTTGTCTTGCGGCACACTGAGAGAGATCAAATCCAAATTCACCTGTACTTGAAAGCTGTTGAACTACGCCGGAACATAGTCTCTCGTAGACAGACGATACAAACGGTTGAACCTCGTACCTCGGTAGTTTGTAGTCTGTTGATCACCTTGATCAGTTGATTGCTCGCCGCCCTTATCACCGATCACTAAATTTCTCGGCACTGAACACGGTTTAGGAACGCGTTTTTCAGTCATTTGAGGTTGCATTCAAGTTTATTGGGTCGAAAACTTCAAGTTCTCCCGCGAAGTCGTGGCGGTAGAGCCAAAGAGTATCGATGCCGGGTTTTGATGGCCCGGCACACGGGAAAGGCCGTAGACGCCATTTACAAGATTAAGACGCAATGGAATAATTCTGAACAGACAGTTTCCTGAGGAAATGGATTAAAATGTATTCTGCCTCTTCAATTCTGCGGGGAGGAGTCTGTGAACGTTGGATATTTCTTTAGAGTAGATTCAAACTCCGACGATTAGTAATAAGGTCGGCGACCAATCACTGGTGGCGCGGTAAACTACAGACTAGCCGGAACATGGTTTTGCTGCGAATCGTCCAAATCTGGGCCAGATTCCGCAGCTTTCACTTGTTCCGCGGGTCAGGAAGGAGGCGTGGACTCAAGAAACTCGTCATTTGGCCTGACCATTCCAATTTGGGTTCGGTTCCACAGCTCGTAAGTCGTTGTGCAGTTTCGCAGCATGGGAGGTCAAGGTTATAGTGAGAAGGGACGGGGATGAAATTCAATGAAAAGGCCGTGCTTGTCAACTGAGTTTGCAGCGTTAAAGGAACAGGAAATTAGGAAACAAAGGAGATAGTTGTGATTGACCAGCAGAGGAAGACGAAAGGCTTTAGGATAAATGGAGAAAACCCAAACAAACGCAAAGAATCGCGAATTAAAGAACGGTTAATATTCTTAGTCATCACTCCCGAGCCCGACGGATCAATCTCGGATCGTGAATTGGCCATGTGTTTACGAACACATGAGCCTCGGGGACTCACTTTGCTTCCTTCTTTCATTCGCCATGCCAGAATGGCGGACCGTTATAGCTCACGGGCGTACTTTGCTTCCTTCTTCGTTTTCGATGTCCTGAAATTCTCGCCGAATTTGATATAAATGCGCTCGAGAAGGCGAAATACCGGCTGCAAGATGTTTCGATTACTCGTCTACCTTCTCGGCGCCATCGCTGCTGCTCTCCCCGCCGCCGCCGCAAACAAAACTCACCTCAACCCAACCATTCCCGGATGGCACAGCGACCCCAGCTGCATCTTCGTCCCTGAATGGGACGACACCTTCTTCTGCGCAACTTCGACCTTCCTCGTGACGCCCGGCATGCCGATTCACGCCAGCAAAGACTTGGTCCACTGGCGGCTCGCCAGCCACGCTTTGAACCGGCAGGCCCAATGGCCGCACTACAACACTACGGGCCAGAGCGATGGCATATTCGCAGTTACGCTGCGCTTCCACGAGGGCATCTTCTACGCGATCACGTTCTTCGTATCGGATGGGAGCAACCCGCTCCCCCCGGGACTGCTATTTAAGACTACAGACCCATTCGACGACGCCGCGTGGAGCGATCCCGTCCTCTTCCAGCCGCCGAACATTGACCCCGACCTCTTTTGGGATGACGATGGCGTTCCGTACATGACGGCGGCGCAAAGCATCATCTCCACGATCGACCTGGAGACGGGCACCCTGGGTCCCGCCATCCAACTCTGGAATGGCACGGGTGAACGCAACCCTGAAGGCCCGCATATCTACAAGAAGGATGGGTGGTACTACCTCTTGATCGCAGAAGGAGGCACGGAGGTCAACCATACGGTCACCATGGCGCGCTCGAGGAACATCACCGGCACGTATGTTGGCTTCGAAGGGAATCCCGTCTTGACAAACAAAGACACCGACGAGTACTTTCAGACCGTCGGGCACGCCGACATCTTCCACGACGCGGCGGGTAACTGGTGGGTGTCCGCGCTGGCTACCCGTTCGGGGCCGGAGTGGATCAGCTATCCCATGGGGCGCGAGATGGTCATAACGCCCGCGACGTGGGCCGAGGGCGAGTTCCCTGTTATGTCGCCCGTCCGCGGCAGCGAGAGCGCATGGGCGCTTCCGGTGTCGAAAGACGTTAGGGGAACCGGGCCCATATATGGCACACCCGACGTCTTCGACTTTGCTCCCGGCAGCGCTATTCCGCCGAACCTACTCTTTTGGCGGTGGCCCGATGTCGATTCCTTCACCGTGTCACCCCGTGGCCACCCCAACACGCTGCGCATTCGGCCGTCGCCAGATATCAACAGCGGCATCGACCCGATCTCGCTGATTATGCGTCTCCAGACCGACACCCTGTTCGAATTCAGCATCGACGTCGCCTTCGCGCCGACCAACCTCAACGAGGAGGCCGGCGCCACGGTCTTCCTCACCCAGGTGCAACACCTCGACCTGGGCATCGTCCTGCTGTCCGATAGTGGCACGGGTTCTGCTACACCCCATCTGCGCCTCCGCACCAGCGGTGGCGGGAACCTGGGCACGGCGCCCCCTCCCCCCGTGATCCGCAGTATCCCCACCGCCTGGCGCGGCCCCATCACCCTCACCATCCGCGCGAATAACGACACGCACTACACATTCTCGGCGGCGCCGCAGGGCGGCACGGCTCACGACAATGTCGTGCTCGGCTCTTTGCCCGCGACGATTGTCAGTGGCGGCACTGGTCCGTTTACCGGTATGTCTAATTGCTACGATCTTCAGCTTTGATGCTTAATACTATGACAGGCGCGCTCGTGGGCGCGTATGCGACGGCGAACAACGGGACCGGCACTACGCCGGCATATATCTCGCGCTGGAGGTACACGGGCATCGCGCAGCAGATCGACAACAACACGTTCGTGCCTTCGTGGTAGACGTTCCTTCTCAGTCCGCGCCCGTACGCCGTCGTCCTCCAAAAGCTTGAGCTTCCTCTCCCACTCGCCATGACCTTTCAGCTTCAGTAGCACCTGTCTCGAGTAGCGGTGCCGTATTTTTGCTCCATGCCATATCTTGAGATTCAGTTGCAGCAATAACCTTTGCCCGTGCGTCTTCTCCTTCTTTTCCCCTGAATCAGCCGCATAATCGTACTCGGTATCCATATCCTCCTCGTTCTACGACGCGTTGGTGAATGGTAAATGGTGAGCACCACGAGTCCACCATAATCTTTGACAAACGCCGAGAGAAGGATTTTAGTGATCTCGACTTGACCCAGGATAGAAAGTATAAGATTCAGAATAGTCACCACCGTTGGATTCATTCGACCTATCCACTCCATCTTCTCGAGCGGGCGACCCGATCAGATTCAAAGCCTGCCTCGTTCTTCTACAACCATGTCCGGCATTTCCTCTTTCGAGGGCTGGCCCGCGGCTTAAAGTTGCTCTCAGATGTAAGTCTCACGGAAGAGCGACTAGATTAAACTCGGTCCGCTTGCAGTAGAATCCAAGATCTCGTCCTCGTGCTGACAGAATTGACCAAGTTTGATACTCCCCAGCCTTTCAGTCATGGAGCTACGACGTCTAAGCGTCCACTGGGAGCTTTCGTTTTTAGATTTGGATCCCCACCAGTTGATTTTCGCCTTCCTCACCCATTTATTCATCGTGGATGGTATTGCCTATCCGTACCACATCCGTCTGCCATCATTCCTCGCCAACTACTTACTCGTCCTCACGCATTTCGCCATGAGCAATTCCATATTTTTTGAAGAACCTGCAGTGGCGGAGCGGGATGTTCTTGCAATATGCGCAACCTTTCAGGTGCTGATCGTCTGCCCAGAAACGAACTACAAGGAGGACCTACCGTCCATCGATGACGTCCGTCTTGTTTACATGGAGTCGGATCTCGCGGATTTTGAGGCACACTGGGTCACCCGAAAGAGGGAGGAATAGACTGGTGGGCGCGCGCAGACGCATTGTGTGATCTGGTGGAAAGGAAAAAGGGTGTTTGGCGGTGTTTGGCAAGGGTGTGTGCACAGCTTTCGGTTTCTTCTCTCGCCTGACTTGATCACCACCGTGACGACGACCGGGACGGCGAATACTTGATTCAAACCTCCGCATTTTCTTGCTGCCTCCGCAGCTTGGCTTGGGTTGCAAGCCCCGACTTGGGGTTGCAAGCCAGCGGCTTCGGCTTCACATTCCTCAAGCCAAAGCCAAAGCCACCACCCACGGCTTGGCTTTGGCTTAAGCCTTAAGACAGAGCTGCCCGTGAGCTTCCAGTTCTCCACAGGTGAATCCAGCCATTTTACGGAGTAACGTGGCCAACATACCCCTTCTGCGGCGCTCATCGCGACATACGGCTTCTTATTTGTGATGATAAGGCAATCTCCAGGTAGAACTCCTGGTTCTTCAAGTCCTACCGCAAAGAATCGATTATCCCTATCTCAAATTTGTTCACGCTACTTGGCTTCAGTTATTCTTTCAAAAAGGCGAGGTTAAAACTCTGTCCCTCAGGTTCATCACGCTTGATACTTTATCTCTGCCGGCTACGGACCCGGGACCATCAGCTTTGCCTTCGAGCTGTGCGGATAAACGCTATCCCTGGCCCGTTGCACTGTTCCGAACCGATGTTCACACAATCGCAGGTGCCTGACGGATACCCATCCGAGAGTCATGTCACGATGCCGCCGAAGCGCTCGCTTATTTGGAAGACCGTCGGAGCGGCACCGCTTTCCCGGCGGACAGAAGCTTAACTTGCGTGCGGCTGCACCGGTTAAATACGCCCTGTCTTTATTTCTACAGCACATCCCCCTCCCGTCACCCCCCGAATTAAAACCAGGATGTCGTCGGTCCTGCTGCAATCGCCATACGGGTACACACCCACGGAGAGCGTGTGCATTCTCTTCGTGGTCCTCTTCGGCATCTCAACAGGTACGCATACTCCCCGCTAGTACTCCTTCAACAAAATTGATATCCACACGACGATACAGCGCTGCATCTAGTGCAAGCACTCCGCTACCGTATCTGGTGGATCCTCCCACCATCGTCTTCTCGGGGCTCCTCGAGACCCTAGGATGGAGCGCGCGGCTGTGGTCTAGCATTTCAGTGCTGCAGCCGCATCCGTTCGAGATTCAGTGCGTGTTTTTGTACCACCGACTGTCTTAGAGACTTCGTGATTTCGAACGCTGGCTGATTGTCATCACCCCCAACAGGCTCATCGTAACCATCTGCGGGGTTCGCAACACTTGATTCATATTTCAGAGCGATTGGCTGATGTCCTTACAGCCCACTCCCCTCGCCGCCGCCAACTTCACCCTCCTCGGCGCCATTATCTTGCGCCTTGGACCGATGTATAGCCGACTTACTCCCAGATCATGTAAATGCATATCTCGTTCATCTATTCGATTTTCTCTCACAATCGGCTAACGTCTCTAGACACGATTATATTCCTCATCTGCGTGTGTAGCTCTCACTCTCCCTAGTTCCGTATTCAGTTCGTTCAGTTTATACTGACTCCATCCGTTAGGACATTCTCTCCCTATTCGTCCAAGGCATTGGTGCCGGCGTCGCTGCTAAGGCAGTCATCAACCTGACGTCTCCCAAGAAGGTCGGTGTGAGGATGCCCTCACCCATCAATCGATTTAATTATTTTCCAGGGCGGCCACATCATGCTCCTGGGCATCTGTCTCCAGCTCGGTGTGTACTACCCTCCTCCCTTGTTTTTCAAAAACATGAATTGATATGATCTTGTCCTTTCCTTTTGGGTGAAATTAAAAAGCAACGATCGCGGTATACGCCCTCTGCGCGGGCGAGTTCCTCTGGCGCTTCCTCACACACCGCCCTTATTCGGTGCGTAGTACATCTCTACTCCCTCCTTCCACAACGGATACGTGCGCATGAATGGATGAGGTACTGACAAGGATGCAGGGCGATCTACCGTGTAATCGAGCTGAACGACGGGTTCCGAGGGCGGATCATCCAGACGGAGGTGTATTTCAGTGCGTATTTTCCGTTCGTCCAATCGTTATTCCAGGTGCTACCCTTCTTTTAGCCGTCCTTGACGGCGGCATGCTCACACTCGCGATATTTGCCTTCAATTTCGCGCACCCGGGGTTCTTACTGTACCGGGTGCCGGAGGAGAAGACGCGCGAGTCGAAGGAGGGGTTGGAGATGGAGGGAAGAGTCTAGCCTAACGTCTGATGCACGCCGCGGTCGCGGTCGCGGTTCTTCCAACGTACTTACATTACATTAATATCGGTAGGATGGCATGGCTTAGGAGCTACTTGCACAGAAAATAAGATCAATGAGGTAGTTCAGCGAATCAGACAAAATTCGAATACTTAGACTTCGGTGCGATGACAGGAGAACTTGCGTGATTTTTTCGCGTTGCACAGCCCCGTACACCCCTGATTCACGACGTCGATGTCCCACTGCCCCCCCCCCCACCCCCCCCTCCCATATCGTCGGAACCGTGCAGATCAGGTTCTATCGCACTCCCAACCTTGAAGCAGGTAGACCGCATATTTGTTGCGCCGAATATTCTTAATATTCTTCGATGACAGATCCCACAGGAGAATACCACAATTTCCTATTGGTGGCCGCAGGTGGGTACGGAAAGTATTTAGAGGCACCGATACATGTTCAAATCCTCGTTCAACATCTCGACAGCTTAAAAGAGCAATCTAACAGTTGAGTGGGGACTTCAACATCTCTCCGGTTCCAGTGGAGCGGTCGAGGGAATGTAGGGCTTGAGCGGTGGAGCTTGGCGGGGTGAGTGGAATTTTTTGACACCGGAGGTCCGGTCCGAACTGTGTGGTCAAAGACAAATGACGTTCGATTCTTATATAGACTAGAAACGCTGTCGCATGTCACGGAGAAGCTGCCAAGCTTTGGCTATATTTCCACCATCACACGAGTGAACCTCGTGAAACCAGGCAAAGAACCGAAAACCCGACAAAGATAAAGCTCATTATTCCAACGGTATCAATCGGAAGCGCCCGGCGCCGTTTACTTTAGGTTAGTACAGGAAATATTTGGCCGTGTACTTGATGCTGATGTCGGCGGAGCCGGCAGCGCACTGCGAGAGGAGGCTTGTTAGCGCTGAAGAGCTAAACAATGGGTGCGAACGAGGCGTACGGAAGTGGGAGGCTGGCCGTTGACTGTGTCAATGCGGAAAATTTTGGAGGCGAGCGAGCCTTGGAGGTTTTTCAGCTCGAGCCAGTCGACGTTCATCGCCGAGTCCGTGGGCGCCGCGATGTCCCCGAACTTCGAACCGATCACGAACGCGCTGGAGTTGCCGGCGAACTTGCCAGTCGAGGTGAAGTCCCAGATTGGGGAGATACCAGTACCCGTGGGCGAGGGGACAAAGTAGTGGAACTGGTACGAGGAATTAGAAGACTAACGGTGGAAACAGTGGACCTACCCCGAGGAGGCCAGGCGCCCCCATTTTGCTACCGATGTTGGTGGCTGCGAGGCCGGCAGACAGCGCAGACCAAATTTTGAAAGCCACTGTCTGGATGTAGGCAAACACGGGGGTTTTGTCGAGGCAAGAAATATCGAACAATGCCGCGACGGCTCCGATGGAACTAAATAAATAAATACGTGAGAGCGATCGTACAGGAAGGCGCAGCCACAGACGTGTATGTCAAGGTCGGGGCATTGCAGGTGTAGTTTTGGACCCCGACACCGAGCGTGACGAACAGAGGGGCAGTGGTGGGGGTAACCAGCGCATTCTGGTTCGATGGGAGGTCCAGCTTAGCCGCGGAGGTATCGCAGCACGGATCCTTGAATGCGGGGCTTGCAGAAACCAACAAGGCGGCAGAGGCAAACACAGTGAGCAGCTGGAGGGGAAACATCCCAAAAAATATAGTACTGGAAGCAAGAAAGGAATGCGGGGAAGGGAAAGAGAAGGAGAGGCGCTGGCGTCCTCCGTTGGTGGCAGGTAAGTTTTATACTGAACAAAAGTTTGTCTTTCCCATGCATGGCAGTGGACAACATCTCTACAACGGCACAGATCTGTGTGTCATTCGTTCTGAGTTATTCCTGAACTGTAGCCATACTACACGGGGTTGATCACCTGTTCGAAAATGGAATGGAAAAACCGACCAGGGCACAGAACCCGCGTGCGGGAAGACATCGCGCGCACGCCGCGAATGGGCAGCACGGGCAGCGTGAGTTCATCTTTTCCAAGAGTCATCCGAGCCTTGCTCACATATGCACTTTCCATGGACAATGTCTCGTGAGCGCAGCAGCCGTGATCTTTTCTTAATCAGCCCTTGTGATGCGTAGCCCGCTTGCGCCGTGTTTTCCCGGTTCAATTATTAATACACGCGATGACAGTCCGCAGTCGGGCTGCATGTCTGTTAGGGTGACTTCCACGGGCGGTTCATGGGTATCCTCCGCGTCCACATTGCAAGAGGGACAAGCGGCATTTATTGAATAATGATGATGGAGATCATGACGGAAGTGGTCTGTGAAACAAAAGTCATAGAATGGGAAGTGATTGCGTGGGAGCTACATTTCCGGCAGCTGGCCGCCGGATCGGCAGATTGATCGGATCGCTTAGGGTACTAGGTTCGGAACAACAGTAATATGCGCAGGTAGCAACCGGCCGATCGGCAGGGGTCGGCATTGGCTGATGGCGGCATCCACTGCCGGATACTGGTGTGCTAGTGGAATCCACCGGCGGACGCTGGATTCCACCGAAAGTCAGTGGCAGAGACCCCACGGAATACCATCTGATTTCGCTGGTTTCCGGTGGTTCTCGTCTACTGTATCTGCCTCAATTCTCACCTGTGTAGCTGCTGCTGAAGCGCTGAAGTCTCATGCCACGGAATCCTGAACATCCTTACGCTGCTTGTGAATTGGATGCAGAACCTATTTGTATGAACTTTTACTTCATAGACTGCTAACAACAAACACCCTTTTGAGGCTAGTCACCGAGGATATAGTTTAACTTGGCAGTTCAATGACGGTTCAAACGTGAACCATGCTTACAATAATCAACCGGAGGACCGCCGGTGTTTTTCACATGACATTTGTACCTTGATAGAATGGTTATATATAATCTTCAACCACAGACCTGGCTGACGTCCAGCACCTTCCAGCGGAAACCAGTGGAACCAGTGAGAGAACGTTATGACGGTCCGCCCGTTACCGGTGGCGATTGGCGGGCCTCAGTGATGGACGATGCCAAACACCATCCGGCAGCGGCCGCCAATAACCACCGGTGGCCAGCGGTGGCCGCCAGCGAACTTGTTACCTCCAGGCATATTACTCGCCCAGGTTGCGGAAATCGGTGCTAACTGCGTGTGGTTATCGCTCTTCAAGTTATTTGGACATTGCAACTGACTTCAATCAATCAAGGGTTTTGAAGCATCATGATGGCCTGCTCACTCGGAAGTCTATAGAACACCGCAGGTAATCAGGCTAACATACTTTTAATACCAGATGTATCATGATTATCCAAACATCGGAACAAGTCACTGTAAGACTTGGCCCTGGTCTGCTTTGTGAATGCTGTGGGCAAGATCCTTGGGATATGTAGGTGGGGCAAGTGGAATTCCAATGGACCCAAAGCTACCTTGGTAAGCTCTCCCCCGATGGTAGGCCGAGGGCGAGGCGGATCCATGCAGAAAGCTACCGCCCAGACGCTCCAGTACTCATTCGCCTTGAAGGGGACATCTTGAAGCTGAAAAAAAAAAATCGAAAATTGGTGTGCGTATAGATCTTGGAAGTGCTGTTCTGGTTTGGTTTGGTTTCTCAACCGTGGTTTTGGTTTGGTTTCATCAAACCAAAACCAGAACCATGGAGCAGGGTTTGGTTTGGTTTGGTTTTGGTTTAAACTATGGTTTACCCACCTTCTGCCATCAAGAGGTCTGGGCCCACATTGTAAAAGATTTTTGACTGGATGTCGCTAGAATATTCATCTTGCAACTCTACAACCTGGTTGTTTCCCATTTGTAACTCGTGTTCATGGTTGGTCGAGTTTCGGAGCCTCGAGCCGATCGGCGGACATCAGCCACATCAATCAATTCTACGGCTCAGCTGGAGCAAACTGCGATAATGCTTCGGCATATGACAGTTGAGCAGGTAAATGTATCTGTTGAGGGAGAAGAATGAACTGAATACCTGGTTTAGTCCGAACAACACTGGGAAATTTTAAATGCTGGAAACCATGGTTCAAACCATTGGTTTTGGTTTTGCATGCTTCAAACCAAAACCAAAACCAGTGTAAAACCATGACCCTGGTTTGGTTTGGTTTCAACAAACCATGTTTTTGGTTTGCTGGTTTCAAACCAAACCAAGAACATCACTAGTTCTCTCCGAGTCCAACCTCCAGATAAGTTCAACCAAAGTTCAACTCAAGTTCAACTGGTTCAACCACAATTTGCCTGGCTCTCTGCTCCGCAGTTCCTTGAGAACCGGGGGTTATGACCCATGCTTGATGCAACCTCCATGTCATTAATGCCGTGCTCAAAGACCACTTAAAAAGGTGGTCTGTCGACTTTCGCTCCATGTGCCTTTGATTCTTCCCCATCACCATCTTGCTTCAAGTTTCAGTCTCCTCCGCTCTTCGTCGGCCCAAAGCAAAGCAGGTGTCCGCAACGTCTATGGTGAAGACACGGATCTACTCAACACCAGGATCAAGGTCAACAGAATGCCGGATATGCAAGAACCTGGGGCTTATGCTTGGTCTTCCTTGTCCCATGCAATTGGCGATGCAATCAATGCTTCAAGATTCATCTACACTGTGCAAGCCTCTGACTGTCACTTCAATCTCTTCAACGTCTCACAGCCCCTCCAGCCTGGTGAGGCAGTCCGATGTCGTGTTCCTCCTACTCTCCCGCTTCTGGCCCTTCTTATACAAGTCCCACTGATTTCCAAGAAATCTACAGGTGTGTTTCAATACTTTTCAATTTTCTCGACCAACACTCATTGTTTTCCGTCTTTCACCTCGCCCATGAGTGATGGGTCTAGAGAGCAGCGGTTTTGGACACCTGTTGACACCAAGTATCAAATTTCCGCCTACATTTTCCATGCTAACCAATGGTGCACACCACTTTTTCTGTTCAGCATTTTTTTTCACTCAGTCAGCGGAAAATTGTACCGAATGGGTATGTACACTTGATCATTGAAAAACGGAGCGATTTTGATGATAGTGTTTGGGGCAGTAGCACCATATATGGTTTTGGGGTGGTGTGCATGTTACCACTGAATAAGTATGTAATGAATCAAAGTCGAGAACCTTCTTTTGTTTTGTTCAAGTCTCTTCAAATATTTGTCATAGATATTCATTTTAAAATACAGAGTTGAAACCCAGATGCAAAAAAAAAAAAAACTTCCGTATTTCTCAGTGGCAATGCGAGCACTTGTAAAACTAAACAGGTGGATACAATACAATTACTTTTTAGTGTATACACAAATATTTTCAGAGTTTTACAATGGGTAGTTATGGAACATGAGCCCTTTATTTTTGTCACTCATTTTGGTGAAGGGCCCCGATCCGAAAAATGGGGTCATGCACAGGAGTTGATTGTACCCTTAGGACAATCTGTAACTATGAGGAGGGAGAGGTACTACTGAAGGCTCCCCACATACAATTTCAGGTCTGTAGAACGTAGGGGGCACTCACAATAATAATTCTCTCCTCAGGACTTCTGGCACAGCCATACATTTCTGTTTTTGGCATGTTTGCAGTTTTCTGTGCTAGCCGATGATTGGTATAGGCCTTTTTGCTTAGGTAGGATTGTTCATAATCTCTGTAAGGCTCCCACAAAAAAGAATCAGGTTACCCACCTCAAAACCGAGCCTATAATCCCATATTTTTCGCTTCTGGGTCTTTTTCGCGTCCGGGTTTCAACTCTGTACTTCCTTTGAGTGATCATCAAATCTGACTGGTGAATTTGTTTCTGCACTGTGAACTCATCAGGAGCATTGCTAACTGCATGGAAACAAATCCAGTATTCTTCCTTTGTGTTCTCTGTGGTGCCCATTCAGCAAGCTACAGTCATTTCTCTTGCTGACAATTTGCTCTCACCTCACACTGGTTGGGAGATTCAAGTTTTCAGCACAATTTATGGTGAAAAATGTTGTTTGTTTTTCAGACATTTTTCACCGAAAAAGGTAGTGAAAAACTCAAAACATTTTCACTATTTTGTGAGTTTGAGGTGAAAAATTCAAAAGGAAGCTCAAAAGAGCTGAAAAAGATTTGAATTTTTCACCACTTTTTTCAGTGAAAAATGTCTGAAAAACAAACAACATTTTTCACCATAAATTGTGCTGAAAATCTTGAATCTCCCAACCAGTGTCACTCGGAATTCAAGGAGTCAAGCTAATCAAGCTTCAAGCTATTTCTTGTCTGCCCAATTCATTCAGCAGACGGATTAATAAACCTGAGCTCCCCTACTTCAGCTTGGCAGGAATCTACCAGCTCTGGGACGAGACACCGACCACCCATCTCATTTTCCCATCCAGAGTGTAAGTTTTCAAAAGAATAGCTGACCCTGGCTAGTCCAACGATGATGTGTCTGCATTTGGACGAAGCTGGGGAAGGGCATCACCGTGTGACACACGACGTCACACCCACTCAAAGCGCTCATGACTTTGGGAGTGGAAACCGTGTCTCTTCCATCTCATCCCTGCCTCTCGGAGTTCTAAGATCCTCAATTGCTTCAAGAGTCCGATGTTGAAATCAAGGTACTGAATTATTTCATTCAATTCGACAGTCACGCATCACGGACCCCCACTGTCGATGCCGAATATTGGTCGATGTCACGCATCACAAAGGCTTTTCTCCAAGTCGTCACGAATATCCTCCCTCTAGGAGCGCAAAAAAAAAGTCAAAATTTCCTTAAGATTGTCGAAATTTTGGAGGGTGTCACGCAAAAATTTGGCCGCTGTCGAAATGTCAAATAGGTAAAGCCGGTCACGCATCACCCCCCCCCCCCCCCTGTCAATTTGAATGAAATAATTCAGTAACCGCAGCCTTGACTCGGGAGTAGGGCTCCAACCCGTGCCCATCATCAACGGGTCGACGGACGGGAATGGACCGGTTTTTTGACGGGATGGGAACGGACGGGTCGACCCGTAAACGGCGTACCCGTACCCGTCCGTTCGACGGTACGGGCGGCTTCCGGCTTACAAATGGGTTTTTACGCCAGATTTTGCTGTATTTTGACTCATTTTTGAACCATGTGCCAGTGGGCAAGTGAACTTTGGCTGGAATGAAGCGAGCCTAAACGCACCTTACAAAATCAAATATACACCTGAAATCATTGTCGGTTGAATTTTTGGTGGAGTCCTCGACAAAGCCCGGGAAGTACCGAACTCTCCCATGTGTGAGTTCGAGTCTACTATCGTCTCTGTAGAAGGGTAGAGCCGTCAAAAGGGGTAGCAGGGTGAGTATGAGATTCTATTCACAAAGTTTAGTGCCTCACTGAATTATACACTGCCTGTTATTTCACTGTCCATCCAGTGAACCCGTCAACCCGTCGAACCCGTCGATGCGGGCGGGACGGGTGGTACCCGTCCGTTTGCCCGCCAGCGGAAATGGGTAACGGCCGTTTTTTTCGATGGCCGTCCCGTTTGACGGCCGGGTGGGAGCCCTACTCGGGAGATAGCACAAGTCGGACCCTGACAAACGTGCAGGGGATTCATTCGACAACTACAAGGTAATATACATATCTTGTCAGGAACCAATGTAACTAAGTGAGACAATAATTAGAACAAGTAAGACGAAGCAGAACATGATAAATCAAGGGGCTGCCGGGCCGTGAATGCCGGACCGGACGCTGGGTGGTTGGTTGGCCAGCCAGGTCAAAAAAAAAACTTTCTGGTGGGGAAATTTTTAGGTCGGAAACACGTTGTAAAGTGTGTTTGAGACATATTCATTTTTCAAATATTTTCCAACAGTACCGACATGGTCTCCGAACGTTACCACTCATCGGTTACAAAGCGCGGCAATATTCTGCCGCCATCAAAGCGCAATTTTCCAGGATGGCGATGACGGTCTATGGACCACTGGGTCTGGTATGTGCTGGGTTGCAGCCCCTCAAGTGCTAACTAATGATTAATGATTAATAGGCATTGGATGCTATCTGGCAGAAAGCCGGGAAAAGCCACCTGCCCCAAGTGCAGCTCCCTTTCGCTACGGGACAGCGGGTATCATTAATTGATGTCTCTTGAAACTGCCTTTCCAGTTCAAATTCCACTGTGTGAAATGAAGCTAAATTCGACCTACAATTCCCTGTGGTTTGTGGGGCAGCCGGTCGCTCTTGGTGTTCGACTGTGGTCGAGGCAAGGACGAGGAGGCTAGCAGCGTGTGCCATCATTACCATATATGGACATCACGTGGTATGACGTGGGTGGTTGGTTCAAGGAAAGCCGAGAAAAACCAAAAACCAGCGTATGTTCCTCCATTCACAGAAAAGTACCCCCTTGTGATAAATGCAGGAACTCAACATAGTAGGAAATTATTGCTTAGCTATTCCAATTGGCGGCGTCGGAGATAGCGAGCGACAGACTCGGTATTCCAACAGCCAACGGACCGAGACTGGTCATGATTCAATCCTCGCCGACATCCACAGTCCACTGGCAACACCTTTCTGACCATGTGATACCCTTTCGAGCTCCTGAGGCGCCATCAATACATTTTCTTTTACAAATGGTTTTTCACCGGGTGCGCGATCCAGAACGCCGAACAACCAGAGCAATCTACGGGATTGTGAAACTCCGTTCCTGACCCTAAACCACAGGGGACGTTAGGCTCTGGCAATGACCATCGTCTACCCAGGATATATCAGCATGTCCGCTGAGGCGATCTGGAAACTCGGCGATCTAATCCCTGTGGACTGATTAAGCATTGACCGAGCCTCTTTCTCCTTACGACGGTATGTGGAATTTAAACCTGCGGGCTCGGAATTACTCGATGCACTAATAATGCAGATATTCTAGGCTCCGCATAGGCCGGCGCATGGCCGAGTCTAAGGGAAAGCTCGCCGACTTCGAAATATGGGCTTTGGTGCGATAGGCTACGCTATCTGGCCTTGAACTTTGTTCGCTCTGCGTTCTGTTGACCAATAGCCCTATAACAATGCTTCTTGTAGGCCCGCGTATAAAAAGCTCTCATCGCCAGGCACCCGTTCATACACATTCGGCGTCCCGCCCCGTTTGGAAAAATACCATAAAGGGCGACACCTTGAAACACCGAAAATAGCGCGACCGCCCAATAATGGTCCGAAATGCAGACAACGGGAGCTGGATGGTGAGTGGTTTTGTCGAAAGCGCCGATGGTGACCTATCAGATGAACGGTTCCGTATAAAATGGACCGCGCTGGGTGCAAATCCACAGCCGTCCAAGCACAATGAGGGCCGCCATTCTACATCTCGCGTTCGCCATTGCTACTACACAAGCGGTGTTGACTCCTACATACGATTATATCGTCGTCGGAGGCGGGACTGCGTACGTTCTCTACCGCCAGTCGCCTTGGATGTTTTCTGATTACTGTGCAGAGGTCTGACAGTCGCCAGCCGGCTCACCGAGGACAAAGACGTCACTGTCGCCGTTCTAGAGGCCGGCTTCAATGCGGAGGGACTGCAGGAGGTAACATTTTATCGTTCTGTTCTTCGCCATTAGCTCAGACTGGTGGGTCCAGGTGTTCGTCCCAGGCCTCATCGGAACTGGGATATCGTTCACGACGCTCAACTGGGTACTACTATACTGGCACGATTTAAATTGTTCCTAAGCTCATCCAATGTTGTTAGGCCTACGCAACCGTCCCACAGACGCACCTCAATGGTCGTACCCTCACAGTGAACGCCGGGAAGGCCCTCGGCGGGAGCACCATCATCAATAGTATGATATTCGTACGTACCCCTCGTCACAACTCCCGCGCTAGCTACATTCTGAGGAAACGCTCCCCAGCCCCGCGCGGAGAAAGAGCAATACGACGCCTGGGGGCAGCTCAACAGCGACAGCACATGGACCTGGTCGGGCCTGCTGCCGTTCTTCAAAAAGTCCGAGATCTTCATGCCGCCCAATGGGTTCCAATCCGCGAGTGGCGCACGTTTCCTATCGTCTGTGCACGGCTTTGCTGGGCGCGTCAAGGTCGGCTTCCCGAACTTCTTCTTCGTGCAGTCCGCGCTGTGGAGGCGTGCGGCGAAGGGGCTTGGATTTCCTGCGTCGCCCGACCTCGCGAACGGGGATCCGCATGCGGTTGGAATCGCGCCCAATTCGTTGAACGCGGCGAATAACACGCGGTACGGTCTCACTTGCAGTGACCTTCGGAAGTGTCGGCTGAGTTGAGTGATACACAGGTGCTCGGCTGCGTGCGCGTATTACACCCCCTTCGCAGGGAGGCCCAATCTGGTGGTGATTAGCAACGCGACTGTGTCCCGTATTGTCTGGGCGAAGGGCTCCGGGTCCAGAAAACTCACTGCAACCGGTGTCCAATATCTCGTGAATAATCAGACCAACACGGTTGGCGTTTCCAAAGAGGTTATCCTGTCTGCCGGAACGATTGGCAGCCCGAAGGTTTTAGAACTGTCTGGCGTTGGGAATTCCACGTACCGATAACTCGTTTCAGTTTCTTGAGTGATCAAACTGACATGGTCATTCGACAGGATTTTGAAGAGTGCAGGTGTTACGCCGGTCCTGGACCTCCCCACCGTCGGCGAGAATTTTGCCGGTGAGCTCTGAACACCTCTTAAATAACGTTCAATGAGCTCATCTCAACTTGTAGATCACGTCCACGGCTGGGCCAATGCATTCACCAACGTAACGTATGTTGCCCAATGGTTGAGTACGTGGTGCCTGATGCATCACACTTTAGCCTGACCAAGGACGTACTACTGCTCAATCCCCCGTTTGCGGCAGAGCAGCTGGCGCTTTGGTTCAAGAACCGCACCGGTAACCATAGTACTCTCGTCCAGAGCTCAGTTAGTTGATTGCAGTCAATTTTAGGACTGTACTCCGCTGCCCCACGGTCTCTCAGTATCGCCGCACCATCTGATGTTTTCACTCGGGCGCAGCTCAAGGCACTAATCGCCCAGGCGGAGGCGAACCTCACACACTTCGCCACGCAGTTTTCCAACGGTAACCACGCCCTCGCGAAGGGAATCGCCGCTCAACATCACATCGCACTTTCGCTGTACAAGCGAAACAAGGAACTCCCGCTGGAGATGAATGCCGGTGCGGAGAGACTTGTGTCTCATGGCCATAGTTTTGTGGCTGAAACTCGACTTGTTGTACCACAGAGCCGGGATACTCTGGTCCCACTGCATTCAGCGCGCGCCCTGCGCGTAACTACATGGCGATCAGCTCGGTGCTGTATGCACCCCTTTCGCGGGGGCGCACGCACATAGTGTCAGCGAACCCACTCACACTGCCCGCTGTCGACCCGGCGTATTGGGCGCACCCGCTGGACGTCGAGCTGCCCCTGTAGTACCATTATAATGTGCCCTGGATTTTCCAGCAGTGCACATTAATATGTGCACTTTGCATCTCCTGGCCTGGTGCACATTGTAATGTGCACCCTTCCCCTGCCATTCCCGGCATGCTACTGCCAGTTCCGGCATCAATGGCATGAGGTTTCCTTATTTGTACCTGCTTATACACCTTCTGCATTGGGCTACAAATTGATTGACAGCACCTGCCTGTCAATCAACACTATAACAACAATTGATGGAAAGTTCCCAGGCATGTACATCAACTTTGCCATCATTTATCGCCGGCTCTGGGAATTTATTTTGTGTTTTGCGCAATAACTAGGGGGTCTCTTGCAAAACTGTAAATACAGCCAAATAGCCCTCGGCCGGCTCTACAACTTTGATTTTGAGACCATTTTTAGCCAACTGCCTTTTTTGGTCACTACGCTTTTGGCCCAAAAAGGAAATTACAGTGTTTTCTGTCTCCCTAGCTCAATTCTTAACCATTTTGGATGATCTAACCACATAGACCTATAGATCTGTGGTCATTCAAGCCACCTGGGACACAGTAGAGCCCATTAGAGAACAATAATAGGGTGAAAATAGCGAAAATCCTTAAATTACATTCTGATCATGATATCTTGGGTATATACCCTTGTAAATGACTCATGGATACACAACATTGTTTCTTTGGGCTGCAAAGACATTCCTCAGATAGGTGATCAGATGCTAATAATTAAAAACATCGCATTTTGGCTATACAAAGAAAATCTATTTTGACCTTACTATGCACTCCTCCATCATGTGAGGCCTTCCCAAACACATCATTTGGATGTTTCTCATGTATATGGAATAGAAAAGTAAGTAATGCACACCTGGAATGGGGAACACTCCATGGTACAGGGTGATCTTCTTGTGGGTGCTTGTTCACCATGTTCTGGATGCCACAGGGTCATAAACAATGTTCTGAAGACCATTTCCAGTCTAACTGAGCTACATAAACAGTTCTGAATCAAAAAGAGCGCCCATACAGTGAGGGAAACTCCAAGAGTGTCTATTGTCACCTTTTGCTCATTTCATGAATAGGGCACTATGGAGACCAGATAGGGCAAAATAAACACCACAGATGAAATCAGACAGTCAAAATACACCAGATTAGGCTTTATTTGAAGCATTTTGGTCAATTTTTGGCCAGATGGTGTTTTGAGCTAAGGTGAGCATATAGTGTGAAAACTTGCTCTGAACCTATATGCTCAGAAGCAGCATTCAACCAAAACCCTAACCAAATCACTTGAGGTAAAGAATAATCTAGTGTATTTTGACTGTCTGATTCCATTTCTGATGTTTATTCTGCACTATCTGGCCTACATAATGCACTATTCATGAAACAAGCAAAAAGTGTCAAATCACACTGTTGAAGTTTACTATCAAATATTGTGACAATTTCTGGCCCAAAACCGTTCTTAAGGCTTATTTAGACTAGTATTAAGTGTTTTAACAGTAGGCTTGGCCCTATGGCAGCCAGAACATAGTGAACAAGTACATCCAAGAAGATCACCCTGCACTATGGAGTGTTCCCCATTCCAGGTGTGCATTACTTACTTTTCTATTCCATATACATGAGAAACATCCAAATGATGTGTTTGGGAAGGCCTCACATGATGGAGGAGTGCATAGTAAGGTCAAATAGATTTTCTTTGTATAGCCAAAATGCGATGTTTTTAATTATTAGCATCTGATCACCTATCTGAGGAATGTCTTTGCAGCCCAAAGAAACAATGTTGTGTATCCATGAGTCATTTACAAGGGTATATACCCAAGATATCATGATCAGAATGTAATTTAAGGATTTTCGCTATTTTCACCCTATTATTGTTCTCTAATGGGCTCTACTGTGTCCCAGGTGGCTTGAATGACCACAGATCTATAGGTCTATGTGGTTAGATCATCCAAAATGGTTAAGAATTGAGCTAGGGAGACAGAAAACACTGTAATTTCCTTTTTGGGCCAAAAGCGTAGTGACCAAAAAAGGCAGTTGGCTAAAAATGGTCTCAAAATCAAAGTTGTAGAGCCGGCCGAGGGCTATTTGGCTGTATTTACAGTTTTGCAAGAGACCCCCTAGTTATTGCGCAAAACACAAAATAAATTCCCAGAGCTGGCGATAAATGATGGCAAAGTTGATGTACATGCCTGGGAACTTTCCATCAATTGTTGTTATAGTGTTGATTGACAGGCAGGTGCTGTCAATCAATTTGTAGCCCAATGCAGAAGGTGTATAAGCAGGTACAAATAAGGAAACCTCATGCCATTGATGCCGGAACTGGCAGTAGCATGCCGGGAATGGCAGGGAAGGGTGCACATTACAATGTGCACCAGGCCAGGAGATGCAAAGTGCACATATTAACGTGCACTGCTGGAAAATCCAGGGCACATTATAATGTACCTACAAGGTCTGGTGGGACGTCGCCGCTCAGGTCGGGGGGATCAAACTCGCGCGCCGGATGCTTGTCGCACCGCCCCTGGACAGCATTTACGCAGGGGAATTCGAGCCTGGCGCCGACAAGACGACGGACGCGGATATTGTGGGGTGGCTGAGAGGGGTAGTCGCAAGTGATAACCACGAAGTGGGGTCGTTGTCGATGATGCCGCAGGGCCTAGGGGGCGTGGTCGACACTTCGCTGAAGGTTTATGGGACAGCGAACGTGCGAGTTGCAGGTGAGACAGTGGTCATGATGGCAAACGCGAACTTGAAACTTACCCACTTGTTGAAGACGCATCGATTATTCCGTTCCCCGTGAGCGCTCATCTGGTGAGGAGTGAAAGTTGTATCTCTGTGAAATTGCAAGTCATTAACCTTTCACAGTCGTCAACGGTGTATATGATTGGGGAACGTGTACGTTTTCTCTCTTTTGCATGCCGAATTATATGCTTATATCGACCAGGCGGCGGATATAATCCGCTGCAGAAAAGCGTGAAGCTTTCTATTTCTTTGATTTCATCTTTTCTTTCCCCTTCCCCTCGTACAGATTATCTTGGTGAGAAAATGTTATTCCATCCATAAACTTTGGGTGTGCTCCCAACCATTCACTCGCTATCGTCGCTTTGATCGCAACTGGGGCCACAATCGGGGCCACAGGCTGGGGCTTCCCAAAAAAAAATCGGAAAAGGACACATTGATGCAGATAGCTTAGAAAGCGATATTCCACTATTGGTTGGCAGATCGTTCCTGCTTGATTTTTGAATCCAGGCAAGGTAATGCGGATCCCAGCAGCAGAAACACATAAATAGAGTGAACTCTTTTCATGCCACGTCCGAACTGAGCACGAAGAACCAGCATGCACTCTCTTTCCGTTCTTGCTACCACACTTGCTGCTTTCGCAGTCAATGCCGCTGCCTTCGGCGTGCAGCCGGCCCCCCCAAACGGGCCCCGTCTTCGCTGTGTATCCGGGTTGGGACATGGACAATGGGGCCCTTTCTACCATCTTCAATGGCACCGAGTTGGCGTGCCTCCAGTTGTACAGCTCCAGTGTGTCCCCCTCACGTGAACTTCTCATTGCATTCATGACTGACGCAACTCCTTCGTCTGGACATGCCACCTGCGTTGCCAATGCATATATTCCGTATGGCCATGGCGGTACCGATAATAATCCGATCTGCGTTCTCAAGAGCACCGTTGACCTTGGCACGTTGAAGATGCAGGCGTTCGATCTCATGTTGCTATCGTTGGGACGTGCGGGACGTAACTCTATCTTTATAATTAGTTCTCCCTGGAAAAGGCTGGGACTGACGAAACTTTGAACAGCTTCAAGCCGGGTACGTATATGAAGCACCGAGAGTTGATTGTACCTCACTTCCGACGATTTTTTGGGTCAGTTGGGCCCACGATCTGCCAGACAGTGAGCCACTGAGGGGGAAGGCTGATTGCAGAAGAAAATGGGACACAAAGACCTAAGAAGTGCGTTCCACTGGTTGGGAGATTCGAGATTTTCAGCACAATTTATGGTGAAAAATGTTGTTTGTTTTCAGACATTTTTCACTGAAAAAGGCGGTGAAAAATTCAAATTTTTTTCACCTCTTTTGAGCTTCCTTTTGAATTTTTCACCTCAAACTCAAAAAATAGTGAAAATGTTTTGAGTTTTTCAGCTACTTTTTCAGTGAAAAATGTCTGAAAAACAAACAACATTTTTCACCGTAAATTGTGCTGAAAAACTTGAATCTCCCAACCAGTGTTCGCCATGATGTTGGTTCTGTGAATGTGTGAGGAAGTGTAGTGTTCATTCAATAAATGTGCGGTAACCGTGCACTGTTGTAGCACGGTCAGAGAACCCACCTCATCGCGGGGTACAGTGTTGCTACTTTGTCAAGGTTTGCATTGAAAGACAAGAGTAATGCCCGCAGGCGTACCAATTCGGCTAGTTATACTGAGCCATATAATCCGGCCCCAACTCTACCGCATCGTCCGTCGTATCATCCTCATCTGTACAATTCATTCACTTCACCTCACAACGGGCAAGAAATAAATAACACTTACACGAATTCCACGTCTTCACCGTTGGCACCTTCTTCGAGAGGTCCTTCAAATTCAAATCAAAAACACGCCCATTACGCACAGCGCTATGCTCCGTCACATATCCGCCATAGCCAGAGTGGCCATTGAAGCAGATAGGGATTCCCGACGACCGTTTACCGGTATGTCTAATTGCTAGTCCAATTGCTACGATCTTCCGGTTTGATGCTTAATAATATGTCGACAGGCGCGCTCGTGGGCGCATATGCGACGGCGAACAATGGACCGGCACTACGCCGGCATATATCTCGCGCTGGAGGTACACGGGCATCGTGCAGCAGATCAACAACAACACGTTCGTGGTAGATGTTCCTTCTCAGTCAGTGCCCGTACGCCGTCGTCCTCTAAAATCTTGAGCTTCCTCTTCCACTCGCCATGACCTTTCAGCTTCAGTAGCACCTGCCCAGTTGCCGCAATATCCGTTGCCTGCACGTCTTCCCCTTCTTTCCCCCTGAATTGGAACAAGAAATCTTCGAATCAGCCGCAGAATTGTACTCGGTATCCATGCCTGCTCCTCTCCTCACTCCACGACGCGCTGGTGAATGGTGAGCACCACGAGTCCGCCATAATCCTTGACAAACGCCGAGAGAAGGATTTTGGTGATCTCGACTTGACCCAGGATAGAAAGTATCAGATTCAGAATAGTCATCGCTGTTGGATTCACTCGACCTGTCCACTCCATCTTCTTGAGCGGGCGACCCGATCAAATTCAAAGCCTGCCTCGTTCTTCCACAGCCATGTCCGGCATGTCCTCTTTCGAGGGCTGGCCCGCGGCTTCAAGTTTCTCTCAGATATGAGTCTCACGAAGAGCAACTAAATCAAACCGGTCCGCTTGCAGTAGAATCCAAGATCTCGTCCTCGTACTGACAGAATTGACCAAGTCGATACTCCCCAGTCTTTCAGTCATGGAGCTACGACGTCCAAGCGTCCACTGGGAGCTTTCGTTTCTAGATTTGGATCCACACCAGCTGATTTTTGCCTTCCTCACCCATTTATTCATCGTGGATGGTATTGTCTATCCGTACCAGAGTCCGTCTGCCATCATTCCTCGCCAACGACCCGTCCTCACGCATTTCGCCATGAGCAGTTCCACATTGTTTGAAGAACCTGCAGTGGTAGAACGGGATGTTCTTGCAATATCCGCAACCTTTCAGGTTCTGATCGTCTGCCCAGAAACGAACTACAAGGAGGACCTACCGTCCATCGTTTACATGGACTCGGATCTCGCAGATTTTGACGCAGACTGGGTCGCCTGAAAGAAGGGGAAATTGACCGGTGGGCGCGCGCAGACGCATTGTGTGCTCTGGTGGAAAGGATGAGCAAAACGGTATTTGGCGGGGGCGTCGCGGTGTTTGGCAAGGACTTGCTCAGCTTTTCGGTTTCTTCCCTCGCCTGACTTGATCACCACGATGACCAGGACGGCGAATATTTGATTCAAACACTTTCTTGCTGCCGCTAGTGATTCCGTGGCTTTGCTTAGCCTGCAAGCCCCGACTTGGGCTTGCAAGCCAGCGGCTTTGGCTTCACATTAGAGAGCTTGAGCCCAAGCGGCATGCCGCTTTTAGGTTGCACAAAAAGCAGCATGCCGCTTTTTTTACAACTTTTGTGTGCACCTCAAATTCACACACCCTGATGCTATTGCACCTTGTTAATACCCTTTAGAGGAAAAAAAGAAAAAAGTGGCATGCCGCTTTTTGCACAACCTAAAAGCGGCATGATGCTTGGGCTCAAGCTCTCTATTCTAGTTGCCACCCACGGCTTGGCTTTGGCTTAAGCCTTAAGCCAAAGCTGCCCGTGAGCTTCAAGTTCTCCACAGGTGAATCCAGTCATTTGACGGAGTAACGTGCCCAACATACCCTTCTGCGGCGCTCATCGTGACATACGGCTTCTTATTTGTGATGATAAGGTAATCTCCAGGTAGAACTCCTGGCTCTTCAAGTCCTACCGCAAAGAATCGATTATCCCTATCTCAAATCTGTTCACACGCTACTTGGCTTCAGCTATTCTTTCCAAAAGGCGAGGTTAAAACTCTGTCCCTCAGGTTCATCACGGTTGATACTTTATCTCTAGATCTGCCGGCTATGGACCCGGGACCATCAGCTTTGCCTTCGAGCTCGGCGAATAAACGTGATCCCTGGCCCGTTGCACTGTTCCGAACCGATGTTCACACAATCGCAGGTGCCTGACGGATACCCATCCGAGAGTCATGTTAGTCTCTTATAAACAGACACTATAACAATATAACCTCGTACCTCCGTTTGTTATAGTCTGTCAGTAAGGTCGATCAAACGATCGCTCATGTCGTTATTACAAATCATAGAATTTTCCTGGTGTTCCAGAAGGTTCAGCGACGCGTCTTTCATTTTTTCTGACCTAACATTTACCTTCATAAATCTTCAGGAATACGAAAGCAGTAAATTGTCCTGCCATTTGTTGGGCGGAAAGTCGAAGATGCCCAATGCCGAAATTTGATGGTCCGGCATGCGGAAAAGGCCGAGGTACTGATTTGGAGGGAAACGGACCGTTATCCTGGTTCTTAAGAGGCAGTTCAGTCGAAAACAAGATTTCTAGAGACTTTCCCTCTCAAAGTTTACCACCAGAGCTGCAGGCGAGGTGAGTGGTTGCGGGCGGAAATTCAAACTCCGATGATTATATAATACGGCGCGACGGATACGTGATCGCGCGCTTAACTACAGACTAGAGTCATGTCACGATGCTGCCGAAGCGCTCGCTTATTTGGAAGACCGTCGGAGCGGCACCGCTTTTCTGGCGGACAGAAGCCTAACTTGTGCGTGGCTGCACCAGTTGAATATGCTGTGTCTTTATTTATGCAGCACATTCCCCTCCCGTCAGCCCCTGAATTAAAACCAGGATGTCGTCGGTCCTGCTGCAATCGCCATATGGGTACACACCCACAGAGAGCGTGTGCATTCTCTTCGTGGTCCTCTTTGGCATCTCAACAGGTACGCCTACTCCTCGATAGTACTGCTTCACCAAAATTGATATTAACACGACGATACAGCACTGCATCTAGTGCAAGCACTCCGCTACCGTATCTGGTGGATCCTCCCCACCATCGTCTTCTCGGGGCTCCTCGAGACCCTAGGATGGAGCGCGCGGCTGTGGTCCAGCATGTCGGTGCTGCAGCCGCATCCGTTCGAGATTCAGTGCGTGTTTTGTATCACCTTTGACTGTCTTAGCCTTCTTGATTTCGAACACTGGCTGATTGTCATCACCCCCAACAGGCTCATCGTAACCATCTGCGGGGTTCGCACCACTTGATTCATATTTCAGAGCGATTGGCTGATGTCCTTACAGCCCACTCCCCTCGCCGCCGCCAACTTCACCCTCCTCGGCGCCATTATCCTGCACCTTGGACCAATGTATAGCCGACTTACTCCCAAATCATGTAAATACATATCTCGTTCATTTATTTGATTGTCTCTCACAATCAACCAACGTCTCTAGACACGATTATATTCCTCATCTGCGTGTGTAGCTCTCACTCTTCCTAGTTCCTCCGTATTCAGTTTGTTCGGTTTATACTGACTCCATCCGCTAGGACATCGTCTCCCTTTTCCGTCCAAGGCATTGGTGCCAGCGTCGCCGCGAAGGCAGTCATCAACCTGATGTCTCCCAAGAAGGTCGTGTGGGGATGCCCTCACCCATCAATCGATTTAATATTTTCCAGGGCAGCCACATCATGCTCCTGGGCATCTGTCACCAGCTCGGTGTGTAACCCTCCTCCCTTGTCCTTCAAAACATGAATTGATCTGATCTTGTCCTTCCTTTTGGGTGAAATTAAAAAGCAACGATCGCGGTATACACCCTCTGTGCGGGCGAGTTTCCTCTGGCGCTTCCTCCACACACCACCTGCTCGCCAAGTACAACGCAGCACCTCACCACCGGTGTGCCCGCTGCAAAGTCGATGACGAAGCGGCAGAAGATTCTGATTGCGGGGATGGTGTTCAACCTCCTGTGTCTGCTTATTCGATGCGCAGTACATCTCTACTCCCTCCTTCCACAACGGATATGTGCGCATGAATGGATGAGGTACTGAGAAGGATGCAGGGCGATATACCGTGTAATCGAGCTGAACGACGGGTTCCAAGGGCGGATCATCCAGATGGAGGTGTATTTCAGTGCGTATTTTCTTTCGTCCAATCACCATTCCAAGTGCTACCCTTCTTTCAGCCGTTCTTGACGGCGGGATGGTCACGCTCGCGATATTTGCGTTCAATTTCGCGCACCCAGGGTTCTTACTGTACCGTGTGCCGGAGGAGAAGACACATGAGTCGAAGGAGGGGTTGGAGATGAAGGGAAGAGTCTAGCCTAATGTCTGATGCACACCGCGGCCGCGGTTCTTCCAACATACTTCATTACATTAATATCAATAGGATGACATGGGTTAGGAGTTACTTGCACAGAAAATAGATCAATGAGGTAGTTCAGCAAAACAGACAAAATTCGAATACAGTATAGGCTTCGATGACAGGAGAACTTGCGTGATGTTTTCGCGTCGCACAGCCCCCGTACACCCCTGATTCACGTCAATGTCTCACTGCCCCCCCCCCCCCCCCCCCCCCCCCATATCGTCAGAACTGTGCAGATCAGGTTCTATTGCACTTCCAACCTTGAAGCAGGTAGCGCGCGTATTTGTTGCGCCGAATATTCTTAATATTCTTCGATGACAGATTGCACAGGAGAATACTGTACAATTTCGTTCAAATCGACAGGGGGGGTGACACGTGACCCATTTTACCTATTTGACATTTCGGCAGCCACCGATTTTTTGCGTGACACCTCGAAAATTTCGGCATCTGAACCGGAAATTTTGCCTTTTTTGCCTTTTTTTTTTTTTATAGGCAATTTGGGGCCTGTGTAACCACTTGGAGGTTTGACAGAGGCCCGAGTGACGCGTGACATCGACCAAAGTTCGTGATCGACAGGGGGGTGCGTGACGCGTGACTGCCGATTTGAACGAAATTGTACAGTACCACAATTTCTTATTGGTGGCTGCAGGTGGGTACGGAAAGTATTAGAGGCACCGATACATGTTCAATACCCGTTCCAGGCATATGGCAATCAATATGCGCCCTCCAACTATCGCACTACGGCATGCTCTGCCGGTCCGTCTTCCCCTCCACCACAACTTCGCCCATCGACGGTCGCTGCGCATTGCCCATGGAGCTCTGGGATAATATTTTCCTTAACCTCGACGACGACACGCTCTTCGTTGCGGCTGTCTGTCACCCGTTAACGAGTGCTGCATAAAGATCCTTCTCCTCACAAAGGCTCTATAGTACCTTTCGATATAGATGCGGGCAATCTCACAATTCCGCCCCATCTCCTCTCGACCCTGATGCGCGCGTCGTTCATCCCTCCAGTCAAGCGCCTCTCATGCATGTTCGCAGAACCCAACTTCTCGGCACCCTGCTCGCCGCGTCAAAATCGGATCTCAACACCGTCGAGCTGCGGTTCCCGGTGATCACCTCCGGGGCATTGCGAACTGGACTTGGTTTTGGACAGTGAAAGGTGTGGGATGATTTTGGCGTTTGAAGTATGGGCAGGGGAAATAAAAAGACCTTACCGTCTTTGGAATAAGGCGGTACCGAGGAGTTCGGTGGGGTTTAACGATGGGGGTTTCAGTGGAAACAGATGGGAGCGACAAACAGTTGAATAATTGAACTGGTGAAACGAAACACCTGCGCAAAACTAGTGATGGGACCAGGCGGACGTTGGGACAAAACAAGAAAGAACAATGAGAGCGGTCACGTGGCCTGTTTAGAGGATGCATTATTCATTTGAAACGCGTTGGGGACTTTAATGCAACACATCAAACGTGCTTCAGAGACCAGGGAACTGTGTTTTAGGTTCATCAAGACACTCAAACGCATAGTGGAGGAGGACCAGAGCATTGGTATTATTTATACAGAACAAATAAGTAAAAGGTATAAAAGGCCTGTAAAAATATAGTATAGGGTAACTTACGCCCCCGGGCAATACACCTCTTTTCTCACGCACTTTGGAATGGCTTTGGAATGGTTACGTTGGATCTTGGAACTCGCACAGAACTTACGGAACGGAACTTGGAACTTGGAACTTTGTTTATTTTGCGGAACGACTACACTAGAATTATCAAGACTCACTTATCGGAATTGCAACAGCCACATACTTTGGTTGGATCCCCCAAACTCGCACGGACTACGTCGCTTGATTTTGTTGGAATGTGTTGGTTGGGTTTTGGGTTTTTTTGGGTTGTTGGTTGTTCTTCTCGCCTTCGCACTTTTCATGAGCCGGCACGCTATGTTTGTTTCAACAGTCCCAAACACCCGGTATTTCGCGCTTTCCTGGTTAGCGTGCTATCTAGGACTCCAAACGATGTTATTCTGATGATGCACCTGAGTTCTCTGCACTGCCGGGCCCGAGACCTGCATCACTACCTCGTGTCGCAGGAACACCTGGATTCCCCTGACTGGAGACCGGGCCCACTCGACACGGTTACATTGTTGAAGTTATATTTCCAGTGGCGTCGTTTGAATGGGCTGCGACCGTTTACTCTGCTCATAGTGAAGATAAGGGAGCGGACATAAGTACTGTACTATTACGACCACTAGTTCACATGAACTTCCGGTTGTAATACTACAGTACACTTACGGTTGCCCCACGTGATCTGTGTGTCATGACCATATTGGGAAGAAGCAGAGAGAAAATGTGTTCATAAATCCACGAGGGTTAAAATCGAAATTTCGGCCCAATAATTGTCCTAGATTGCCCTTCCGAGTTAAACTTCGACAGAATCTTCAAAATTGAGGGACTAGTTCCCAAAATACCATATTCATAGTATAATGAGATCTAGTTCCTCAGTTTTGTCCCAAATTTCCTGAGAAAAATCCTAATTACTTTTTTTATAATGGATGACTTTCCATAGGCATTTTCTTTTCTTAAACATTGTTTGAGCGGTCCCATCAGAAGGATCAATCTGATTAGTTTATTGTATTGGAGCCCCCACAAGCCATAGAAGATATTGAAAGCTATTATTTCGTTGATATGGTTGGATAGCATGTGAGTGTTGCGCAGACTCAATCCGACCACTGTGCTACACCATGATATAGATGTATACAATGGACGGCAGCTTGCGGGAACAAAAGAAAAGCTTGATGGTTATGATGGTCTCGCTGCCGTAGGCGGCGCAAAAGGCAAGGGCAGCAGAGCCGGCAAATTTCGTTGTGGGAGAGGCATGCCAGGTCAGCAGGTGACACATGGCTGTGTTGATCTCGCCGGCAACTCGCCGGAAAGAGGGTTGACAGCTGCCCAAAACGATGAATTCAAGGTAGGATTATTCTGTAGAGGTAGGGACCCCTCTTACAGATTAAGCTCTATGAGAGGGTACAAGAAATTCTAAACGCGATCTGAGCCCGATGGGGTCCCGACAGCTGTCATGTCAGTGCGCTGATTCGGCGGTTTTAGAGCTCAAATATTCTAAAAAACATTGTTTAAGGCTTATGGAAAGTTATCCAATATATCTATACAAAACTGCTGGACCTGATTTTGATAAATGTCCGTACAGTTGTGCAAATGAGTGTTGTAACCTATTCTGTCCAAAAAAGGCGATGACATACGGATCACATGGGGCAACCGTAAGTGTATGTCTGCTACCTTACAACCAAACAAGTATATTTGACCTGTGTCTTTGCCACGGGGCCTCGTCCACACGCACAGCTGATACACAGATTTGAGGCTTTATTCATTGGCTGCACCCCTCGTTTCAGTCGCTCCGCTCCCTGCTCTTGGGCACGGCCACCCCGAGCCGTGGGACAAACACATGCAATGTGCGTGACTTTATCATGTGCTCCACGTGATAATCTGTCAATTGTCTTTTCAAGTATAGGAAACCCATTCAAACACCTCACTCTCGGAAACTCGCTTGATGTCAGCTATGACTAGGATTGAGACTACGATCTGTACCCATTGTCCGCCAAACATCTGAGTGCTATTTTGCAGTAGTTATTATTGTAGTTAGTAGCTCACATGGTTTGCTATTTAGTATAAGCAGTTGTGGGTTTATACTGTAGTAGCCTTTTATTCTAGTTCATTACTCGAAGTTCCTTGAACATCTCACTCTCTGAGATAAGAGCTTTGATTGTGACACAAAGTCATGGATGATCATGAGTTGGTTAATTTTTGAGAGCGGCAAGACCTTGGACTTCTTCTTGAGTTCCACTTTAATCTAATCTCACAGGTCCTCCCACGGCCGAATCTGCGCAACCGTCTTTGGGATGAGGTTGATTACTTCTGCCTCGAGCTCCCACTCCCACCGTCTTCTGGATTAACATCAGCCGCCTCCTGTACCACATCTGTTTTCGCCAGAAGTTGACTGTGATCCTGAGGGCCATTGGTGTCCAAATCCTGCATGTCTGCAGAGTTATCGGCAGCGTCCTGCATGTCCACAGGCTCTGAAATGGCAAGTGCCGTGAAGGGGTCTGTGGTAGGGACTGGGGGCAGTATTGGCTCTTCTGGTGATGTATCGGTTTGTGGAGAAGGCATGGTGGAGCGGGATTTCTTTGCATTGGGAACAATGGGAGGGTAACTATCGCATCGGCGTCAGGGCGCCACACCACTGGAAAATCTGAATCCAGTGAGTTCAGTTTGACCTGAAAAAGCCAACCCTTGTGCTGGCTGCATTCAGATCAACATTTTGGCAGCCACACCTGACTTTGAATTTGCAGGTGGAACTCAGGCTAGGACAACGGATCACAAGCAAAATGTGTCTTGCTGACAATTCCATCTCTGTATGCCTGATTAATTTCTTCATTGAAAGCCCAATGCTAGTGTTCCTTGGTTAGCCCATGGGCCATGCCACAGGGTGTTGCATCCTTCTCACAAATCCATTGAGTGACACCATAATGAATAAATAAATAAATAGAGATTATTCAACCAAGTGAACAGGAATCACAGAGATACAAAATTACTTTACCAATGCTGCATAGCTCACCAGAAGTCTAAACCATCACTACTCCAACCAGCTCCTCCTGTAGGCCCTCAATATCAGATATATTGTCCTCTGCCTCTTCCACAATGCCAGTAGGTACATTCATCTTTGCAAGATGAGCTCAATTCACTCTGTGCTGTCCCAGAGCATCTTTGCCAACACTTGCTAGCTTTTGATCAATCAATTCAATCTGTTTGGTCTGTGATGATCTTTCAAAGAGTGGTCTTGCTGCATCCCAAAATTCCACTGCCTTCCACAGGTCACCATGTTCTTTAGCAATATCTCCAAGTCGGAGCATGCATTCAGCTCTGCTGCGATGGACATCCATGTCTGTGAATTCTTCAAGTGCAACAATAAACAGGCTGAAAGCTGTATCCTCATCAGCCTGAGTAAGGGAAATGTCTCCCAGAAACTGGAGAGCCTTGTTTATTCCTAACTTCTCTTTGAATTTGATAGAATGGGCAAGGTAAACTGTTGTCCAGCTGGACATCTGACAAGATGAACCCCAGCGTCTAGTGTTACCAAGCTGCTCTAAACAATATGATTTGATATCGGAGCGGTTGCAGGCTCTGAGACATGTCTTAAAAAAGTGTCTTTGCTATGGAAGTCTCTCCTTCTCCCAGATACAGATCAGCAAGAATAGCATCACACATTGTTTTCTCTGCAATCTGTTCCAAGGCAAGAAATATATTCTTGGCTCTCTCAATATCCTGTTGCACTGCATGTTTGGGAGCAGTCATAGACAAGCTAATTTCTGCAAGATTCAGCAAAGCCAAGCCATGGTGATAAGCATCCCACTGAAGTGGGCATTCTTGAGGAATCTGAGTTTGAATATTGTGTGCCTCGCAGTATTCTGACTTCAATAAGTGGGTCTGTCCCTGCCAGGTCATGATGCTGTGGTCCAAATCACCACCAGACAGACCACAAAGGGCTAGAAGGTCTCTTGCCCTCTGACAGACAGGCATGCTTTGTTTATAGTTGCCAAGTTGTATCCAAGCCATTGCTTGTATACGTAGTGCCTGTGCTTCACTGTGTAAATCAGCAGAAATCCTGGCCAACCTCTCTGCCTCACATGCATATAGTCTGGCTGGCAGGTAGTTACCCAGCTGCCACTGATTCATTGCCAGTGTTAATAATGCTAGGTAATGTCTTTTTGTGTTTCCCAATGAAGTTGCCAAGGATATAGCCATATCGGAAAAGTGCATGGTAGCAGAACTGTTGGTTTGTGCCAAATAATAGTATGCAACAGTGTCATAGAATTTACCTAGAGATTGATGTCAGTCTTCATGCACCAGGGCCAGGGATAAGCTCAAAACCTACACTTGAGTTCTGAATCATCAAAGTGCTCAAACTGTTCTAACGCCCATGCCACAAGTGTTTCTGGATGTGAAATTGGAACATAGAGAGATGAGCCAAGCAGCTCAGCAATGAAGCAGACCTCAAGTCGGTGATCACGGCAGTCACGAACAACATTGTGAAGTTGGCCGAGCAGGGAGATTGTTCCTCTGCCAGTAATCCGGCTGAATGAATTTAAAGCCAATGCACAGAAAATTGTATCCTTGTGGGCAGACTGCTCTGCCTGGAGGCCATTCTGGAGGAGATTTTGAATGTTGGCCACATTAGCAGATATCTGGGCAATTTGTAGTGAACCCATTTGAGTTCCACGGAACTCCTGGTAAACCCCAAGAATGTCAGAGAAATACTTCATAAGAGGCCCAATGAGATGACGACTTGGCTGTGACATTTTCTGCATATATTCTCGGATGGGAACTAGTGCTTTCAGGCGTTTCTGGGCATCTTTGTAGGCCAAGGCAGTTCGAATTAATGCTGTTTGGCAGTCAAAAATATTGTCAATTGGGAGGTTGCTATGGCTGAGCTCAACATCTGAAAGACCATCAGGAAGCATTGACAATAGGCTTAACAGCTCTTTTGAGTGGGGAACAGCTTTGATTCTGGGGCTAGACAAAGAGAGGGAAATAGATAAATCCAAGTTTGATCTCTTGTCATAACCGTTTGAGATTAAAGATGTTTTCTCTTCCTCCCAGCGGGATAGTACACTGGAGCATCCCTCAACATCCACCAAATGTGCAATGATATTGATAGCAAGGGGCATGTTGTCTGTCAGTGAAAGCACCCTGTCCACCTCCTCTGTGTTATGATGATCTTCTGCAATGTCAATGAACGTCTGACGAGCAGCAGCTTGATCCAAGGGCTGCAAAGGAACAAGAAATGGTCGTGTCCATTGTACTTTGCTAGGTCTTTCTGCTCCACGCATTGTAATCTGTGTTTCATGAGAACTTATCAACATAGGAGCTACCAACACCTACCACTAATGCTAGATGCTGCACATCTGTAAGGAGAGATAGAAACTCCTCAATATCACCACGACACTCTATGGGCTCCCACACTGTCTCTAGGTTATCAAGAACCAAGAGGCTAGATGGACCAGTAGTGAAATAATGGAAAAGTACCTGAGTAAGGTCTTTGCCAGGTTTGAGACCCAGATGAGCTCCAATGAGTGCTGCAAGTTCAATCTTGTTGGCTGCAGAGTCGCAAGCAATGAAATATCGATGTTGTGCATACTTGACAGAGATTTCTGCATCATGAACAACAGCTTTTGCAAGACTGGTTTTCCCCATCCCACCAGTGCCTAAAATTGCTATTCTGGGAGCTTTTCCCCTGAGCAGCTTCAAAATGGCAGACAATTCCGATTCACGGCCATGGAATATCTTGGGCTCTGGTGGCAGCATTGAGATTGATTTGGAGCTATGAAGAAAGTCTCGATGATCTTGTTCCAGGACCAGAGGAGCTACATACCTATTATGAGATAGAGAATAGACCCTGCTCATCTGGATAGAAGTTGGCAAAATTGGCAGTGAACTCAAAATTAGCATACCGTAGATGCTCTGTCTGAGCTTGTGGTATCAGAGAGTCCACTGATCATGCCAAGTACTTCTTGATGTCTCTGTTTTGCCTCTGCCTGCATTTTTGAAACATCGGTCATTATGCTGGTGTTCTTGAGCTTTGTGCAATGGATTATTTGCAGTGAACTGTTGTAAAACCTATGAGAAAGCTCACCTGAAAAAAATCAAGGCCTTGTGTCAGTCCATTTTTGCAATCCTTGAGCAGTATGCTCATTTCTCCCTGGCGGAAAAACTGTTTGACCTTGCTGCCACTCTGCTGGGATTCAACAAAGGTATGGATCTTGTGGAGGGTCCTAGAGCACATGGTTATCTTGAATTTGGAGTCTTTCACAAGCACTTACTCTGTGAATTTTCCCATATGATTCAATGCACTAGGCGGCAATACTCCATCTGTCTCGGATTTGACATGAAGAATGATAATTGCATTGAGCAATTCATGTGTTTGCTCCATCAATCCGACACAGGTTCTCTTGTTTTTCTTGACAGTCTAAGCTCCGTCCGTGAGATTAATGCTACAATTATGGCAAGGTTAGAAATGACTCACCTCAATATTCTTCAGAAGTGACAGTGTCGTGTGAGCGATGGCCACCATGAAAGCTGCCTGCAGACTGTTGGCAAGGATTTCTAGTGTTGTAACCGTAATTGCAAAGCATGTGGTAAGCGTGTTCAGTCGAACTTGAGTGTCAGTGGGTTGGGTGGGCATCTTGCTGGTGGGGAGTGGTCTTGCGTGATCCACTTTTATTCATGTTCCCTGGGAAATTCTATTATTAGCTTTGGTTGCTTACTGTTCATCTACCGTCTCTTTAACGAAATGACGAGGTTTTGTGTACATATGTTTTCCCTATCTGCTTATGGTGCATCTCCATTCTGTTTCTTCTCTTCCACTGTCACCCGCTCTCAATCGCAGCGCATTCCTGTGCTCAGCTGTGAATCCGAAATATCTCCGGCATCAGCTTCTTTTGCTCTCACTCCCAGCGCGCCCGAGGTTCCCACCATTATCAACAGCTGCGGACTGCGAGTCTTGCCCAATCGGAACCATATAAGGGCACAGGCATGTCCCGTGGGTGCTACAGTACTCAAAATTCTCACCACGGCGTAGGCGGGGAACAATTATTGAGCTGCGGCCACGAACTGCCGTTCAATTCCCAGCGCCAGAGCGGAGCGCAGGCATATCTTGTCTTCTGAGTAAGTGTTCATCCTTTTTCTAGCAGACGAACCAAGGAGTTTAGAGACATGATGCCTGGGTCTATGCTAAGGAACAAAGTGGGGGCAAGTGGGCTTATGTCGCAGACACCCCTTTGGCCACGGCTTTGGGAACAATTCCTCCTGTTGATCACGCTGATAAGAATAAATTTATCTTCCCAAATTCCAGGTACAGGGAAGCCATGAGAGTTCCTATCTGACGGACAGCACAACTTGATGGTTGTTTCAATACAGATTTGATAATTTTCACTTCCCATCTTGCCTTGCCGTCCCAGATCTTCTGGACTCGGTGCACTGCCATTGAGTCGGAGCACAAATGACCAGATTATGGGCTTATAGAAGCCAATCGGATGAACCTGCCCATCTAGCCGCCTGGGAGATGCAGCCACGGTCGCCCACGCTGCTCCATAGCCTGAGAAGCAGTAATTTTAGTTTACGGAGCACGCACCGCAGCTTCCGTCTCCCGGGAAGGCGTCTCGCCGCGGGCCGGAGAAATCAAGTTCATGTTAAGCTCACCGGCGGTCCAGAAAGTAAGAGAAACTGACCTCTGGAGTGCTCAAAGACCAATGCTATGTGAGGAGGGCCCGAGTGTGCTTCCGCTGCAAAATATCGAGCAAGATGGGTCTGCGAACGGCACTGTGTGGTGGGAGGAGGTAAGAGGGCCTTAACAGGTAAGCTGATGACGGCGTTTGAATGGGATTGAACGGCAATGGCGATTACCAGCCGATCGCGCGCTCTTTGTTCGGTCATTGTTCATGAGCCCAATCTCGAGCGCTAAACTCAATATATTCAGCCACGGGCCCTCGACGGGTATCTACGGGTCTACTCAAATTTTCGACGCGGACCCGTACCCGTATCCGGGGCCCGCCGCGGGTGGCCTGGCCCGTGCCGAACACTAGCCGCGGCCATCTGCATTTTACCAGCGCCATCTGATAACAAGGCAGGTGGCTCTACCACATCAATGCCGCATACCCGCATCCGATCTCACAAAAACAGACCCACTCCCAGCTGGCACAATCAGAGTGCACGCGTGTTCCAACTTCCAAGCGCCATCCATAATCTATCAGCCTGAAACCCCGTGCCCTTGACAGCTGTTCCGCATCCGTGTGAACGAACGCAGCTACGATCGGGTGCACCTGGCTTAGTGCCTCATGATGATCAACTCACACTCCCAAAACTTGAAGGCATGGCAATTGGCATGCCGCAGATCGACCGGGACGCGTTCAAAGACTTCCTCTACCGCCATCTTCAGATCACATCCATCAGTGCCGAGCGGGTAACCAAACTGGACACCCTCCTTCACCCGCCGCTCGCATTGCGAAATCTCCCGAGGATTGCCGCGAGTACGCCGAAAGGCTTGCTCGCTCTGTTGGAAGCCACAGCTCTGTCCTCGCCCATGGTTCAGCTCGATTTTGGCACTCCCTTTCCTCCGCTGGTGTATGAAAACTCCTACCTCTTTCGTTCAACCTTCGAAATTCTGGACTCTTGTACATCCTCGTCGGCAGCTTTCAATCCTGTGGGTTCTCATTTTAACTCGTCTGTGCGGGTGTGATCACGCACGCGACGAGGATAGCGTTCCAGCCATCATTTTGCATGCGAAGATTGCGAGAGAGCATATTTACGAGTCAATCTGTCCAACATCTGGAACGCAGAGAGGGTTTTAACAGCTGTAATTCCCACCATTCCGCTGGTGGAGCAATTGACCCCACTCTGACATTGCCTTAAAAGGCATATCTCATCTTATCTGCTCACGTGTGTCTCTATGTGCCACTCGAGTCTATGTGCCGCTCTGACCGTGTCCAGACACATCGCAAGCCATTGCTGTATTGGTTCCCTGGCGTAGTGGTTATGATGCGTGCTTTATACTCGATATTGATGGCTCTCGGGTTCAAACCCGAGTACATGCGTTTTTTGCTTCTATTTTCGTGTTTTTTTTTCTTTACTGGGTGACTTCCCGTAAGAGTTAAATATTCTGGACAAATTTTTGAGGGGTGCCAATGATGTCGGCTACCGAAATTCCAACATTTTATATTCGCAGGCGATTCCCGTAAGAATATTTGAGACCATTTGCCACAAACGCGTGCAGCAAACAATACACAAACAACGCATCGATCTTGCTCTGGCTCTAACTCAACAATCCATGGACAACGACGCGTCTTTTATCCAGAAAACGGCAGCCGAAATGGAAGAAGATGAGGAGGAGGAATGGGAATTGGCTGCAACAGCAGCTGCCATAATTTGGCTCGGGGCAGAGGAGGCGCGCATCCGACGTGCTGAACGTAGGCAGCAGAGCCGGCTATATCTCTGCCGTCCTCAGCTGCTACCAAACCCGCAGTATGACACACCCTGGCAGCGCTTGTATACAAGCAGCCACGACCGTGCATTTATCACCACGATGGGATTCGATGTCCAGACATTCCACGACATCATCGATGCGGGCTTCGGTCCCGCATGGTATTCCACTCCCATCCCTCGCACCGATGTTTCTACTGCCGGAAATCCACGTCCCGGTGCTCGATCTCTAGATGCGGCGGGTGCACTCGGCCTCGTTCTCCATTATCTTAATCTTAACTCCACCATGCGCGAGATCAGCTTGCAGCAGATCTTTGCTCTCATCCCATCAACTGTCTCTCGCTACATTACCTTTGGGCTCAGCATTCTCCTCGAAGTCTTGCGCAAGATCCCCGACGCAGCAATCCGGTGGCCGGGCCGCATTGAGGAGTTCCGAGCACTCAACGATTTGATCGTTGAGCGCCATCCACGCTTGTAAGGAGCCTTTGCAAGCCTTGATGGACTTAATCTGCCAGTTCAGACAGCAGAAGATGAAGAAATGGAGAACGCAACGTACAACGGATGGCTGTGCGAGCACTTTATTAGCTGTGTACTTGCCTTCTGTTCTCGAGGTGTGTTCTCATTTTAATCCCGCATTATTGGTCTGTAGATCTAACGGCACATCTAGGAACCGTCATTGCAGCCAATCTTAATGCGCCAGGGAGCTGGCATGACTCTCGCGTTGCCAAACCAATTTATGAGAAGCTCCGTACCCGAACACCTGAGGGTTTTTATCTGGTGGCAGACACAGTGTTCCCGCGTGGTACGGCTCAAATTGACGGCAAAATTTGTGCACCGATCAAGAGCGGCCAGGTTATTCGTGGGACAACTGAGGAGATTGAGGAGAAGTTAGCATTTGACCACGATTTGCTTTCCTATTGCCAAACGGCTGAATGGGGCATGCGGGGCTTGCAGGGTTCTTTCGGACGGCTTCGACTCCCTTTGGACATCGGTGACCAGGAGGAACGCGGAAATCTTTTGGAGGTTTGCATTCGCTTGCATAATTTGCGTATACATCGTGTCGGACACAACCAGATCCGTACCGTCTACATGCCGCTGTGGCGCCAAAACAAGGAGGATGACGAAGTTTGGACTAACTTCGAGAACATGCTGTTCTCCGACCAGCGTCGCAATGATCGTGTTTCGCGCTTTCACAACTTCGCAGAGTATGAATAACACCTAGTTGAATTTGTAGACTATGTACAAATCTACTAGTAATAGGGATGTTGCGCAAAAGCCGCATGCGGCTTTCAAAGCCGCACGCGGGAATATCTTTTTTTTGCTCCGGAGCATCACTGGGACTCTCAAATAGCCTCTTTTGACCACCAGAGCAAATAAATAAAAAAAGCCGCATGTGATGAGTTTGCGCACCAAAAAAAGCCGCATGCAGCTTTGCGCAACGTCTCTAATATCAATGTTTACGGACACTGCAGGCAAATACATGTAAGGACTGTAGGTAAAGAATGACAAGAGTTGGACATAGAACTAGCTGGGTATTGTGAAGAGCAAGAATATTCAATTACCATTGGAAGCATCAGCCTGCTTGGTTGGGCTGATGACAAGCGCAACAGCAGGACCACGACGAGGAGTAACCACTAATTCCACCGCATTGCCGGTAACCACCAAAACGGACACGCTAATTTCTTTTGTGGGACGATAGGGGCTCGGCATACGCATCGGCGGCGGTGATGGAGAGGAAAGAAGGGCTGGAAGGCGAGAAGGGCCAGGAGTAGGAGTGCGGCGGCGACTAAGGGGACAGCAAGAAGGGCCAGGGGTGGGGGTGTGGCGGCGACTAATGGGATAACGAGAACCCATGGGACGGGAACGAGAGTGGTGTGGGATGTCGAAGGTGTCCCACGGATTGCTGTTCTCCTCTTCATCGTCATCGTGGTAGTCGTCCATTGAAGGATCTGATACCCAGTAAGTCATCGCGCTGCCATCGGGGTAACGAGTCTCACAGCGAATCTTCCCGTGAACCCTTTCAATTCCAGGCTCGCGCTTGTGGGAGCGAGATAACCCGGAAAGCGTGCATTACGAGGACGTTGCGGAGAGCGAGAACGGGGAAGGGCATGCCCCCGGTTACTGTCTGCAAAGCCGGCCACCTCCAGCCTCAGCTCCGCTCGATCGCGTGCACGTTTGAGGTCGTGAATACGGTTCTGGAGGATGCTGTTTTGGGTGCGTAGGTCCAAGCCCCACGCTGTGGGCCCCACGGCAACCAATGGCGAGCAGTCGGGGGGTCCGCAGCGGTCTCCCCCACACTGGATAATCCTCACTCCAAATAAGCATTAAATATTCAAATACACACGAAAAAAAAAAAATTCAAAGCTCCATGCAGTGGGCCCCCGCGGCGAGCAGTTGCACCACACAGTGGGCCACGTGGCAAGCGACAGGGGGTCGGAGGGGGTCCCCCCTGCACCAGATTCCAAAATATACTGAGAATGAGCTCAAAAACATGGAAAATTAGGAAAATTAAATTATTCCTTCACTTGGATATGTCATCAGGCAAAAGGAGGGGGGTTTGGGGGGAACACTGTTCCCCCCAGCAATAAATATGTCTCAAAACACCCTCCCACGACCGACTCCGACAGATGTGTCGCATAAACACGTGCTGGGAAAGGAGCACGTGACTGTCAGAGTGGGGGAGGTGAAGGGGCTTTTGGTGGAGCTGTTGTAAATTCGAAAAATCAGTCGGAAATCGCTCTTGCGCTCGGGCATGGGGAAAGTACCACTGAGCCTATGAACTGGCAGACTTAGTCTCTCATAGACAGATGCTATATACGAACCAAAATCGTACCTCGCTGCATAGACTGCAGGCTGCCGCTGCAACAAGTCCGACTGTCTCTGTACTGCCGCACAAATGTCAAAATGCCGCTGCGTCACACTGCTATTGCCGCCCAGGTTGCGGCAATTGGTGCTAAATTGCGTGTAGTTATCGCTCTTCAAGTTATTTGGACATTGCAACTGACTTCAATCAATCAAGGTTTTTGAAGCATCACTAGCGGTTCGCGGCCGGCTTCGCCGGGCCGCTCTCCGCTTGGCTAACAGCAGACATCAACGTAAAAGGAGATTGCCGGCGGAGTTTGAAGGCTTCGGACAGCGTAATTTTATAAAGAGGGAGATGATGGCCTGCTCGCTCGTAAGCCCATAGAACACAGGTAATCAGGGTAACATACTTTTAATACCAGATGTATTATCCAAACGTCTGAACAAGTCACTGTAAGACTTGGACCTGGTCTGCTTTGTGAATGCTGTGGACAAGATCCTTGGGATACTGTACTAAGTATTTCGTTCAAATTGACAGTCACGCGTCACGCACCCCGCAGTCGATGTCGAAATTTGGTCGATGTCACGCGTCACCCAGGCGAGTGTCGAATTGGTCAAACGGTCACGAAAATCGCCGTAAAATGGCTATAAATTCAAAAATAAATTCATCCGTCTTTCAGTGTTTTCAGGAGACTAAAATTCAACAATTTCTCTCATCTTTAAGCCTATCTGGCGTCTTTCCGCGCCAAACGACTTTTTTCTGCCCCAAATCAAGCGCAGGAGAAATAAAAACAAAAAATATCGAAGGTAAGGTAAATTGAATCCAAATATTTCTGAGATGGGCTAGAGGTATTTATTGGCTAACGAAGTGGCATTCTTTCTGCTGGATATCGAATTTTTTGTTCCCGTCACGCGCAATCGGAGGGGCTGTCGAAATGTCGAATAGGTCAAACGGGTCACGCGTCACACCCCCTGTCGATTTGAACGAAATAATCCAGTATGTGAGTGGGGCAAGTGGAATTTCAATTGACGCAAAACTACCTTGGCAAGCTCTCCCCCGATAGCAGGCCGAGGGCGAGGAGGATCCGTGCAGAAAGCTACCGCCCAGACGCTCCGATACTCATTCGCCGTGAAGGGGACGTCGGTTCTGATTCCTGTCAGGTACTCGTCAATCTAGTCTCTCGCAGTCAGCTTTCACAGTATGATCTCGTACCTCAATCGTGTTGAAGTCCGTCATTAAGTGATGGGTCTCGATGGGTTGGCCCTTGTTACATAATCTTCGCGTAGCTGCCTTGGTGTCGTTTTCGCTGTGCGGCGCCTCTTTCTCTGGTTTCTTGGGGTGGAACTAACTATTTCCACCCAGGCTGGGGGTGGACCCTAAAAAAAAAGTCGAAAATCGGCGCGCGCTTATGGATCTTGGTGAGAAAACATTATTCCATCTATAAACTTTGGGTGTGCTCCTAACCATTCACTTGCTAACGTCGTTTTGATCGTAATTGGGGCCACAGTTGGGGCCACAGGCTGGGGCTTCCTAAAAGAAAAAAAAAATCGAAAAGTAAATTGATGCAGATAGCTTAGAAAACGTCCGGGTTGGGACACGGACAATGGAGCCCTTTCTACTATCTTCAATGGCACCGAGTTGGCGTGCCTCTAGTTGTACAGCTCCAGTGTGTCCCCCTCACGTGAACTTCTCATTCCATTCATATGAGTGACGCAACTCCTTCGTCTGGACGTGCCACCTGCGTTGCCTATGCATATATTCCGTATGGCCGTGGCGGTACCGATAATAATCCGATCTGCGTTCTCAAGAGCACCGTTGACCTTGGCACGTTGAAGATGCAGGCGTTCGATCTCAGTGTCGCTATCGTTGGGAGGTGCGGGACGTTAACTCTATCTTTATAATTAGTTCTCCCTGGAAAAGGCTGGGACTGACGAAACCTTGAACAGCTCCAAGCCGGGTACGCGTATGAAGCACCGAGAGTTGATTGTGCCTCACTTCCGACGATTTTTTGGGTTAGTTGGGCCCACGATCTGCCAGACGGTGAACCACTGAGGGGGAAGGCCAATTGCAGAAGAAAATGGGACACGAAGACCTAAGAGGTGCGTTCGCCGTGATGTTGGTTCTGTGAATGTTGTGAGGAAGTGTAGTGTTCATTCAATAAATGTGCGGTAACCGTGCACTGTTGTAGCACGGTCAGAGAACCCGCCTCATCGCGGGGTACAGTGTTGCTACTTTGTCAAGGTTTGCATTGAAAGACAAGAGTAATGCCCGCAGGCGTACCGATTCGGCTAGTTATACTGAGCCATATAATCCGGCCCCAACTCCACCGCATCGTCCGTCGTATCATCCTCATCTGTACAATTCATTCACCTCACCTCACAACGGGAAAGAAAATAAATAACACTTACACGAATTCCACGTCTTCACCGTCGGCACTTTCTTCGAGAGGTCCTTCAAATTCAAATCAAAAACACGCCCATTACGCACAGCGCTGTGCTCCGTCACGTATCCGCCATAGCCAGAGTGGCCATTGAAGCAGATAGGGATTCCCGACGAGTCTTTGGAGCGTGCGCACCTCGACTCGCCATGGTCGTACCCCGAAGTGATGGCGAGAACGTTGCCCTTCCCGACGTCGAGCGCGACGCTTTGGTCCAAACTACAATCATGGACTTAGAATCATCGTGAAAGATTGTTTCGGGAAAACAGAAGGGGAGAAGAGAGGAGAAGAGGTGCATACATGGTAAGTCGAGGCTGGTGTAGGTGTTGTTGAAGAATCCCTGCGTGGATGGGTCTGGCTCGTCATCGGGATCTCCGGGGCTGGGGCTGCGAGCATGGAAAATCAGATGAGACTCTGAGATTGAAACAAGGTGACGAACAAGGATGCCAGAATCTGCGCCTTTTGCATCTGCGACAAATCGAAAACTGCTGGAATATTCCCAACATACCGGGATGTGCACGAACACGAGCGCAGGGGGACCTTCCACCACTATGTTTTGAGAGTCACCAAGATCTGTTAGATTGCGTGCAGTACAGATGATCGTCACGAACGAGAGCAGTCAATAAGCAAGCGCTGGAGCTTGATATAATTCGGCACCGTATCCGGGTCCACCCAATAATCATTCGCTGCATCTGGAATAGGTCCTGCGGGGATTCTTGAATAAATAATCCCGGATTGAAGAATAGAAGAAACGCAGTACATCGGGTCCATTTCCAGTCCCACTGACGAAAGAGCGCGAGTCGAAGAACCACAAAATCGCCCCGGGAATCCAGTCGGTAGTTTTGGCGTAGACCGGAACCCCTACGGACATGGTGAGTGTGACTGAAACAGGAAAATGAAACACCTGCAGTAGGTTCCGCATCCCTAGGGTTTCGGTCCCACGTCGGAGCGCGCGCACGAGAGATGCGTGTAGTGGGCTTCCTCATATCTTTTCGTGCCGGTTAGTCCGGCCATCTCTTTGAATAAAAGCCCGTGTCTCACTCAATTTCTTCCTGATGGTTGATGTTGTTCTGGCTATTTGGTTAGTGGGCACAGGGTGAGAATATTTGAAGACGAACTGCATTGTCGTGCTAGGTGCGGCACCAGAGATTTCAGTGGGCATGTTATGAAAACCAGCGCGAGAACACTGACATTTCCATGCGTGGATGAGAAGGGGATGTTACGCGCGACCGTCGGCGCGTACACCATGTCGAGATAGTTAGTTGTGTTTGCCTTAAAGGCGTTCTCGCCTATTGATTTCATCTCTCAGTTGAATCCCTTTGCGAGAGTCCGGAAAGCGCACCGGTCATCATCGCCATTGAAAACACTATCGTCACGCGACAAATGAGGTCACTGAGCCCAGATAAAAGAAAGGAAAAGTCCACGCAGCTGGGATTCTCGTTATCCAGCATAGTTCTGTGGACGACCTGGGTTGCAGCATCCTGTCGACCAAGGGGTCAGGTCAAGTGTGGAATGGTGGTTCCAGCAAAGTTACATGCATTAGCAGGCCCCCACGGCGCCCAACTTCCGTCCCCTGCCAGTGCAAAATTATCGAAGCACGGGTGAGCTTAACCATGAATAATTGCGAGTCGGAACAGCTGCGCACCTGGTCGTTCCCCCATGTGCATATCGGAGAAAGACACGACCTAACTCCCTCAATATCCTGTGGGAAAAAAAAAGAGACTAAACAACACCTTGAAGTTCCCCGTAGCATTAAAGGTGAGCTTGTTCTTTCCAGTGATGATACCACCCAGAGTGTTGGAGATGCTGCGCCCAAGTGGGAAGGCGGACGCGCTGGAGGCGAGGAGGAGGATGGCGCCAAGGATCATCATGGCGGGAACCAAGTTGCACACGGCGATGAGTATATGTCGCGGCTTGGAGACATCAGACATTGACGAAATTCGAAGACCAACGTTCCATAAGGCCAGATGGCCCCGGCGCACGTTCAATGATGATCGGCGATGCGGCAGGTCATCGAGTAGACCGGAGAAAATATGCGATAAACACATGTGACAAAACGCGACTCGAATGCAACCAGCTGACAGCACGAGTAGGAAGTGCTGAAAAGCGGCGCTCCGTGGGAGGCTAAGACTCAGTCAAAATTTGCTGCTTGAAAGCTTCAGAGCATGAAATTCGCGGGGTCGAGACGGTCGAGTTTACTGTTCTTCCTTCCGAGAGAAAAATGAGCAAGTAACGTTTATAAATGGACAGATATGAGAATAGACGTCCTTTCACCGCGTCAATACCTCCATGCCACCCCATTCCAGCACTCTGAACGGCGCAGTGTCCAACGCACGATCGACATCGACGCCGACGACCTTCCTCCACCGCTCCACGTCGTTCTCTGTGGATTTTGCTTCCCGCCAGTCACCCAACGCGTCGTCTGCGATGCCCTTGAAGAGCATGAAGACGCGCGTGACCACGTCCGGAACCGGTTTGAAGTCAAGGATTGCGGCCGCCTCGTAGGCGGCTTGGGGAATAAAGCGCAGCGCGACATGTTGGTACTTCAGGATTGACGGGAGCCAATATCTGTTGGATGATTAGCGATTCTGAAAGTTCGGAAAACATGGGACGCACGTTATGAACGAGGTGCGAGCCTCAGTATGAAGACCCAGGGCAAGCAAGACCTTGTCGAGGTATGGGGTGATCTCACTCACTGCGACGAGAACGGAGTCCGTAGGTGTCAAGTCGCTGTTTAAGGGGGAGAACAATTCGACCGGGATGACTTGGGACACAGTGGGTGACTCGGGGATCCCTTGATTCGTGCTGCAAAAAAGGTAAAAAGCTGAAAGAGATCAATAAAAAAGCTCACTGTGCTTCCCAGAAAAGATACGCGACGTCCAAGCCGGTATTCGACTCGGTAAGACTGCCATCCAGATGGGTGCGAAAATTCCATTCGACGCGCTGTCCCGCACTCAACGCAGTCGGCTTGACGGGGACGACGGGATATATCGCAGAGAAGCTCCACTCGCGAGACAGAGTCAGTGCGACCGTCGCATCTATCTCCACCGGAGAATATACATAGATGACGGGCTTTCCTCCGACCTGCTCAAGATATACCAAGATACTGTCGTTATTCTCGATGCCCCGACTGGCTGGTGTATCGTCACCGCTCAGTCGGAAGCCGTCAAAATCGAGTGTATATGACCTGTGGCAACGGCCATACTTTTCCGCGAGCAGCGCCTTGACCTTGATGAATGGCGTGGTGGGTCTCATGGCAATGGATAAGGTATCACCCTCAAACCAGAGCCGAATATTGATTTTATCTGTATTCATGCGACTCTGAGCAAATAAATTTACCAAAGAAGTCAAGTCAACGTACTCGGGTCCGCTGCGACAATCTCCTTGGTCGTTGTCGGGGCGTGTACGGGGACTCGATTATCCTTTTCCGAGGGCTCTTGCCTCTCCGCGACGACAACCGAAGACAACGAATCGACGAGAGTCTCCCATGACTCCGGCGCAATATCTGTGAGTTCTTCACCGCAGATGGGGAGCTGGTCTGTCTGCAGAATTATATCCTGGACTTTGATAGAAGGGAAATGCCTGCGAGCAGCGTCGATCGCGAGCTAGGAACACGGTCGCGCGGTGAGCACTATGGCACGACTCGGAATTCAGGACAAGGACCACACCCACATCGTACGTCTTGGGACGCGGAACCAGAACGCGTTTAGTTCCATCTGTAAGGACCAGATGCGTCTGGTCCATCTGGCGCTTCGATGTTTTTGCCTTGGCATGTTGGTGTAGGAGAGACGCGTATGGTCGCGAATCAAAACTTCAACAAACATTAGTATACACTCGCGGCCACCATCGTCATTGCCGAGCTCCTTTCTTCCCGTTTTTGTTTGCAGGCCGCTAATACAAAGAACTCCTCAGTAGAACTTGAAACAGGGTAATGCAAGTCCTCGAGTTGCAGCTGTTCCTCAGACTATATAATATTAATGAGGTTTTTTGTTCGATGGTTCAAATTCCAAAGTCTCCGATGAGTCCGACCACGGCATGGTTGCCGCCACGTCCATTTTGAGAAACGGTCGGAAGAAAAAACGTGAGTCTCATTATTTTCCAGAACGGCTATAAAGTTTAGGACGTTCACCAAGGCGGATGTGACGCCGCTGGTGAGTTGGCTGGGTCTCTTCCCGGCATTGTTGGTTGTAGAGCTGAGCTTAGGTACCCAATGGTCATTTTATTCGCTGTTTGCCAACTGAATTTCTGGTCACTATTCATTCAACCTGCAGAAAAAACTGAACCCTGCGATCACAAGGATAAAACTTAGGATAAGTAACTCTGAGTCCGACGGGTTTCGAATTGAACCAGTAGTCCCAGATGAATTGTCATCAAACGACAGGCGCCATTTCGGCAACATTAATATATAAGTAATCGTAAACCCCATTTCTTGTAGACGTTAGTCGTCATTAAAAACTTGAAAGAGCTGCGTCGAAGGTTCTCAAGGGCAGTAACTGTAAACGGCGGCATAAATAACCGTGTGGTCAAGAAGGAGTTAATGATGGGCACTCACACAACAGTGTAGCCACTGCTGCCCGAAACACGGGTCGCCTGGTCGACGGGGCCGGTTCCACCGCAAGTGCCAGAGGTATCTCCCGGGCGGTAGGCCTGTTAAATGTTGGTCTTTAGTATCGCAAGAAATATTCCAGCGATATAAGATCTGCTTACCTGGTCGCAAGGGCAGCCGGCGCTGGTGCAGGTAACGACGGCGCCACTGTCAGGGATAATTTGTTGGGCCTGTACGGAACCAGAATCATTCAGGACGCGAAGGCAAGGAAGACGGAACGAAGAGTACGTACGACGGAGAAGCCCTGGATGTTGCTGATGTCGTAGTCACTAGATATAAAATTCAATGTTAGAGTCAGAATAAATTTTATCCAGTCATTTAGGGTCACTTACGTCTGGCCGCCAATGTTAGCAGAGTCGAACGTCCACTCAGTCATGGAGCACGCCGCCTCGCCGAATGCAACTGAGCCCGCGGTAAGTATAACCGCGAACAGGCTCCTTCAATCCACTTACTTCCACCGAAGCAGTCGTTCTGGCACCCTAAAGTTGAGACGGTGAGCGACAGGACGCCAAGAAGATCGCAGCTGATGCGCACCAGAGTTCGGGGGACGATCACAGATGCGACCTAGTCAAGTGAGTAAACGATCCACATAGGTGTCACAAGAGACTTGCCGTTCCATCTGATGATGAGGCGTTGCTTAGTATCAGGCTACATAAGGGTGGATACTACGAGCAGCTTACCTGACAGGGACAGTGATGTCGTGGCTGGACTTAGCAGGGATGTCGGGAATAGCGGGACCTATCTTGAGATGAGGAACGCGGCCGGAAAAGAAGGTGAGGAGGAAGTAATTCACCAGTGTAGTCCACACCGTTGTGCGGGAAGTTGCTGAGCGTCATGCCGACAGCGAAGTTGCAGTTGTTCTGAAGCATTCCAACCAATATTTAGCGGGAATGACTTCAAAGTTCGCAAAGCGCAGGAATGCAGACGTACGCGGAGAGTGATACGGTGATCGGCATTGGCAACGGCGGCGAAGACAGCAGCGAAAACGAAGGAAGCGAGCATGGTTGAAGTAGAAGTAAAAACCGGGGGATTACTGGAGTTCGTCTCTGACAATGCATGCACCTTTAAAGCCAACGGAGGCGCCGGCCGGGATTATGGGACTCCTGAAACAGTTCAGACTCGTCCGCAGCACAAACCTCAAGGAGATACAGTAGGCGAAAGTGATCGCACCGCCTAACGCGGGAGGTGCAGACGGAAGATGCGCCCAGGGCGCCTGATGATTTACAACATACCGCACATCCTCGGATCTACACAGCGCCTATGCCTTTTGAATATCCGATTCAATTCAAGTCGGCCAAAGTTCACCGCTCGTATTGCACGGCCGCTTTTGTGGGTTCCGTCGGCGGCCTTGTTGACGGCAGTCCGTTGTGCCCATCAAACATCTTATCATCACGGGAAGTCGTCAATGCGCTAAACACGTTACATGGGCTTTGAATATTCGAATTGTGCAACGTTCGAGTTTGAAATTGCAAGGAACACTGTCACAATTCAGAACTGCGTCAGGAGAAACAGCTCTGAAAGTGAGACCTGATTGTGAGATAGGGGTGGTTCAAATTATTCCCGAGTATCCACTACGCCCTGGCAAGCTCAATGGAATTGGGGGTATCTGCTGGTGAGTGACCTCGTTTCTCCAGCTCTCGCTGGAGTTACGCTCCGGATTTCAAGTCTACGCGTATGATAAAGCCCGTGTGGATTTAGTGTCAGCAGACTCTTGCCGTTTGAATTAGCCGGAGAGTTTCGGCGTGGAACAGCGCGGAACTAACATGAAACTGAGTCGTTCAACTGGCAACAACAGTTCTGCTTCCGTGCACTTACGTGCGAAGCTGCATACTTCCCACACGCCGGACTTGGTGAACTCCTTCATTGTTGGATTGTTTTTCAACCTGAATGCGTGAGTAACGGACTAACCACTAAGGCCCTGCTCGGGTGCGACGGTTCCTCTGCCAAAACGATTCCAACCCAATTGATGTGAGATTCTGTCAAAAAGTGTGGTAACCGGCTGATGCGGCATCCTTGTCACGATGTCCTTGACAACGCGTACGTAATTGACTTTGGGACTTAGGCCAACCCGCTGTACCCGATCTAATTTTAATATTCTCACCAACTCCGATGCTTTATCATAGACTTTACATTTCAATACACGTCTCTGTGAGCTTTCTGGACAAAATACGCGAAATTGGAGCAGTAAACGCGTGTCGAAATTCTGCCAAGATCTAATCTTGTTACAATACATGTGTGACACGTGAGTGACGGAGCGTGTCAGCCGAAGCCGCATCACTGCTCGCTTGTGAAGCCGAGAGCCGAACCGATTGGAATGGCTGGATCCTGTCCATCCGAAAACTGGCAGTTCCAATTGTGGGACCGCGTCAGTATAATAATATTAATATATCCTCCTCCTCCTCCCACAACGGTATAAAAGAACCAACGTACATTTGTGCCATATGGAGGGTGACATGGAAACCCGGTCCAACAACCGAGATCACCCGAAGTCTTGCAGGCACCTGGCAGGATCTTCAAGTATTCAGGTATTCCCAATGATGCCAGTGTCCTGCGCCTACGGTTAGAGTCCGTATTGCAATGAGAAAACACGAAGAAACGATGACTTGCTCTTGTGGCCAATGCCACGGCGGCGATCCGGAAGCAATTACACTGTCAAAATCGGTGGCAGATCGGCGCTTATTTTTAGAAGGTCGCGTGGAAAGGGCTGGAAAGGGTCGACAACGAGGAACTAGAGTATGGGACAGGGGCTCGATTGTTTCAACTTTCAACCAACAAGTTACTGCATTCGAGGCTGCTTGATCGGTGGCATTAAGGTTCGGCTGCTTTTTCCTGGATCGTCAATGCTGATCCCAACCTTCAACTCCTAATCGTCGTACTGATTGACTGCTTGTTCCAGGACCCCCAAGGCCCACGGTGTCTAGCTCGGTCGAGGTGTGTATGGGCAGATAGACAAACCTAGGCTCATGATGCCCAGGTGGGTCGAGGTGTGTTAAACCCCCTCGGCACTCTCTGCCTAGCCAACGACACACGCCTCGAGCAAGCTCGGCATTCTTTGCCTAAAGGGCCCCGGAACGCAGTGACTCAAGACATAAAGACGACGTTCCGTTCCCGGGAAAAATGGCCGTGAACTGCCACTTTCCATGGAGTTGAACAACACTGGGAGCCGCGGTTTCTATATATTTACATAACAGAGAACCACGCTGAGCTGCCGAGAGTAATGTAAACAATGGCTGTTCGACAGGTAGAATGATTCCCAAAATATACGATCCCCCCACTTCGCCTGAGATTCGGTTAGGCGCCGTCGGTACTGTCAACTCGACATGTGTGTCAGTCTTGCGGGAAGTGGGAGGAGCTGGCGGTTATGATTTGCATCCGAAAATAGTTTCGTTCGTGTTCCGAGGACGCTCCATTCTTCACCTTTTGAATTCCTTGAGAGGCAGAAAAGTACACTCAAAGGAATGCGAACGGATTTGAGGACTCTATCAATGTTATTGTCACTTCACCATGTGAAACTGGCGTTTGATTCACCTTCGCTAGGATATCCTCAATTGTAAAATCTCATCAACGGGCCAATCACCGTGAACAGCCGTGAATCATCGCCCGCCGACGTTCCCACATTCGGATCTGTTTTGTTCTCGATCGCAGCACCCTCACCCGCGCACTTCTCCTTACGTGCAGAGTTCCCACAGTTCCCCAAGCATTCAAAAGGCAGACTTCGTTGGCTGCAATTCCTCACTTGGCCTCGCTTTCAAGTTCACGTCCTACACTTACTTTCACGCTCTTCCTTCACGTCCCACCTCTCAAAAATGTTCTCCATCAAAGCTGCTACTTTTGCTATGATCGCTTTCGCTGCAGGCAAAGCTCTCGCTGAGACCCACACCATCACCTTCAACAACAAGTGGGCAACTTTATCTATTCCATGAATGCTTCACTCACTCATTCATTCGAATTCAGCTGCGGACGCGGAACGCCCATGCTCATCAGCCAAACTGGCCAAGTGCTCTCCACCGGCGGCGCATTCACCAGCAACGGCCCTCTCCGCGGCGCCATTGCGTACCTCCAGACCGGTATGACTACTCGCAATTCCTCCTCGCAGTACCTCAATCTAAATAATTGTGAACAGGCGGCTGCGGTTTCAACGGCGAGGGTTGCACGCTTCCTCGAGACCACTCTCGTCAACCCGTCCACCGCGGGCTCCGGCTCGAGCACGGACCTCTCGCTGATCCCTCCCCACGCCTTCTCTGTCACCACTGGCTTCGGCTACATTGGTGGCTGCGCTCCGGCCGGCGCTGACTGTGAGTGCTTCACGCACATCTGATATAACTGTTTGCTAATTACGACCGCCTGCCTACTAGGCAACAACGCCAACTGCAACACCGCCTTCCACGTGCCCACGGACACCTTCGTGCAGGTCGCTTGCCAGCAGGACAACGCGAACTTGGTGGTATGTTTTCTTTTCGGCCTCCTCTTTGATACGCGGCTCAACCCTTGCGCCTAGATCACCTTCTGCTTGTAGATAAACTACAAGACAAACACAACGGACCGTCGGGTGGAAAGATTCAAATTTCGGGTTGCCAACCAACTACTTGTCTTGTATTTCGCTCATTGGTTATTACGATGCATAAGTAATGTTATTCATGAAGGTTATTGCCTTTATGTCTTTTGGATTCTCGCTTGGAATGTGTGACAGCTGAGATCGGAGATTCTCTTTCAATATAACGAGGGACGAGTTCAGTAATATTGAAGCGTATGGCTGCGAGAGACTAAGATTCCCTTGCCTCGCCATCAAACTCTGTGCTCATTAGATAGGCTAGGATTAACGAGTACAGCTTAGTATGAGTCGCCTCGGAGTTTGAAAATTATGATGGCATGTCCTACGCACCTTCTAAGGCTCCCAATGAGACCGTTCTTTTGGCAAATACGAATTTCGATCCATAAGAGGCGCTCAGTTTTTTCTCGTGGATTTTACCGCAGATAATGAAGGAACTCTGGGTATTTCTTTTCGAGGTTTTTGGGCGATAATTGATGGAGCGATCGTTTAGCGGTTGCCAAGGCGTTTCAATTTCAAACTCCGAGGCGACTCGTGTTTGCCTGTACTCGTTAATTCCAGCCTCTCTAGTATACGTGATCTGAACGACTGTCTTCAGATTTCACGCCGGTAGACTAGAGAGGCTGAAACGAGCCTACTCATTAGACAGTTTGCGGTGCAGCCATTGGAGCCATCCAATGGCTGAATGACGTTGCGTTGTCTGGTGGCTCCGCCTGCCAAAAATGACGTCAGATGGCTGTGGCAGCCACCAGTGGCTAATTTTGGCGGGTGGAGCCATTGAGCATCGCAACGTCATTTTGCCATGGTATGGCTCCAATGGCTGCAACGCAAAGTGGCTATTATGTCTGCGCACTATGTGGGAAACCAAACTGGACACCCTCCTTCACCCGCCGCTCGCATTGCGAAATCTCACGAGGACTTCCGCGAGGACGCCGAAAGGCTTGCTCGCTCTGTTGGAAGCCACAGCTCTGTCCTCGCCGCGGACGCTGCGCACCTCCATCAGCGAAGGGGACGCCGACGCCTTCGCGTCCCTCCTCCGGTACCTCTCCCAGTCCGAAATTGCCCGGGACCTCGAGATCAATTTCGGTTTCGGCCGCTCCAAGGACCTCGGCGAAGCCCACCTCGCACTCGCGAAATCGCTGCATTGCGTCGAGTCGTTCTGTGTTGTTTGTATCGCCGGAGGTCTGCAGAGAGCGCAGTGGGTACTGCCGTGGCTCGGGTGCCTGCCGGCTCTCTCGAGCGTGGTGTTTAGGCCCCTGGCAAATCAGTCTGGTGACGCGGAATTTGTGGAACGAGCCCAGTTTATTTTGACTCAGCCTGGGCCGGAGATTCGGGTGGAGCCGGAAATGTGATATTTGGCTAGGGAGTCCATCGGTAGTAGTGCGATGGGTAGATATATATATTTTGCGCGTCCACTGACGGCAACGCTGCTCCGCCTCCGTATGACACGAAGGATGAAGCGTAGCCTTGTCCATGAAGTATAGTTTTGACGCGAGTCCTATTCTCTCATAATGTGAACACTGAATCAGCGTTGTTCATCCATTTTCAGAACGGCACCTCTCGAAAACAAGGCGTAGTCGACGAGCGTCGCACTGCGGTTTACCAGCTGGCGAGATCCGCCTCCGCCTCACCGAATATGCTCGTTTTCGTCACCTCGAAGGCCGCAACATCATCGACTCCATCTCCGGCCCCATCCTCACCCTCTCCACCTACATACAGCTCGGGCAGCTCGCGGCGCAAGAACCGCAGCACATTCCTATTGATCTGCGCAAACTCGAGCAGGAACCCGTCGTGCCCATCAGGCGACTCGATCGTCACGAGCTCCGCGCGCGGGATGTGCGCCGCGAGCTCGCGCTGCTCGCCCGGGGTGAAGAGCCCGTCGCTCGCGACGCTGATTACCAAGGCGCGGGGCGGCAGCGTGGCGAGGACGCGCGCGAGGGCTGCGCCGTCGTCGTCTGGGTCGGGAGAAGTGACGCGCTCGCGCGCTATGTCATGCGTGTCGAGCTTGCGCGTGAGGTGGATGTAGCAGTTTGCGTCGAAGCGCGCGGTGAACTTCTGGCCCTGGTACCGCAGGTAGGACTGCGCGGAGAAGAGGGGCGGTTTAGTGGGGACGATTTTGTGATGGCCGTCGTTGTGCGCTGCGACGGCCATGTCTGCGGGCGATTGTGTTCGGGTTTGGGGCGGAGGGGAACCGGGTGGGGTGGGTGCGGCGGCGGCCATGGGTGGAGCGTTGAGCTGCCCGCGGCGTCCAAAGCGACTTTCGAAGGAGTCGCGACTACGGTATGTGAGCAAGGCGGACATGCGAGCAGCGGAGAGGCCCGAGGCAGGCTGGGTGATGTAGAAGCCATCGCCATAGCCGGGATCACTGTAGATACTCTGGCGCTGCGCCTCTCCCCAGGATATACACCAGCTGTCGAAAGTCAGGTGAGTAACTGGGCAGCGCAAAAAAATGCGGAACGCTTTTAGACTGACGCAGAATGGCGAGCGGATGTGGCGATGGGAATGACATGCCGGATGTATCCGTCGGGTGTACAAAGCGGCCATTCGAGAACCGCCATGCCGCCCATGGAGCCTCCTATGACCACCGCAACAGAGGTTACACCCAGGTGGTCGAGAACTTGCTTGTGTATCCTTGAACAAGTGTTACTGGTGGAAAACTAAAGACGAAAGGCACGAACCACACATCGTCCCGTATCGTTGTGGCAGGAAACTCTGGGCCGTAGGGCTTACCTGTGTCCGGATTTGTAGTTATCGGAGACGCAGATCCGTACGGAGACCCCAGGACATTCGCGCAGAAGATGAAAAAGCGTTGCGGATCAAACGCCTTTCCGCGGCCCATCAGCGGACCCCACCTTTTCGAGTATGAGTGAGGTATACCCAATCGCGTTGCATGGCCGCTCGTACCAGTCCTCCACGTCGGCGCTCCCGGTAAATGCGTGGCAGATAATCATGACATTGTCCTTGGTGCTATTAAGCTGTCCCCAGGTTCTGTACGCCACAGGAACATCGCGAAGTTCTGTACCACATTCGAGAGTGAATGAAGGAACGCTGAAAATGGATTGGTCCAGGTGTATAAGTGATTTGGCCGTCATGGGAGGCGTCAAGAGGAATGATTTACTTATGTTTTCTTTCGAGGCAGATGAGTCAGACGGGCCGAACACGGGGCCGAATCTCAACCGTTTGTACAGTCCAAAGTTTTGTTCAAGTGCGCACTTCGTAATCACGAATAAATTTAGCAACCAAGTTTGGTACGGATAATGTTCATTTTTCCCATTCAATTCTGGGCTCTAAAAATTTTCTACGTGTGAACAGATGTTAAATTAAATTATCCAGTTGCAATAGTTGCGCAATGCGTAGCACCGCAGTATCGTTGTACGAGTACCAAACTATAGGCCAGCACTCGAGTAATGTAAATCTGGTAAATGTATAGTCCTCGAATTTTCCAGGATTAAACATCGAATACGAGGGAAATACTAACCCTACGCTTCCAGGCAATATTTTTGGAAACGGGAGACAGGAATGTACCAGGTAAGTGATAGAAGGACACGTGGCACTGGTGGTTTAGAGGGATGTAGGTCAGCGTTGAGACCCCAAGCTTCAACTCAAAACGCTCACTTGTCCAATCAAGGGTTCCACCGGCGTATTCGAGTCGGCTGGAGGCATATACGTGAGCGTGACCGCGTCGGGAAGCTACTTATGCAAGGGAAATCTCGACAATGGGCATCGTATCCCAAGTAACTAAGGAGTACTCCGTCTGCGGTGTCACTGGACACCTTGATCTTCCCCGTCTGCCTAAACGACGGCAGATCAGCCCCCAATCAAGAAGATATCCATTTTGCTGGCGTACATCGCAGTTCCAGATGGAGTAGCTCGATGATACCCTGCGACGGGGGGTGAGAATCATGAGATTACAATCCACAGGCGACTAACCGACACGCGAGGGGTCGAACAGTCGGGTCGGCGGCAGAGGTCCGAGACCTCGAGCCATCCGGTGGACATTCGTCTCCCAACCAGAAGACCCGGCGGTCCCATGAGTAAGAAGAAAGGCCGAGAGAGCGACGAGTAGACGGGGGGCGAACATGAAGGCGAATCCCAGAATTTCTTGGAATCCTGTTATTTAGTTGCGATTTCCTGATTCGCCGGCGGGAGCCAAGTGCTGCTGATTTTCGCAGGGTCATCGGACCCGCCGATACCCCCCCCACCTCCACCGGAGTCACCACCCGCCCCTCCCCTGCTCTAGAACAAACCTCAGAACGGGCCCGAGGTTCGAGTGCCATTAAATCACGGCGTACTCGACAAGAGGATGAGGCAAATATTCTGCATTCAACGCGCTCCAGAATTCCCACAAAACGGTTCACTCAACCCTGGCCCCTAAAAAAGTCAAGGGAACGCAAAGTACGTGCTCCGTTTCTTTATTGCGCTCTATATTCTGACTCACTGTGGTCTTCAGTGTGTCGTTGAATTATTCTTAGATTTTATTACTTCACTACTGCAATAAATTGAACTTGCTGTTAAATCGTTGTCTGAATGTGATGTATCTTACCGAATTGGTTCCCTTTGGTCACTATTTCGTTTGCGTCGCGTCCTCTTGTGATGGCAAGGTAAGTTGCTGACGAATGCCGCCTTCAGGTCGCCACAGGCCATGTGGCAGAATCCGTGAGCGGGTACATTTGCTGTCGGATGGAATGTACCGAGTGCTTTGGAAAGCACGGAACATTCCTGGTAAATGTGCCGGGCTCGACCCAATGTGCCGTGCATTTGATGGAATATTTCGTGTTTGGAATGTACTTATCGGTGCTGCGAGTTTCGTTCATCCCGCATCGCCACCGAGGAACTCGAGGCGACTAGCATACACGAGTCCTCGCCTGAGGCGCCGTCGTTCCCTGTCCGGTAACTAATCGGCGCATTCCCACTCTCTCTCGACCTCCTCCCTCACCTCACTGTCCCTCCACCCTATTCACTAGCTTTTCGGCTCGTATGCGCTTTACGGATATAAATATCTCGCGAGTCGCCATAGATGTCTTCCTCACCGATTGGCTATACCCCGTGCTGGCACCGTTGTAGTCGGACAGAATGGCTGGTGTTGCCCAGAAGACCAGAGATCCCGCGGTATCGCAGCGCAAAGGATCGTATAGCGATGGTCGTGGACAAGAGGCTGAGTACTCTACGCGACCAACCCCATCTGGACAGAGGCTGGCTTACATCCTCGACCCAATATTCCCACTACACACCGTAGGTTTGCTGGAGCTGCTCAGCGGATGTAAGCGGATATGCTCGGGTTTGATATGGAGACGTGTACCATTTCAATACGAGCTTGCCCTCCGGCGTCTCGTTCTCGAAGCGAAGGCGCAGCTCATTGAGATGCACTCACTCAATATTCTGACGAAAGAAAAGTTAATCACTCGACAAAATCGAGGCGCGTTACGAAGAAGTTACGACGCGGCCGAGTCCGGCTAAACGCGCGCGTCTCTCGAATTGCGGTGACGCGAACGGAGAGGGATGTTGGAGTTGCTTGAGTGCTGGGATATTCGTGGAATGCTGAATAGTTGCCTTGGTTAACTCCATTCATGTTATGCTAACTCGTCGCTGGCCAGTCGTATTTATATTTCTCGTGCGTCAGAAAACGAAATGCAATATTTTATGTGACTTATGATTCTCCACAACTTCTTCATCTAGAACTCTTTGGACTGCAACTGACCATGAGCCGCCAGTTACATGCCGCCTGTACCACGACACTAGGAGTGCTGTGAATGTGCGAGTGTTTGGAATCAACTCACCTGATCTAAAACACTGACTGTTCAGAAAGAACTTCCCATATAGAAAGCCTCACGACAGAGTGGAGAGTATTGCGGCATAGACAATGGGGTGATGGAAAATAGAGGATTGAAACCGTCCAGAAGTGAATTTGAGAGAACACTTGAGTGTTGACGAGAGCCACGATGACTTAGAGTCTTCGCAGTGTCAAGCTGGGCATAGTTCATCCACGGTGGACGGGGATTCAGGAATGCGAAGGGATGGCGGTGGGAAAGAAAGCGGAGGTCTTGAAAGGGCTCTTGTGTGGTTATTGAGTGGTAAAAAACGTGGGCATGTGAGTTGCCTGTGAATCTGGAGCCACGGAAAGAGTAACGTACAGGTTAGAAAGGGATGTAGAAAAATAGATGTGAGAAGAAAACACACGAGGCAACCGAAGCAACGGAATTGGGTTACCGGCCGGTGACAGGGCTGAAGCCCTCGGCCTTGAGCGGCTGATCGGCGAGGTCAAAAATCAACCACACCGCCGGCTCTTAAAGCTAATGCGTGATGAGAGCGATTAGCTGGCGAAACTACAAAAATAAATGGAACGTGGGTTGCCTAAGTTGGCGGATGCTGAAGCAGTGAATGTGAATAACATCTATTAAGGGCCCAGTCTCCACAGCAGTGCATGAGGGATTGCAGCAGCCGAATGGCCCTCAACACACGGTGTTGGTAGGGAAAGCAAGGGCGGTCGGCGAGTGGCGCTGTATGGCTCGACGACCATCTGAAAATAAATATGGGGGGAAGAAGCACCAATTTCAGCAGCCCGTGGGTGAATCTTGAAAGGTTGAAATTGAATGGGGTATCATCGGAACACTAGGCTCGTGTCCAGCCGTTAGGTGCAGGAATGACGAGCAAGCAGGTATTACTTATAGTTCACAATTCTTTGCTTGCTCGTCATTGTGGACGGATAACGGCTGGACACGAGCCTATCGGAACACGACAAGTATGAACAATGTAATTCGAGGCATCTGCGTAATATACGAGGTATCACCTCTAACCACCGCCGGCCAGCAAAGGTTGCCGGCGTCCGCCAATGACCGTGAGCCATGCGAGCCTATAACTAAAACCAGTCAAAGACCGCTTAACGGCATGGTCACGGTCAATTTAATTTGACCGGGTCTGACTGACCGAGTCAGTGAAAATATTGCGACCTATAGCAATCGCGCGGAGAACTTGAAGTAGATCTACACCTGCGGGAAGTCGAGGGATGTGACCAAATGGAGATTACCATGCCCAGACGTTCAACTAGCCAATTCTGCACTCGGCTTTCAAAACTCGCTTGTCAATCACGGATCACCCGGTCCGCGCGCAGCGAGGCTACACTCGTGACCAGGGGGGAACCGACATCCAAAAAAAGTGCACTACTACCCTTGGTCGTCGGTTTATACCGGTGCCCCCTTGCTTGTGACCAGTGTCTGACCAACCACGGCTGGTATAATAGAGGCTTTGCGCTGAGCCACCAGAAGCCACCGGGTGGCTCGTCAGGCATGCGGTCATGGTGGCTAAAATGACGCAAAAATCGTATTTTAGCCACCAGTGAAGCCACCGGATGACGTCGTGGCTGGCGTAGCGAAATAGCCACCGGGGCTCCGGGTGGCTCTGCGCAAAGCCTCTAATCTATTTCCAGGCCACGCCTTTGGCGTATAAAAGTGTGAGGCCGACACCGACATGATACATCTTGTGGCCCGGAAAACATCATCCTGCCCAGGAAAGCGAAGAAAACGAGTGTCAACAGTGACCTCGGACCTCTACAAAGTTGTCTCTCGAATCTTAGGTTTAAAATGCTCACCAAACTCCCCGTATTACTGTTACTGCTAGCTTTCCAGGGTCTCATCAGTGCAGTCAACTTTGCCTGGGAAGAAACGCAATTGACAAAAGACGACATTGGCACATTCAATTCCATCGCCTTCGCAGACACTGCTCCTTCCGTCCCAGTTGACAGCAACGTCAACATAGCCACTTCCAGCGGCAGAGAATGCAAAGTCGGCCCCTGGGATGCTGCCTGGCCCACAGAAGCCGAATGGGCCGCTTTCAACACCTCACTGGACGGCGCCCTCATCATGACAGTCCCACAAGGAGCCGTCTGCTATCCCAACGACCCACACTATGACGAGGCGGCCTGCACAGCAGTAGTGCAGGCCACAGGCACTCGGGCGGTATTGTGGTCGACCCATCCAACATCGTGCAGCCGTGGTCGGCGGGCGAGCCGTGCAACATCACAGAGACGCCCATTGGTAACTGCTCGCTGGGCGGGTTCCCCGTCTACATCGTGAACGCGACTACGGTCAAGCATGTGCAGTGGGCGTGAACTTTTGCAAGGAACAAGGGAATTCGGCTTGTTGTGAAGAATTAACCGGCCATGACTTCGTCGGGCGGTCAGTTGGTGCAGGAGCCTTGAGCATCTGGTTGCATAATCTGCAGGGCCAGAAGTTCGTGCCAGACTTCAGTGGCAGCAATTATCGTGGTCCAGCGGCGCGGATTGCAGGAGGGACACAGGGGTGGCAGGTGTACAACTTCATGGCAGACAACATATCAGCATTGTTGCCCCGGGGTCAGTTTTCTTCATCTGCATGATAGATTGGCAGCTAACAGGGCCTTGCAGTGAGAGCACCGTGGCTATTCTAGGTGGTTTCACGCTGTTGGCGGACACTCTGCCCTCAACTTCGTACTACGGCATGGGCTCCGATCAAGCACTGCAACTTCAAGTTGTCACAGCAGATGGGAGATTCCTCCAAGTCGACATAGACAACAACGCTGATCTCTTTTTCGCAATGCGCGGGGGCGGCGGCAGCACATACGGCATCGTTACCCTCGGCCGTTGTCAAAACATTCCCACCCCTGACTCTACAGACCGCCCAGTTTATGTGGTCTGGCAGCCTTGATGCCAACTTCTCCTCACCAAACATCGATCCATCCACGGGTGCCATCACAGTCAACAAGGAAGCCTTCTGGTCTGGAGTGCGCGAGTGGATTCAGTTTAGCCGCTCTGTCTCCAGCACCGGAGGTATCGGCTTAAGTGCCATTGGGCCCCCATCCTCAACATTCATGGGCTCTGCCCCCGGCCTCTTCCAGATGACCGGGAGTTTCATCCTCCCCGGACAGACACTCGAAGATGCGACTGCTTTCTTGGAAACCGTTCTTCAGCACCATGGCCCAACTCGGCGTCCCCCTCACGCAGTCCAACACCACCACCATTACAAGCCAGGCCTACAACGCTCGACGGACCGGCCAGGGAGACCCTGTCGGTCAGATCCGCTTCTCGTCACGCCTGTTCCCACGCACCAACTGGGCGCACCCCGCGCTGTTCAACGCTACCGTGCAGTCCATCCGCACGGCCGTTGAGGACGGCGGCTACAGGTGACCGGGGATTCATACGCGCCAACCGAAGAAGTGGCAGGGTTCCCTAATGACACAGTCAACACCCCGCATTTCGCGAGACGCTCATGCATGCTGTCGCGTTTGACTCGGCGTCCCCAGTGAAAGACGGCCGAGTGTTACCGGCAAAAGTGGTAAACGCGGCACACGCGCGGCTGGACCTCGTTCATAGACGCATGGAGGAAGCTGACGCCGGGGAGCGGAGCATATATGAACGAGGCGGACGTGCAGGAGCCGGAGTGGCAGCAGAGCTTCTTTGGAGATCACTATCCACGGCTGCTGCACATCAAGAGGCAGAGAGACCCGTGGGGCGTGTTTTGGGCGCCGACGACGCCAGGGAGTGAGGCGTGGGAGGTGGGTTGTGCCGGATGGGCTGCCGTTGCAGACTGGACCCCTGTGCCGGACATGACGGATCTCACGTCTTGTCCGAGCGCACTCGGTTTTACGGCTCTTCGTCTATGTTTGAACAGACGGCATGTTTTTCAAGTTTTTCACATTGAGAAAATAAGAGACAAAAGAAAAGGAGGGAGACTATCTATGATATCTGCATGCTCATTCTCAGTTCTTGGCCTATGTGTATGACGTTCCCGATGTAACAATATTACTTTTAGGAAACAAACTCCGGGTCAACTCCGGGTTCTCAAAACTTAAACTTCTTCAAATACTCGAATACCTCCATGTTGCATGAGTACATACTGGGTAGGTGTAAGATGTGTATCCTCAAAGGATTTGGGCCAAATCCAAGCGGAACTGGTTCAAAAAGGAACTGCGGACTACACGGGCCGAGCCACCGCGTGCCTAGACTTGTCATCATCAAGTCCGTACATCGATTGCCTTCCGCCCCTGCTTGTTCTCTATCTACAGTACGTATAGAGCCGAAGGGGGGAAACCAGTTGCCACTGATTGTAACACCGTATTTGACAACCTGACAACCCTGAGGATCGTCCCTTTGGTTTGTACTTTCCTATGATATATTGGACGATGTTTTGAATCTTATGGAGAGGCAGAGTACTGCCGCCATGGTTCGGAGAGATGGAATCGATGCCAGACCAGGAAAGGGAAAGGAATTCAGTATTGGATAGTTTGGATCCAGAGTGGCATCAACTAAGAGGACAAGCGGGGGCAAGTGAACACGTAATGCGACTGGCAGTGTATTGTCGGGGTCCTCGCCATGACTGAAACCAGTCCGCAGAATAAGTAGTGTTGAGTTCATGAAGACTCAATAGTTTCAAAGAAAATGTGTTAAGTAGTGGTATGCATCGTATCGCATCCGAGTTGCGAAGTGAGATTCGGGTTGGATCCGAGACAGATGAGGCTGAGTCTGATCAAATTCAAAGGCATAAAGAGCAGAGCAAGGGAATCTCCAACCGAGGGTGTATCCTGTAAAGAGGAAGATGTTCGTGGTTTGAAAGGGACCGACCAAACCGAGTATCAACCGACGAGATTCACCGTATAAAGAGTCAAATTTCATACGCGGGACGAGAGCCATGCTGACTGAGTCCTCAAATTCATGTATGCTATAAATGCGTCAGAACATTGGTAGGAGAGGAATCGGATAGAGGACAAGCGGAGAATTTCAAAAAGAGTGCACCAGTCCCTGAAGAAACGTGAGGAACAAGGTAGACGGATCCGTACCAAGTCCCATCGAAAAGGCTACGAAAGGAGAGCCCAAAACAAATAAGATTGCTCAACCGCAAGCATGATAACCGGGCTATTCTCAGGAGGTCCACGGAAAGGGCGAGAGCCGGTTGCGGCCGGGAGGATTATAGCATCAACATCGAACGAGGATTTCGAACGTGAGGAATGCATTGTCTCGAGAATTGACTGCTGAGGAGCTTGAACCGTAGAGTGGAGTAAATTAGTTCAGAAATGTCTGTCGAAAAGGAGAGGGGATGATACCAAGCATAAGGGCAAATGTGACAAGGTATTGGAGCGCGAGACGCACAACCTTAGTATATCCTACGAGTTTGCCGCTCCGTTCTGAGATTCAGAGCGAGTGGCTATTTCCTGGCTCAGCCACCGGTTCCAGCCAAATCATCTTTTAAAAAATTTCACAAATGAAATACGGACCTACCAAACGATTCAGGATGCCGCTAGTGAGTGAGAGCAGCGTTGCATCAAGTTCCAGCATTTAATTCACCAGCCAGGCCGTAATACCGTCTGACGATCAGGATTGAGCAACGCTGTAACTGTCGGGAAAGATTCCACAAGAATTTCTGAGCCGACTACCGGATCCTTTTTCGAACCCACCCAGCGTGAGAAAGGAAATATGATGCAGCGCGATGCGCAAAACAGCCACTACTAGTAACCTTGAAGAAATTTAGTCATCTGGGTTCCGACGTAAAACTGTATTCCTTCGCCTGCCAGGGCGGCGATAGCACTGAATCGTTTGGTCATTGTCAAGTCATGCCCTGACTTAGTTGGGCAAGAGGCCGGGCTTCGTCAACGCCGAGATCGACGAAAGGAAAGGTACGAGAGCTGTGGATATTCAAGTTGTTATCAGCAGAGCCCCGATTCCAGCCAAGTTTCGGATAAAGAACCAGCGTTTGAGCTCCGAAGCCAGGTTCGAAATTCTGATAAAGTGTGGGGTCCGTCGGCGAGGGCTGGTAAACTTCTTCTGATAAAATTTCGGTCGGCTAAAAAGAGCCGCAGGACTGCCGCAGGGAGACGCTACTGTGAGGTAGTCTTTTCGGGCTTGAGATTGAAACATGAAGTTAATCCATGACGGTCTAAATTCACATCGAGAAGGACCGGATAGCTTCTGCCAGACCGGTTTATCACAGTTTTGGTGGGTTTTGGTGTGCCTAGGCCCGGTCAGACATTTGGATAGAAACCCGCCCATTTGGAGCCCTGGGTCAAAGTCGGATAAGAATCGCCCGATTCGGGCTCCAAATCAAAAATCAAAAGCTTTGGCGATTATGGGTCAGCCATCAGACGCGATTGTCAGAAGTCCTTTCTGATCGGCCTTCGGAGACTTCAAGCACGGAAGGGTAGATCCTCAGTCGTGCAGGGCTTGAGATGAGAGAGTTCGTGCGCCGGCATCGATTGAGATGACAACTGGATGTGGAATGCAGAATTCAAGACCTGCGAAAAATTTTGAAGTGGGGGAGAACGCCTACCAGCGAATGGAAAGCGGAGGTCAAGTTGATTGCAGTAGTTTGAACTTTGCAGAAGGGTTACTAGTCGAGGTGACGGAGAACCCGCAAGTTTGATATGAAATACAGGAGTTGTGGTATCGCAGCCCTACAGTGGTGGCCATGTCTGAGTACTGAGCACATTCTGTGCTTTGGTGCTCACGTTACTGAGGACATGAGCGTTGAGAAGAAAAAAGCGAGTTTGATGCCATCAACAACAGCATAGCCTCTTCCCTCTTGCGCTCAGCTATAGCACTTTCGTCCGCGCATTTCTCTCCGGCTAGCTATCAACTGCCTAGTCCACCGTCTGATCGAAGATAGCTCTATCGACAACTCCACCCCATTCCACTGATGTACCCAATCTGGGCTTAAAGTCGGCGCTGCACATTCTGAATCTCGTCTCGAACTCAAGTGGTATGCTCTAGACATTCCCGGGTCCTTGACATACAATATGGCGTGTGTGTATTTCCCCTATCACGCAGAACCAGGGCTCATCTCTTACAGTAATGGAACCGCGGCGTGTGTCTTTCGCAGCCGTCACTAGTCTCACTAGTCTCCTCATCTAAAAGTCCCATGGCCATTGACCATCACTCTCCCAACTCTCGTTGCACCGACGGCCGCGTTCTCTCGGATAGCTGCTTTGCGACGTCCCCGAACTCGAGAAGCCTATTGCAGTACTGACGATGACGTCCTGGCGCCTTCCCATCACCGCGTTCCACGTCCCATCCTGCGACCTGATCCTGGATTCCGCTCGCGCAGGCGGCCTTCCGACGTCATAGTACACCTGGCGCCCTCCACATCCACGGCGCCGGAAAAACTCAGGCCGCACCTCGCCTGGATGACTATCCTCGTAGTCATGCAAGCGTACTTCGCTTCGGGCACGCCGTATCCCTCCCCCACCGACGCGACCCTCACATTCTGCCCCTAAGCATCGAATGCCGCACTTGCACGCACCCGATATCCTCCCGCTCACTCCTCCCTCGTCAACTTTTCCCGATCTTCACACGTCTAGATGGTCCACCAGCTCGTTCCGACGACGATGCAGTGCTGGCGCTGGGGTAGCGCACTCGGTGACGCCGGATCTTTGGATGGGAGTACACAGGGACGACGGGGAGGATAACGGAGCAGCATCCCTCGACGATCGCCGCGCACCGCGTAGGGCTCTAGCGCTCCTTGCTGGGCCGGCGCGTCGGCGCCTCTCCCCGTCTGAGCCCCTCCTCTCCGTGTCATCGCCCGCGCCGCTGCCGGACTGCTATCGGTCTCAGTTGCCCCGCACGGCGAGTGCGTCGTGCATGCACATGCGCTGGGGTGCGAGGGTTTGATTGGGGGAGCGGAGAGCAAGCCTGTGGACGGCAGCCTCCATGGCCTCGTTGTCACCGCACGACGGGACGAAGGCGGTGGATCGAATGGAGAATGGGGACGAGATGGAGGTTGGGCGATGGAGGTTAAGCAATGCATGCGCGTAGGCATTGCGATGCAGGGTGTCACAGTCGATGCACTTCGATGGTCGCTATTGCAGCTAAACGGTACATCCAATCCATTTTTCTCTGCCCTCCCGGCTCACATAAGATCTATAGGTCATCCTTCGTCGGGTCGCGACACGGTTCGGGTAATGTCAGAGACGGCCGCGCACCCGCGAACAAAATCTTTGCGGAGGACAAAAATAAAAGTTGCGGGCGACTTGTCTTTATCTTGCGGGCAACGCGTCTCAATATATCTTGTGGCCAAATAAAAGTGCACTTAGACCGCCATAACATGAACATCATCCAGCAGCTTGATGCGAAGTTCAAAGTCGAAAATCACCCGCTGAATCCGTACTAAATACGCTTCAAAAACTTCAGGTTCGAACCGGTTCGCACCTGTTCGAACAGGTTCGCAAAAAAAACCAACAATCCCCGAGCCTCGAACCGCACCTGAGGTTCGGTTCGGGTTCGGTTCAGGTTCGGAAGAGGTTCTGAACCTAACCGCGGCAACACTAGTATTGCTACCTGTACCCCGTATGGGTGTTCCCTCCTCCACCTGCTGCGTCTGGTGGTGCGCCGTCCAGCAAGCAGAAAGGAGGAGAGCGAGGGCCAGGGGAAGACGAATTGGAGTGGGAGTGGAGGGGAGATCGCGGGGGCGCAGGTGAACGGGAACGGGAGCACGAGAGGCGGCGGGATCGGAGACAAGGCTGGGGAGGAGCGGGAGAGGGATAAGGATATGGACAAGGGCGCGGAGGCGGAGGAGGACGCGGAGGCGGAGGAGGAGGGAGAGGATACGGTGTGCGGCATTCATCGTTATTTGGGTAGTGCTAACGCGTCGCGTTGGATAGAATGCATCCATGTCAACAAACCTCCATCTTCGCTTTTCATCCTCATCTTCGGCATGCATGCACATACACCCCCGCGGCGCTCTCGATACACGGGCGCCTCCTTTGTATTGCCTCCTCCGCCCACTCGCCGCCTTCTGCCGTTCGCCCCACCTTCTCCGCCTCGCCCACCCGCCTCTTGACGTCTTCCCACCTCGACCTCTTGTCGCCTTCTCCCCTCCGCCCCCAATCTCTTCGCCTTTGCCTCGGCCCTCGCCTCGCCGCCTCACTAGCTCATCTCGCCGTTGTTTCGCTCGCGCTCGCCCAGCAGCCATTGACCTTAGACATGGCCCCGCGCGGACCCTGTTGCGGCGTCCAATGGCTCCTCGGGCTGGCCGCCCTCACAGGCATTGTGTAAATATTATTCTGATTGAACCGATTATTTAGTGAACTCAAGGATCGAATACCTTAGAGAAGAAACTCCAACAGACTCTACTTCCCATGGTGTGCGGTGGTCCACTGGGTGCAAAAACGCTGACGGGATGAGGTCAGGAAAATTCTTTCATCGGCACACGAAATTCGACTAGCGGCGTATGACTCCTTCCATCGACTGCAGAAACAAACTTCAAAGATCCTCCACCCGCTACTACTAAATGCGACCTCGAGACTCCTTCCTTACGTCGGGTTGTTCTGGGGGATAATAGTGTGAGAAGGGTCCACTACTTCTAAAGCTTGACGTACTCCCGCAGTCACTTGTGCAGCTACCAACGAGGGGGGGGGCGGGCAGACTTTCATCCAGCAGCCCCAGTTCACTGAATTGATGGTCAGCCTGTTCGTGAGAGGGAGCGCCCGCCTGACTGACTAATTGTAGACATATTCCGGGCATCTGCACTCGTCGATGGGCCTGGCGTCGATATCCATTCAGATTCACGGTGTATGGGACGCGGAGACCACGTACACGATACTCTGTTCGGTGACGGCCATGTTCGATGTGTTTGGGTTCAGAAGAGAAGACAAGGACGATGGGTGAGACTGCGTCGAGACTCGATAACGAATGCGGGCCCACTCCGTCGTTTTTATATCGGCGCGGTGGAGTTCGTTAAGTCGATGCCGGTGTCAAGTGATACTCACGAGGACCGGTTTCGAGGAGATACGTCGGCCGTCTGTGATGAATGAGATTTGGGGTTCCATATACATGGAACGATCGACCAGAATGAGGTATCGATCTTGGCGCGCCATAAATTGAGTGGAACCAATCATCGGCTTGCCAGAAGAAGAAGCAACTCAAAATTCCGTCCTGGAAATAGATGTGACAGCTGCAATTTCCTTCACAGTAAGCGCGCCTTACGACAGCCTGGTCCAGTTTTCAAGTGCTACCCAAGCGCCAGGCACGTCAAGCAAGCGCCAGGTACATCATGCCTGTCGTAGGACTAGGGCTAAGAGAGTTTCATAGGAGTTGGGAAGACCGTTGGACTAAGTAGGCAAAGACGCCGAGTCGAATTCGACCTGATTGATTCGACCGCAATGAAAGAGGTTCACGGACTTGAACACAGTGGTGGCACAGACACTGATTTATTGCAACCTGAGTTGATCCATAGACCATACAAAATCCTTGATTGAGGAAACCATAAAGATTGGGGCAGCACCAGAAGAAACCCGAGATTAGGAGCACTTCAGCAGGGAGGCTGTGATAACGCCAGTCCAAAAGATAGCCAGTGGTAAACAGAGGCGTTACAGATTAGGTATTCACTGTTGCCAGAGAAGAATGATACAGGGCAGTGAACTAAAGACACTGACAGTGGGCAGACCATTCACAGTCGAACAAAAATAATCCTCAACCGGCAGGATTATGTGGCTTAGCGGCCCAGTGATAAGGATCAAATCAACCTGCGCCATAGCCAGCATTCACTGTGTCTTATCAAGAAAGACTGCGTGCAAGTCGGGTGGTCGCTCGGAAATGAAAAGGTCGTGTCGAACAGCAAAGGAAGTCGAAGATATAAGGGTTACTTCAGGAGCAAGAGCAGAGGAAACCCAAATGGAGAAGATATACACGGGAAAGGTAGCACAACAGAAAGGAGACAGTGCAGGCAGGCAGCAGGAGAAAGAGAGCTAAGAGCAGCCAAGCCATATGGAGAAAGGAACCAGCAGGTACAAATTGATGAGCACCGCTGAACGAGCAAAATCTTAAAGCACAGTTGCAGCAATTGGCAGTATCGAAGGCGCGGATCGAAAAAGTTCTGTTTTGGGATGTTTTCAAAGAATTCCCGATATCACAATGAGTTCTGCACTGATTCACATGAAACCTAGATAGAAATACTCAGCTAATTCATGCTGAATTGGTGATAGAAAGAAAGTTATAAAAAGGATGTATATTCAGGGACATTGGTTCAATGGGCCATTTTGTGGATGAATGCAGTTTACAGGCATCTAGACACATCTGACCCTTGTTGAGCATCAAAAGTCTTCTACTGATCTGGTAGTCTACTCCAGGCTTGCGGAGAAGGCCGTCACTGTCTCCTGGTAAACCGCCCGCTCCATATTGAATCACTCTTCCTACTCATGGGTACATTGTCCTTAAGGCTTCAACAGAATGGCAACAAAATCCAGCCACATGGACTCAAGCTTTACCTTCGGACGCGCGGAATCTTTTTAGAGTGTTTTTGCGGGTTTCAGTCTGACCTCCTCCATCCAAAATCCTACCAAATTGTTTGTATCCAGCGTGACGGAGGACATTCCTGGATTCTGTCATCACAATAGTCCTTGATGCACCTTCAAAAGTATGTCTACCCTCTTCTGATTCGTGTTCTCTTTTGTCCAAGACTCTAGTCAATTTCACAAGCATCTACAAAACAAGTCGTCGTACCCGCACCTTCCTACGCTCTGTAAGTTCCGCTATTCAATATGTATTGTCCAAGCGACTCACAGTTAATCAAATCAAAGAGCGGAGGTTGCCCCTGATATGGAGACGCTTCTGGGATATCGCCCATCATTTTGAGGGATATCTTGGGGAACACATGTCGCTTTATCCGGCTGAGACTAGGCAGTTCAGTGGGACTTTCCTATTGCATGGTTCATCAAGTTGCAAGCTGAAAGGTATGCTCTCAATTATTGCTTGCTTATTTTCCTTGTCTGATAGGCCACTCACAGCGACTTACAGGCACCACAGCTCCCCTTATGCTCGAATTCAGAGGCAGATCCCCGCATCGAACTCCCGTTATTTCGAAATCGACAACCTGTACCCAACCCGGCAGATGCAAACAGCCCTTATGTTCGGAGGCGAACCACGTGATTGCCGGCCCATCTAGCATCTTGATGGACAGTGTCTCTGCTCCCCCTTCACCGCATCGGTGATGAGGAAGGTAAATACCTGTGCAAGCTGATGAACGGTGAAGGGATATTGGTCGAAGTTTGGGATGGTCTGGTGGAAACTTGTACCAAGTGTGGGTCAGTTTTCACTTCAAGTGCGCTCAAAAACTCACAACAAGTGTTGCCTCGGAGCACTGATTGTTTTCTGATCTCAAATCATTGTGAACTTTAAATACATGGTCGAAGCAACGTTGAATAACTGGAGTCTCTTTTCTTGAATAACAATGTCTTTAGCTCGTAATATTCAAAAATAATGTCTAAGGAGAGCTTTTTTGAAGGAAAAGAGTGTAAGGAAACCTGAATAACATTGCGTAGTTGATTGTTCGCCTGGTTTGATTGAATCGTGACCAGTGTGACAACAAGGAGCGGCCTTACATATTATTCTTGTAAGATGTGTTCAACTCCGCCCTTGATCTGGACCACCTGGTACCTATTCATTGATACGAAGGTACCTTCCTTATTTCTCCACTAATTTTCGTAAACAGCCCTCTACTTGTGTGGCCTTAAGGCAGAAGACTTGCGACGTGTGACGGCTTGTGACTCTCCTGGCTGCCTGAAGCGTATTTTAACCCAGGAGTTGAACGGTACTCTTCCATACAATTTTAGACAGCTGTAGTTATCCTCTTGAGCCTACATATTTTTTCCGAGGTGGGTTCCCTTTTGTCAATGCGACCTCATAACTCATTCTTTCTTGGTACACGATCCGATCCGAATCATCCGATCATCAATCGCAACACCGTTTCGATCAACCGTCGCGCCGCTCTACAGAAAACGAAGCATTCCTGGTTCCCCAGCAATCTATTTATCATGCCTGGTTCCATACACCCATTAAGGAAATATCTTCTCACTTTTCTATGTTTTCCGTATGTTTTCCATATTTTCCTTCCTTTCAATCTTTTGGCTTGAACTCATTGCGAATGATATTTCTCAGGAGAAATTTAGACCTTCCACCCCCTCCAACGGTTTCCTGGGTCCTTGCCCACGCCGCACACGCTGAGAACCGAACAGTGCGCCACTTTCCCCAAATGGAAGGGAGATTTGATCGGAGTCGTACCAATTGACTCAACACCGTTAATGAGGCGGTTATGAAAATTGATTTATAATCTTGTGAATCAGTGATAATCGACCTCGACTTTGACTGACCCTTTGAGATGCATCTTTTGATGGGTCCATAACCGTAACCGTCTCACGCCTTGTAGTAGAACCGCCTCCAGAGGCAGTTTTACGAACTTTGACGACAGTTATGGTTTTCTGTTATTGGAGGAGGAGGAGGACGATTTTCCCGCGCGGCCCCAACTTGGAACAGCAGGTAGCGTGCCACGTACATGTCGGTTTCATTAGCTTTTTGCAATGAAATGAACCGGATCCATAACCGGCCCCATAACCGTCTCAAGGCTCCCATACTCGCCTCAAAGCGGTTATGCGTTTTCGACAATTATCCCACGATTAATTATATCAATAACCGCTTCCATAACCCACCCTCATAACGGCTTCAGAACCTCTACTGAGTCTACTCTGACTGTCCCTATTGTTTCCGAAACACGTATGACAGCTATTAACTTATTACACGGAGCGCACCAAAGTTTGAGATTAACCGATCGACGCAAGAGATGCTCCCGAGGACCTGGGTCGAGGTGATCCAACGACCGGCTGTGGCGGAGATTTGGGGCGACTCATAAGGGAAGGAACACTGATCAGGTTTATCCAGCGCGACCAACGCATGCCGGAGAACTGAAACCGGAAAATGTACTCGGAGGTACCTGGATTTGTTGAGCACTTCGTGAAAATATGACCAGGCGCGCAAGCGCATATAACCTCTATCTGCGTCCTCCCTTGATTAGTTAGTTCCCCAGAAGACGTAGAGGAAGAGTAGAATTCATTTGCAAGGTCCTAGACTGCATCCAGAAGATCACAAGATGTTGACTTAGCGATGCTCCTGAGAGAACAGCTGGACCAATACGCATAGGTGCCAAGATCACTTGGGCACTGGTCAAGGGAACTGTCACCCTCTTATAAAATTACGTGTGTCCGTCCGTGTATTCTCTTCCAATCAGCTAAATCCTAGCTAACCTCGCAAAGAAAACTGCGGAGGTAGAGATCGAGACCCTGAAATAATAACAAGCGCCTGAATGTCACCGTGATGCGCGGTGAACGTATCCATACTTTTATTAGCCCGGTAGCCTCTGCCAGAAGAGATCTTGCTCGTAAATCTGTCAGTGTCCACGTCGATATAAAGGCAAGATGCGCCGGAATGCTCACCGTTCTCAACATGGCCCCTTCCACTCTTTCCCCTACTGCAAAGGCAGAGCTCGACCGCATCGCGAAACTCTACGAGGTATCCGATGATCATTTGGCGCAGATTGTTCAAGCATTCGGCGACGCCTTCAACAAGGGCCTCCAAGCTCCATACCAGCCCATCACGATGGGGTAAGGGTGTTCACTGTCCAGGCGTCGATCTCACATATATCGTCAGACCATCGTGGGTTATTCGTGCACCGGACGGGACTGAGACAGGGTGAGCTTAAAAACCATACGGAGAGCTTGAGGTCGCTGATGTTGATGTACAGAACGGCCCTCACCCTCGATTTGGGCTGGAACTCGGTGTAAGCACCTAAATCTGACTGATAGAAAATCCTTACCGTGGAAATTCGTAGCCATGTTGCGATGATTACGCTAGACGGCAAGAGATCGTACACGAAGGTTGCCAAAACATTCGATATTCCAAAAGAGATGATGAGGGCTCAGGCGACCACCTTCTTCGGTATGTGCAGTATCCACTGAATGCGGCATGGGATTTACTCGGCTTAGATTTCGTAGTGGGTCGCCTCTGTGAGTTCTTGGACCAGAACGGGATCAAGGACACCAGCGGCCTGCTGCTTGGTTTCAGTTTCGCGTTTGCTACCGAGAAGGCCAATTTGTCCCACGGGAAGTTGTTGTCCTGGTCGAAGGGGTTCTCGGTCCAGGGCGCCGTGGGCCAAGATGTTGTCGCGTTGCTTCAGGCCGCTCTTGACAGGGCGCATGTCAACATCAAGTGCAATGCCATGATAAACGATGTAGGTAACCGACCCAGGAGATATAAGCCCACTCATGTTCCTAAATCTAGACGGTCGCCACCTCGCTGGCGCAATCGTACCTGCAAACTTCCTGCGTCATGTGTACGAACCCGACTCTCATTGTCACCTGTCAATTGATGCATTGGTGTTTTAGCCGTGATTTATGGTGCGGGTACCAACGCTGCGTACTTTGAAAAAGGCCAGGCAATCACCAAATTGTCCCAATTCCAAGGAAGCTCCATGCTGATCAATACGGAATGGGGCGGGTTGAATGACGTGCGGACTGACGTGTAATAGTTTCTGTGCTTGCGCTAATTGTCACCGATGTAGCGGTCACTGCTGAAGCCGACAGTCTACGACGAAGAGATGATCAAGAGGCTTGCAAATCCGGACAATGCGCTGTTTCAAAAGATGATATGCTGGTTCTACCTCGGGGAAATCGCCCGCCAGGTCTTCTTGTCCTTAGTCAATCAGTCACTCCTCTTCAATGGGGTGGCCACCGAGGCGCTGAAGAGACACAGCGCCCTCTCGACCTTCCACTTTTTCCAGATTGAGGATTCCAGTGGCCCGGACGCCGTGAAAACGCTCCTCTGTGATTTGTTCGAGTATACGGCTACGTCTGTGTCAGACCAGGACGTCGAAATCGCGACTTCCGTTGCGACTTTGATCGCCGTTCGAGGCGCAAAGTTGGCCGCTTGCCCTATTGCGGCACTGCTCACTCGGTTGGGCTATACCTCAGCCGGCGCCGGCAAAGTTCCTGTCGCTGTCGATGGAGAGTACGTCTGGATACAGTGCGGCTACGTCCGGACTTGACATATATTCTTCAGGTTATTCATAGGATCTACCCGCTTCGAGGGTCGCTTGAAGGAGGGCGTGGCATCCATCCTTGGGAGGGGCTTTGATAAGGAACTAGAATTCTATCCGGTCAAAGGCCAGGGTTTCGTTGGAGGTCAGTTGTCTGCAGGCGATTGCGAGGCGATTACTGACCATCGCTTTGGACTCAGCCGCGATCGCGGCTGTGCAGGCCGCACAGGCCAAGTAATAACCCCATGCTCCAAGAATATTGTAATTGTAGCGCGCAGGTTTCGTGTCTTTTTCTTGTCTCGAAACCCGATGTCCATTATCGCGAGTGAAAAAATGCTCATTTGATTGTAATCTGAGTCCAAACTCCATACGCTGCGTACGAGGATCGGAAAAGACAAATGAACACCGACCGAAGCGCTCCTGGGACGGTTGGCCTAGATTGAGGACGGGGTAAGCATTCGTCGAGCCCGCGAGGAGGTTAGCACGCCGCCTTCGTAGAGTGAGGCGCGGCAATGCTGCAAAGGCGCTGCGCAATACGCCGGGGACACGAGCATCCACAAAAGAGACTTGATCCGGCGTATGTTGCGAGTGGGGATTTTTGGAGGAAGGATGATGATGAGTCAGCAAACGATGGATGCCAAGAGGATAGGCAGAAGAAACGAGAAGCGGACCCAGAGGGGAAGACCACATTAGGAAAGACCTCCGTTGGGAATATCCCCGGATTCCCGCCGATTTCTCAAAAAAAATGTCCAAACCGGCCAGATTTGTTAGATTGGGAACATTTCCTATTTTGCAACCTTGAAAGTAAATTGCCCACAAAACAAACAAATTCTGTCCAATTTGGTGCCCCATTAGCGGTGTTCCTCGCTGTTTTCTTTTGTGATTTCTCATAATTTATGGTATTTATTCAAATTTTGGTTCGTGGAATTGGGCAGAAACAGTGTGTATTCGAAGGAAATACAATCGCAAACCGGGAAGCAAAACACAATATAGAAGCGAAACACTCTGTTGTTCTCCAACTTCAGCTGACATTATGGACTTGAGAATTTAGGAGATTAATCTACAGCTGATAAAGTCTAATTGCACAAAAGGGATTGGTTCAAGATTCTCTGTAGAGCCTATGTTATGTCCCGGTCCAGAGGAGGACATAATCCGAGGACGGAATGGAAATGATCCGGACCTGGGCATAGGGCCGAGAAATCAATGTGATGTAATGCAGTGGTTCAGTGAACACAACATGGGACAAGAGGTGATAAGGTGCATGACACCACCACCTGGTTTGCATGACCACAGGAAGGTATGGCAAGTGGAATGAAGGCCGGAGGCCGGAGTCCAAAGTCTGGAAAGTCGGAGATCGGAGATTGGAGGATGGAGGCTGGAGAGTCGAACCGGAGAACCAGAGGACAGAGGCCATAAGGTTGAACCAGAAGGAGGCCAGATGATCAAACCATAAGGTGGCCAGACAGTTGAACCAGAAGAAGGGAGGCTGTACAGTTGAACCAGAAGGTAAGAGGCTGGACGGTTTGAACCAGAAGGTCAGAGGCGGGAGGACCTAGGACCGAACAAAAGTAAGAATAATGAAGTGGAATAGAATCCCAAGAAGTCCGGGTGGAGGTCCGGGCTGGAGAGGCCGCAGAACCGGAGGCTGGAGATATCTGGAACATAATCTGGAAGGCCATGGACAAGAGGATGACCGATGGATGATGACCGGAGGTGAGGCAACAATGAATAAGAGGAAGAAGTCAAAGCCAGAGGAGGAAGGCCAGAGGGAATTGGCCGGAGAAGGAATCAAGCATGGAAGTGACTTGCGCACAACATCTGCCCACTAAACATTCGAATTTTGAAGCTAAGGTACTTGGACAATATACTCTAGCTTATATAGGAGGAAGTTTATTGTATGTATGAATCTGGAGAGAAGTCCAAGGGAAGTAACATATAACAATAAGTACGGACACACATGATGAGGAAATAATGGGATCACTGATCAGATCAGATGGGAAAATGTGGGTGAGAGTAGTGAAAGACAATAACTACAAATCGGATGGGAGTGCTTGGAAAGCAGAAGAACAATAAGGATGAATAGGAATGCGCTCATAAATAATCCAAGGAAGCTCCAGAAGGAGTCCAATAAGTCCGAGGGACTGAACCGAAGGTAGGACAGAGGGATCCGGAGGTCACAGACCCGAAGTAGGAACAAGGTTTCTGGAGGTACGGCAATGTGCCAAGGTGTACCAGAGGGAATGGAAGGGAGGCAGCGACAAAGGATGGAGCCTTGGATGAACTGAGGAACAACCCAGGCAAAGGGTTGCTGGAGCCATGGGAAAGAATCCAAGGCATTCAAAAGGACGGAGCCAAGGAGGATGGAGTTCCAGAGTGAAGGTGGACAAAGTCCTGGAGTTCCGGAGTGAACTGAAACGGAGGGAATGAATCCAGAATGGAAAGGGAGTGGTTGACTTGTATCGACCAACCGGTGGGATGCAGGCAAGTCGTCGGAAATTCTCATGGCAGGATGGCTGGAGCCGAGACAGCCAAGGTGGTTGAGGTGGACAAAGTTCGGAGCTGAGGGAAAGTCAACAATGACCAGAAGATACGGAGAACCTGGAGGCATGGCAGAATGGTCACCAAGAAGGGAACAGCCATGGGGAAGTGAGCCAGAGAGGATGGCTCAGAGTCCGGAGCCAGGATGCAGGCAAAGGTGCCTAGAATGCGACTGGAGGAATACCAGAGGTTACCGGAGGATTTCTTGAAGGAGGTCGGAAGTGACAAAGAACAAAGGAATAAAGGGAAAGGGGAAACACTCAGTAATCCTTCATTGCGTGAAAACCCCTGTGGCCTAGAAGACCGGATCATCAGAGTATTATCGACAATGATGGACAATGTGCTCCGAACTAAACCCAAACAACCCACTTATCACCCAAATACAACCCAAGTCTTTCCGAAATAAGCAGTGATGCTTACGGAAATAAGACAGGAATTGGAAATAGGCCGATCAGCGAGCGCAAGAGCCGAGATTCAGACGAGTGATAGTCCCTTTACAGGTCCTAACAAGGTTGAAGGGAAGGTATGTGTTTCCCTTAGGAAGATGAACCTTCACTACAAGATATCACCAGGAATTGGCCTGAGCGATAATTGAGCGGTGGAAATAAGATGTTTTAAAAGCTGCACAGCTTATGAGATAGCAAGTATTGAGAGTGGTGGTGGTGGTGTCGTCCAATGACGTACAGGAGACCTCAGATAGGTTGATGATAAAACAATTCCAAACGATAGAAGCCCCGATAGCTTATTTCCCAGACGGCTGAGACGATAGACGAGGTTCGATGGCGATGATGATAGACAATGACAATGACAATAAACAATTCGATTTCCAGACACTAGATAGCCTCAATCACGTCCAAGACGTTTCCAATACCCTATTCCTTATTCCAACTCAGGTTTCCCAATGTTAAAGTCCAACGATGATACACACTGCACCAACCCCAGAAATAGCCCAGTCGCAAGTGTTCAGCCTACTAATACACGGGTGTTTCTGTACCCTACTCGAAACAATGTCCTGACTACTTATACAAATCCCAAGATTATATGCAAGTCCATGAACAAAACAGAAATTAGTAAAGTTGCCCGAGTTCCCCTTCCACAGCTGTTTATCCGTTGAAACGGTGACTATGGGGCTGACGGTGAAATAACCACAAACCAAACCTTGTAAATGAATACGTGGTTCAATAATGCAACTATAACAACTCAAACACTATAATCCTCGTGCAAGTTCGGGGTTCCAATCCAGTATAGATTGTGGCAATTTGAACTTTAGTTCTCTTTGGAAGCAAGACTTTATAGGTCTACAAATCGTTGAAACGGTGCACTTGATATACGACTAGAAATAGCTTAGATTCGGGCTTGCACAAAACAACCACAAAACCACCACTACAACAATCTATTCCTCCAAAGATGTAAGTGCTTCTCTTTGTGAGTTCGGGTCCGGGCCGTAGTATGCAACCAACGGGTTTGGAACAAACACAATTCGACTGCTAGACTTCAACAAAGCCGTTCAACAACACGCTAGCACTACGCTGAAACGGCGTAACATAAATGCGCGGCATCTAGGGCTAATTTTGCGATTTCCTATGACCAGTATTTATACAACGGGAAGCAACTAGCACTTCTGTTGTTACTAGCATGTCAGCTAGTACGCAGACCACTTGTTAGGTGATATAAAGGAGAGTCAGAGCGAGCCCTAACTGCTGACTGTAGCGCGAGGCTGCACTAGTGTGACGCGCTAGCTGCTAGCTGAGTGTACAAACCACCAGGGATTAAACCACTGCCTATACATTCATGAGACATGACCTAGGAGACTCTAGTAGTCCAGAGATGACTTGGAACGGAGCTAGCAAAGGTCTAGCAGACGGATATCTACGATGGAAGTACAGCTAGGGGACTACGCCTAGAGCTAGGAAGCTCGGCGCGGTAAACCGGTGGTACTATCTAATCTCTAGATAAGCGACTAGACGGCGCTAGGCGGAATAACCCTACTAGCGACCGGCTAGGGCTTTGACAAAGACATACCACGACATACGAGATGAGGCAGCACGCGGCTAGCGCCCGATCTGGGCAGCTAGGGCGAAGGGGAATAGCAAGCAGGACGATTGTACAGCCTGTACCGATGTTCGGAGGGTGGATCGACGTTCTGACCAACGAGCTATGACCATTTGATGTCGGTCGCAACACTGCGTCGCCTAGATGAAGTAGATCGACGCTCTGACAGAGTAGAGATGACCTAGATCACCGGCTACATCGCCGGTTGGTCCAGAAGGGGTACTCGGCATAGACGGAGGGCTGAGGATCCATTGATATACCCACGGTTGAACACTAGCCGGTCAGCAAGGCTGACCTGGCGTATACCAAACCAGTCCCAAAACCAAACGGCAGTCATCTCATTGGCTGACCGTATTTCTTATCATCTAATATTGCTTATTGTATTATTCAGCTCGCTTTCACATGTAACTCACACCTAGTAGTATAAAAGGGAGCGCAGGACAGACTAGGGTCTAAGAACATTACGCCCCAGACTTTGGACAAAGCTGGTGCTAGTGGACTCAGGCTGCTAGTGAAGGTTGATACCGAACTTCACTTGTAGTAGTCTTTATATTGGAATCAGTAACTGTGGACTCTGGAAACATCGAGTGACTAAGTTGAGGATTTCGTGTTGTTGGTCCTAGACCTCCACATATAAAACAAGGGTGTTCTCTTTGAGACCCAACTGCAGTTTGCGCTAGTGACTTTGCCTTCACCCCGACACGACGGAAGCTCTGTCGTAGTGTGTTGGATTGCTTGCTAGGTGGATTGTGTGTTGACTTGAGCCCACTAAGAAGAAGACGGACTAGGTGCCCCCACCTCTAGTTTGGCTATAACTTGTCAGTTACTTCGCCTTCACCCCGATATAGACGGAAGCTCTGTCGTAGTGTGTTGGGTCGCTAGCTGGACGCTTGTAGTGAGCTAGTGCCGATAAAAGCGGAAAGGTTCCTATTCTTGGTTAAGGAATAGGTCGGCGGTCAAGGAGAGTCTTGCCGTTTGAGGATTGAAGTCCATTTGTTGTTAGCCTCAGTAGTCTTTGGGATTGCCCTTAGCGAGGATTTTCACAAACCTACATACTCTGCCCTGGTGTTCTCGACCTAGCGGTCCAGCCATCTTGTATCCACCCCATATAAACACACCCCCGGACCATCCCTAGGTTCCTAGCAGTGTTGTTGTTGGCGGTTGCATATTGCTAGTACATTGTAGAGTGTGTTGTTGGAAGCCTATAAATCAAACTTGTGTTTGTTCAAACCTGCTGGTCGCATACTACGGCCCGGACCCGAACTCACAAAGAGAAGCACTTAGGTCTTTGGAGGTAGATTGGTTGTGGTTGGTTGTTTTGGGTGTTTGTTCGCAATACCTATCAATTAGCTATTCCTAGTCATATAAGAAGTGCACCGTTTCAACGCAGCTGCCAACAACAATACCGCTAGCACCTGGGATGGGCAGGGGTTTATGGGTTGGATACAAGGTGGCTGGATCGCTAGATCGAGGGCACCAGGGCAGAGTATGTAGGTTTGTGAAAATCCTTGCAATGGGGTACCCAAAGACTATTGAGGCTAACAACAAGGGACTTCAATCCTCAAGCGACAAGGCAGTCCTTAAGCCGCTGACCTATTCCTTAACCAAGAACAGGAACATTTCCACTTTGTATTGGCAATAGACACTATAAGCGTCCAGCTAACGACCCAAAACACTACGACAGCGCTTCCGTCAATATCGGGGTGAAGGCGAAGTAACTGACAAGTTACAGTCGGTCTAGAGGTGGGGGCACCTAGTCCATCTTCTTCTTAGTGGGCTCGAGTCAACACACAATCACCTAGCAGGCGATCCAACACACTACAATAATATCGGGGTGAAGGAAAACCTGCTAGCGCAACTGCTAGCTGGTTCTCAAAGAGAACACCCTTGGTTTTATACATGAAGACTCCTCGAGTCAACAAAAGGAACCTCAACTTAAGATCTCGACGTGTCCAGAGTCAACAGTATTGATTCCAATAAAGCTACTACTTGTGAAGTGTGTTACAGTCTCCACTAGCAACCTGAGACCACCTGCACCAACTTCGTACAAAGTCGGGGTGTAATAATCTGAGGTTCTAGCCTGCTCTGTGCTCCCTTTATACTACTGAGGTCCTTGGTACATGTGATAAACAGAATGAATAATATAAATGAGTGAAAATGATGTGATGGACACAACAGCCAATGAAACGACTGCCGTTTGGTTTTATGATGGGTCTATGCCAAGCAGAACAGCCACACTGATCCGCTAGCATCCATTTATGGGTATCGTGAGTGATTCCTCAGCTTGCCATCAGCTGCCGGAACATCTATCCTGACAAAACAGAGTTGAATCCGCCGCCTGGAGTCATCTAGCACAGGTCAGAGCACCGGCTAGCAGTCCGTTTATCCATTACTGCATATGTGGTGACCCGCGCAGCTGCACCAATAGCCTGCTAGCTATTCCTCTACTGTCTACTTGTCTCTATTGTGACTCGCAACCGCGTCGCGACAGTCACGTGCTCACATCTGTGTTTCAGGCCTCGGGTCGGTCACTAGTAGGGTACCGCATACTAACACCCTTGCTAGAAGGCTGCTAGCGCATAGTTTACTACCCTTCAGATCCCAGACTCGCCGCTCGCACCTCCTGCTAGTGTCCTCGCAGTTCCACTCTCCTGTGTCTCGCTTCCTAGGTGCTAGCACCTTGACTGTTTTGGGCTTATGGTTATTTCCCCGTGGTTTGTGCCTCCAGATCGTACTAGCGCATCACCCTAGTTGTATCTGATGCTACAACCGGCAGCTTGGGCTCACTCCAGTTCTCCTTTATATCACCTAGCCAGAGTTCTGAGTGCTAGTAATAACACATCAGAAGTGCTAGTGCTTTCCCGTTGTATAAATACTGGTCCTAGGAAATCGCAAAATAGCACTGCGCGCTCTTGTTACGGTGTTTCATCGTACAGATAAATTGCTCGAAACTGTTCTAGGTGCAATCGCGGATAGTCAGATGAGATTTTATATTCAACGGTTTTGTATGATGTGGGTCTAGGTGTGTAGTACTCCGATGCGAAACGCAAGTGATTCTTATGGAATCCTGATTCTAATAGTATCCGTGGTTGCTAATCTTTGCGAGATTACAGCCAATTGTCAAGTCCGATCCGTTTCTTTATATTCCACATGTACATTCTGTTTATCCAATATGTCCACGCACCGTTTATAAAGATCCAAATCCAACACAGATAATATTCAAAACAGGGAAAACAAATGAAACTTGGTATAGCTTCTGGGTGCCTCTGAATGAATGCCTACTCGACCGGTTAAGCGTGAAGCCTAGTAGCTTCGCGTCCAACAGGTGGGGTGAAATTCACTGGCGTCCCTCCCATAACTATCCACTTAAATACTTTACAGGATTCTAAATATAAACGAGACAGATACAAACGTGCGGCAGGGTTCAGGTTATATGACTAGTGGTATGGCAGCTAGCCGATGAACTCCTGTCGGATATCAAGCGATTAGTAAAAACAGAACAGATTTATAAGGAACATCGATGAGCCAAGCTTAACGATGAGTCAAGATCTACATCGCTTAGAGCGATTGTGATGGGACATTGTTGATATGTCAACTTTTAACCGACTTCCTTGTCAGCCCGCCGTTACCCTCCTTGGTAACCATTCGCTTCGATTGGTTCCGCTTTGAACCACTTAAGTGATTTGCCTGAAAACCGTGATAACCGCCGCTTCCCAGTACCCGAGTATGGTTTCTTAGTCAATTGGTGGATTGACCAAGGCCAACCTTCTCTTGGCAGTTCTGAAGATGTCCAACGGTAAGCCCCCTTGTTCAGAAGGATAACCCAACATAATATGCCCTTAGTCAGGGATGTGCAGTAGCCCCAATCCATTCCAGAATGGTAAGGCACTTTCCACAGTTGCTCCATTAGCGACTTCTCACGTCAACCTTTTACCAGGATCATTGTCCAGTGCCTTTCTAATGGTCTGAGACACATTATATCCCTCTTAGCTAACTGCCCAGGCCAGCATTAGCCCTTTTGAGATGACGTCGTAATGTAGTGTAACACATTATAGTATGTTGCAACTCGAGCAGATTTGAATAAATGCCCGGGTGTCCCAGTGTCAGCAACGGCCTCTGGGTCGGCTAAACAGCGAGTAACCCGGCGAGAACCCCAACCAGGAGAAACCCGATAGACGCTAGTAGCTCGTGTGTTCCCCGAGCAGTAGGACCAGTCGTACAGTGTCCTCCCTAGGAGGCCGTATGTCGTAGGTCGGGATGCGAGGCGGAACCCAGAACGAGTCGAAGAGGGTGTGATATCCACTCAGGTACCAAACCCGAGGTGTGGATACAACCCGTAATATGGTGCGAGGGAAGCGGGGCAGGGTGGAGAAAATGCCTATGTCAAGCCGAGGTAGAAGCCTGAGATTAGACGAGGTAGAATCTACTGTACATGGAGATTCTACCGTGCTTATATAGGCTTCTAATAAATTAAAGCGATCGCGGTCAATCGCGATCAGTTCCTGCAACGTAGCGTTAAGGAGCATTAATGCTGATGCTCCTGGACTCCTCTGCGTTGGTTTCCGTGGCGTCGGTGGACCTAGGAGACCCGACGTCCGGGTTTCCTAGTCCTAAGTGTCATCGTCTCCAGTGGTTCAAACCCCGATCGGGTTTGCAACCACTCCTGTACTCCGTGTACCCTCCTGTGTCAGCCCTTGGTGCGTCCGGGGACTAGAATCCGTCTGTACGGGTTCCTAGTCCCTAACGTCTTCTGTATTCCGTGGCGCAGACTCCCTGAGTCTGCGGCTTTAGAATCCGAGCCCGGGTTTCAACCGTGAGAAGGTCACGTGGTGGCGTCATGAGAGCCCCGTGCCGCTAAGACGCGTCTGTATCCATACGGACGCGTCGTGCGAAAAAGTGGAACCCAGGCGATTCATGACACCCAGTACCAGGTCTGTCATCGGATTACGGTATAGGCTTATTTCCATGAACTGGTATACGGTCTCGGTATAGCCAGATGGGTTGTGATCACAGAGTAACAGGTACAAGGGGTAAGGAACTACCCTGCGGATTGGCAGTGCTCACCTCAAAAACTGTAGAGGAATGTGTAGCCCACAAACCTCTTAAGAGACTATTTCCGGTCTTATTCCCATACGATGGAATAAGCTGGACATACTGATGACAAGGGCATGCGGGAATAGTCTTATTTCTGCACCAATAGGCCGTGCACCTTCCATGTGATAGACATCAAGGCCCAGGTATATACATTCCGGTGAAGTTCTGGGACTAGCGAAGGTCGGCTAAGGAGATCTGATGGGATTGTTCTTATTCCGAGCAGACGGAGTTGGGGAAATAAGAACCCTTTCTGGGATGAGTCTCACTATGGGTATCTACGAGGAGCTAGAGGCCAGGGGAACATTACCCGATGGTCAGCGATGACGGGAGAGGACCAGGGACAATGGGAAATAGAACAAATGACTCGGTATCAGTCAGCCAAGAGACTGAGCGTTTCAAACCCCTAGGCTGACCAACGCCGCACGAATGGACATCATGATTGTCCAGTGCACTGGCCAATGGCAATACGCTCGTGGGAGCCCTTCCAACAGATAAACAGCTGTGGAAGGGGAACTCGGGCAACTTTACTAATTTCTATTTCGTTCTTGGACTTGCATATGATTTTGGGGTTTATATAAGTAGTCAGGACATTATCTCAAGTAGGGCACAGAATCACCCGTGTATTAGTAGGCTGAACGCTTGTGATTGGACTATTTCTGGGGTTGGCTCAGTGTGTATCATCGTTGGACTTTAACATTGGGAAACTTAAGTTGGAATAAGGAACAGAGTATCGGAAACGTCTCGGACATGATTGAGGCTATCTAGCATCTGGGAATCGAATTGTGTATTGTCATCAGCTATCGTCATCGGCATCTGGGAAATAAGCTATCAGGGCTTCTATTGTTTGGAATTGTTTTATTGTCGACCTATCTGAGGTCTCCTGTACGTTGTTGGACAATGCCACCACCACCACTCTCAATACTTGCTGTCTCATAAGCTGTGAAGCTTTTAAACATCTTATTTCCACCGCTCGATTATCGCTCAGGCCAATTCCTGGTAATATCTTGTAGTGAAGGTTCATCTTCCTAAGGGAAACACATACCTTCCCTTCAACCTTGTTAGGACCTGTAAAGGGACTATCACTCGTCTGAATCTCGGCTCTTGCACTCGCTGATCAGCCTATTTCCGATCCCTGTCTTATTTCGGTAGGCGTCACCGCTTATTCCAGAAGGACTTGGGTTGTATTTGGGTGATAAGTGGGTTGTTTGGGTTTAGTTTGGAGCACATTGTTCAACGACTTGAAGACAGAGGGATGAAGGCTGGAACCTGTGATGCAGACGGCCATGTCATCACAACTCACTTTCAGTTTTTTGTTTAGTGGGCAGTAAAGGATCATGGTTCAGGTGTGGTCCGAAAACCCAGAACAGGGGGCAATTAGCATGTGCCAACACATTGCACAAGAGCGACACATCAGCAACAGATTGATGTTGCACGGCATGTTGAGATCACCAGATCACATTCCTGTCACTGAGTTTTAACTTAGCTGTCTCTGTCGACACTTATGCCCTGCTTTTGATGGGTTAGTGCAAGGGCAGGAGTGTGTGACTTGGTCAGGGTTTGGTTAGGTTAAGATTCCTTAGTGTTTGAATGCAGGAATATAGTAGGAAAACATGAATTGAAGGATTCTCTTGAAGGCCGTATCAGTGCCGAGGTTTGATGGATTGATCAGGTGGAAATCATGAACAACACATTAGAATCAATGGGTCTCTGAACCACAACACATCAAAGGGTAATGTGTTGCATTTAATCAGAATGTCTTGCTTTTGTCAATGTGTGTGTGTGTTGCTTTTTGTATATACTACGCCAAACAGTTATCATCGGAAAATTCCGGATATTTTGAGTGATTTCCCTTCCACCTCGTCTTAAGTATATTTGAAGAGGCACATATATTTACTATCACTGGTTGGAAAATTCAAAATTTTCTGCTGAATTCTCAGTGAAAAATGTCGTTTGTTTTCCATCAATTTTTCAGCTGCAAGCTAGGTGGAAAACCCAAAACATTTTCACCACTTTTCTGGTTTGAGGTGAAAAACTCAAAAGAAAGTTGAAAACAGCTAAAAAAGCTTTGAAATTTCACTATTTTTTTCAGTGAAAAATGTCTAGAAAACAAACAACATTTTTCATTGTAAATTGTGCTGGAAAAATTGAATCTGCCAACCAGTGTATTCTAGGATAGTTTAGGGACGAATAATGTGAAAAAGATATACAGAGCCAAAACCCGGATCCGAAAAAAAGAAGTTGACCCTCTGTTTTACGGCCGTGGAAGGTAATTTCAAAGTTCCGAGTGTGCTAGGGTATAGTATATAGCTTGAAGTGTACTCTCGAATATTTTCAAGATTTTTGATTAAGTAGTTGTATGGCACAGCGCCTGTACTTATTTGGCCAAATTCTGAGTTTGCCCTAGATCCGAAAAATGCCGGTGATGCGAGATCACAGTGAGGTCTAATACACCACGCACCAACCATACATGCACAGATGCCTCTCTCACGCAAACCCGTGGGCTGACCATCTACAACATCTCATACATATGAATGACAATGGTTTTGGTGTGAAGCATTCAAGCCTTAACTGCAACTGACAAAATTTGACCCATTTTTGGCAATTGTTCGATTTTTTGTGTGCGCAACCAGTGGGATGGCCCCAGTTTTTTTGCACCACAATACTTCTAGTCCTCAAAGGTATTCTACAAAAAAAGACCCACCTGAGAGACCCCATGGATGCCGCTCAAAATGGAATTTTTTCGGATCCGGGTCTTTTTCGGATCCGGGTTTTGGCTCTGTATATATGGAAGATTCTGGGAAAAGATTCTAGAGTACCTGATCAGGCCCTAAGGTCAATCCATAGCGAAAGACGCATGTCTGGGCAGAGGATGTTGGACAAGAGACCAGAACGAGAGATGTACATTGTTCATTCATGGCGAGAAAATCAAACCGGTGATTTAAAGATCCATTTACGTCCGCCACCCAAGTCGACTTCCCACTTCTTGGTCGCCGTAATTCTCGGAAACATAATCCTGAATCCATGAGGCACGCCGGGATATCTAAACTTATGAAGCCAGTTTTTCGTAACCGAAAAATGGATTGAATCGCACATCTAGCTTGGTCGGAATACCCAGTTCGTGCAGGAGGTGCTCATAGAGCAAGCCCACATCGCGCATCGGGTCAAGCCCACAGACCTGAAGGTGACGCCTGGCACCCGTGGTCCATGCCGCAGACCAACACAATCTCCGGCACGGACGACGAGGAAGAGATTGTGCAGAGGCTCCATTCAATTGCGAACGTATGTTTACATCTGGTGGAAGTCGGAAAGAGCTAAATTATCTTTATTATTCTCGACACAGAACACTGCCGGCCTCGGCCTTATCCACAAGTCGCAGTCGATCTACTCGAGCACGGATTACACCCGTGGCTGGTTCGCTTGGGTGCGACCTACTGCCTCACAGCCTGAGGTAAAAACGCGATGCAACGGCGAGACGTTGCCTCAGTCTACAGCGAGCGAGGATTCGGGAGGATATCCGGGGCGGGATGGTGCAATGAGAGGGATTATCTGAGCCAGAAAACTGTGCAGCATAAGCAGAAAATGGAACACGTAGAGCTAGGAGAGCAGAGTACGCATTGTGGTATCATATAGATGGTAAAAATTGGGGCATTTACCCGGCCCCGGAGTACGATAAAGACACTGAGGTCAATCCATAGCGAATGACGCGCGTCTGGGCGGAGGATGTTGAACAAGAAATCAGAACGAGAGATATACATTGTTCATTCATGACGACAAAATCAAACCGGTGATTTAAAGATCCATTTAAGTCCGCCACGCAAGTCGACTTCCCACTTCTTGGCCGCCGTAATTCCCGGAAACATAATCTTGAATCCATGAGGCATGCCGGGATATCTAAACTTATTAAGCCAGTGCTTCATGACCGAAAAATGTATTGACTCGCATATCTAGCTTGGTCGGAATACCCAGTTCACGCAGGAGGCGCTCATAGAGCAAGCCCTCATCGCGCATCGGGTCAAGCCCACAGACCTGAAGGTATGCGGGAGGGAGTCCGGTATGGTCAGCCAGTAAAGGGGAGACATCCGGATCGGCGGGAGGGCCCTTGAGGCACGCTGATTCAGTTAGTCGGCGCCAATAGTCAGAGAGTTGACTGGGTCGATGCGTACCGTAGTAAAAATCCATGAGGTCCTTACCAAGAGTGGGGGCGTTCTTATTCTGTTCGTAAGACAGAAGCTCACTGGAATAACTATGTACGGGTAAGCGATAATATTATCCCATTCCCGACCCAGTTCGAATGAGAAAACTGACTCGAGAGGATATGCGGCGGGATGGACAAGTACCGGTATTTGAAGTATATGTCCGGTGAGCTTGCATTGCTCAAAGAAAGGATCCTTCAGCGAACGGTGAGCAACTGCCGCAGCTAGATTCGCTCCCGCGGAAGACCCGCCGACGACGAATCCTTTGTCGAGCGATCCACAAATTCTTGCGCAGTTTTCGACCGTCTAAATGGTCGATCATTATTTCTTTGAATAACCTCCCCCCAAATACGTACCCACTTGAGTGCGGCGTAACAATCGTTGAGTCCAGTTGGGAAACGATGCTCGGGAGCGAGTCTGATGGAAGAATGAGTACATTGGGCAGGGTGAAACCCTAGGGGCATACCTGTAGTCGACGTTCACGATAGCCAAACGAAGCTCGACGCTGAGGATTCTGAGCTCGAAGTCCTTCATGTCGATACTGCCGGCTATCCAGCCTGAAGAAAATTTTCTGTTTAACTCCATGCAAGAATTTGAGACCAAAGAAAGCGCGCCTCCCCCGTGAAGATAAACCAGGACAGGGAATTCCGAGTCTTCATTCGGAGTGGGGGTTGGCGAGATCGTGCGGACGCGGATTTCGCCATCTTCAACCGGAACGATGTGATCCTCCAGCTTGTATGTCGATTCTGAGAGGGAAGAAAATGAGCATAGCTCAGTCGTAAAATACGGTCGACGCGTGTGCACCAGAAGGGAGCGGAGTCTTGTAAAAATCCAATCTCTTGTCGAGGGCATCGTCCAAGGCCCGCCTGACAAGCGGCACTGCATCCTCCGTCAGTGAACCGCTTATGCTGGCTATACTGGTAAGTTCAGGGTCGGGCTCAGAGAGATGAGAGTATTGGGCCATGGTGGGAGAGGGAGAGCGATAGCCAACCTTCCCACGAGCCGGCAATCGAGTCACCGGGTCAGTTTCCAGCATAGACACCGTTGGATTTCCAGCAGAACTTCGGTAGAGGAGCGGGGAAAGAGGCGGCGGCGTTGGAGCAAGGCAGCGTCATCGTCGGAGCAAGGTGGTGTCGTGGGGGGAGAGCGAGGAAGCGGGATCGAACGGCCGAAATCATTTGATGTGAGTCGGCGGTGGATTGGTGCACCGTATGGTCGATACTGGACTTTTACGTTCATTCACACGTTCAGCTCTGTCTGCCCTCACCATTCCTGATGCAGGCAAGCCCATCTAATTTGGCGGAGAGGGCACATAGATCGTTGGCTGCTGCCCTAATTAGCGCAGCTGCAACCACACAGTCTGCTATTCAACATTGGCTTCCTCAACATGCTGTGCTCCTCCCTCCCGTACCTTTTGGACACCATACCATTCGCAAGAAATCGTGTGCGGCACTCCACCAGGCCTGATATTTCTCGGCCAATCACTTGTTGATATCTGGTGAACTGGGGCTCGACTCCCCGTTTCAAATGGGTGAGCACTCTTGGGGATTTTTACCCGGCGCTGCATTCTCATTCATTCGCCACTACACCATCGCTAAATTAACCCGTCCGATATTCAACTCGGAGTCCGATCCACCGCCGCTGACTGTCCAGTGGCACGGTCCATTTGGTCTATCCATCCTCCTGCCACAAGCCCACCTCCACCCCAACATTGATCAGTCATCTCGTTGGTCCTCATGCCCGGGGCAGGACTTTCGGTCGCTGCCAAGGGTCAATGTGTGTCATTTGCTCGCTGGTTTGTGTGTCGCCCATTACTCTATTTTGCTCATTGTTACCTTTCCGTCTAATTCAATAATCCTCGTGTGCATCCACAGGCACCCCGGCTTCAAACTATAGGGCCGAGGTGGTGATTGAATCTATAGCCTGTTATGGCAGCCCTGATATATGTTCTGCATAATATTATGGATCCTTTCATCTATAGCCGCATTAAAATTATTTCAAACAGTGCACTGGCATCTCTGGTGTGCACTGCTGCTCTCTTTCAGTTCTTATTGAGCTCTCTCTCCCTTGTGTGTCTCTCGTCTGCTGTCTTCGTATTCGCAGCCGTCGCACAGCAGCTTTTTTGAGAACCGTGACAAAAGGCGCAGATAGAATCTGCAGCTCATTCACATGTCCTATAGGAGAAACAGTCACGGTTCGAACCAGTTTAAACCCAGGGGTCTCATTAAACATGATGTGGTTTAAACTGGAACCCTGCTGTTGCTGGCTCAAGGCGCAATCTTTTCTCAATTCAACTTCGAGGGAGCAAATTCTCCCATCTTGAGCAAATGTTTTCTTCCATGGGGTTCAACCAACTTTAGGGCAAAGGGATTTTGCCGCTGCAGTGCTTTTGCCGCATGCAGCGGCACTTGCAGCGGCAGTACAGCGGCAGTCTGCGGCAGCTGAACTTACAACACATGTTGAACTCCTTGGTATCACCATAATTGGTGGTTTGAAATGTGCCAGGGTACTCTCCTGTATCTAATACATTGTTCCACCTTAGCCCTGCATTTAATAAAGTCTTATATGCAACATTAAACCAAGGAATATTTTCGATTCAGCGGCAGTCTGCGGCAGTATGACGGCAACAAAACATATGCAAACATTCTGCAGCGGCAGTCAGCAGCATCTGGCAGCGGCAAAATTGGCAGTTTGCAGCGGCACTTAGGGGTTTTGCAGCGGCAGTGTGCCGTATGCTGCGGCAGTCCTGCAGCACTTGCAGGGCGTGACACCGCGGCAATGTGACATTGCAGCGGCAGTTTGGCGGCAGTTCAACTTCAGTTCAGCAGCAATGTTGCAGCACCCAAACTTCCCTCTCCAACACTGGCTGGCCACCATTATCCCATAGACTGCATTTGAACATCATCACTGCCAAAATTAAATTACTTCCCCGCTGCTATTCAAGTCATTCAACCATTATGATGCTTGTGTACTGAACTCGAACTTGTGTTGCCAGCTCTCCGCTCACGGAGCCACTGACCAGTTGCCACGGTTTCCTTGCCTAATTTTCTGTCTCACTATTACGACGATGAAACTTCAAGCCACCTGAACATTTGCTTCATCCAACCAGGGTGATCTGACTGGGTTTCACACCACTACCATGTCGTTTCAAATCCTCGCCGTTCCAATTCTGGTTTGCCCTTCATCTTTCACGGACTTTGTGTGGAGGTAGGATATCCATCTCCATGTGCTCATTCCAAGCAATGCGCGCAGTATGCTTGTTGAGTCTCTTGGACACTTTTCATGGCGCTTTTCGGCCTTTTTTTCGACCCTCATCTTGTCGAAATGAGCGCGGAGCTCCACCAGCTCGTTGTTAAAGATCACACACAGCAACTTCGAAATGCCATATCAATGGGATTCCTGGTTGGTTGTCCAAGAAGCTTGAGGACACGACCCTGCTGCAACGACTTGGACGAGAATCAACAAATGACGACTCGGACACGTAAAATACATACATATGTCAAGGCCAGATCAGGTTTGTCATCATCAAAGTCGGGTCATTGGGGACTTGGAATGCGATATGACCTGTGAGACAATGGTCTGGTCTTCGTGTGGAAGGGCCAAGGCGACTAGGGAAGCGGAGCGCGGCCGCCTGCCACGCCGAAGCAAAGATACACGGTGAGGAACAAGGTGGGATATGGCGCGGACGGGGATGGACTGGACCTTCAAGGTGTCGAATTTTCCAAGTCTATCGAGAGTATGATATGGAATACGGAGGTTGTCCATCTGTCAAGTCAGAAGTAACAGTAACAGCACATCCTGTCGAGAAGCGATAAAGTACTTCAGGAATTCACTAACACTGGCAAACGATTCACGATGTAGAGTTGTCAATCACCTCTTGTCCCCCTGGTTTTTGGCAGTTCCATATTGGCACCTTGCTCAGCTTCGACGCGAACCTGTGTCAAACGAAGGTATTGCGTGTCTCGGTCTGTTATGGACACGAGGTATTAACCTCCGGCAGGCTGCTGCACCAGGTATGTTGAATTGACAGTGTTCCGCGCAGGGTTGAAATGTCACGCAGCGGCAGTGTGACCATGTGGCGGCAGCGGCAAAAATGATGCTGCGGCAATCTTACGGTAACAGCGGCCGTGCCCCAACTTTATCAATCTTTTTCTCCCAGACTTCACGCATGAACTATCACCTGAAACGTGATGTACGGCACACCCCGAGACTGCAAAAGATGCTGCAGTCTGGTTTCGACTCGTCGTGTTCGAATGGCGGTGAGTCTATGTAAGTATTAGGGTTTTTGTACCCAAGTGAATTCACTCATTCCTGGACCTTTGATGCCTCTACCATCACTTCCTATCCATCCCCTAGATAAAGATCCTATTACTTTAGCAAATCATGGGCGTATATTCAGCTTTCGATTTTGGCTGCGACTTGCGAACACGGACACGTGACCAGTATACTCGCGTCGCGTTGGGATATTGCTAACTCCGCGAAACAAATAAATCTGGAATAAATATATCGAAATCTTTATTTCCCGAGGTCGAGTTTGAGACATCTCCTGCTTCGTCAAGAAGAGGTTGCCTGTGCCGTAGAATTGACCTGAACAATACTTTTGGAATGGACATCTGCATTCCTTACTCAAGGGGAGCCCTCCGAGTCACATGTGGCTGAATTCTTTCTTGCGAGCCTTTCCCCTTTCTCTACCGCAGGTTTAGGCACGACCGGCAAAAACGACACGCCGCGCGATAAGAGATAAGACCAAAAATAGCGTGATCGCAGTCCCACAACGTTTGCCAAAGACGGAGGGTGATCGCTCACGGCTTTAAAAGCTCGATAGTGGTCCAGGCCGTCACATCCCCACGTTCTTATCTCTCCTCTGTTCGATTGCTCCCTGAAAGACGAGGATATATTATACTGAAGCGGCCTCACAATTGGAACTCCCAGCTCCCTATGTAAGACATTGTAACTCATGCAGGCTAATAAGTTACCCATCAGTATAGAACACAGTTTGACCGACCTTCAAAGAAGATGGCATTTGCAAGCCGATTCCTCTTTTCTTTGGCGGCGACACTGTTGGTCCTAGACGCCATCTCCGGGACATCGGGGCAACTTGTGTCGACTGGCCTGTCAGTCATGTTTAACGACATATACTACTACATCTCGCCCTACTCGTCTGGAAAGCTTGTTATCAGCCCCACATCGCTCTCAAGTGTGCCAAGCGTGTATGGCTTTAAGCCCGTGACCGTGGTCCAAGAAGCTGTGACGCTTTCGGGGATCCCATCCCTCCTCTCGAACTGGACAGCCAACGATGATGTGTTCCAGTCCGCGTTCGCGGAAGCCATCTTCCTAACTGGTGCTGTTGGTTTTTCCGTCACCAAACAGGACATGGCAGACGGATCCTCGTCCTTGGTCTTACCCCTCAGCAATCCCACCATCTCATCTGGACCATATTTCTTGGAGATGACTACCGGTTCTCTCCATCCTGTCCATCGCCTCTACGATGACTTTGCTGGCGCATTTACCGAGGCGCTTCTGCAAACGCCTAGCGGGACATTCCAGCCGCTGTCTGCCCATATCCCTGGCTCCGCATCCCTCACCGTCGGTGTTCCGTCTCGCCTCTACTTTACCAAGACAGCTGATAAGCCGTTGGCCGGCGTCCGCATCGGCGTCAAGGACATCTACCAGCTGGCTGGGGTAAAGAATTCCAACGGTAATAGGGCGTGGTACAACTTGTATCCTGTCAACGCGGTCACAGGCACAGCCGTCCAGCGCCTCATTGACGCCGGAGCGCAGATTGTTGGGTCACAGAAGCCTTCACAGTTTGCCAACGGTGAGGAGGCCACTGCAGATTGGGTCGACTACCACTCGCCCTTTAATCCCCGTGGTGACGGCTACCAGGACCCGAGCTCGTCATCGTCTGGTGCGGGTGCGTCGATCGCATCCTATGAGTGGCTGGACGTTGCTCTGGGAAGTGATACTGGTGGTAGTATTCGTGGTCCAGCTGGTGTTCAGGGCTTGTTTGGAAATAGGCCGTCCCATGGCCTTGTCCCCCTGGATCATGTTATGCCGCTGTCGACGGCACTTGACACTCCTGGTTTCCTAATTCGGGATCCCGCTCTGTGGGATATAGCCAATTCGGTTTTGTACGGAGACAACTACACTTCCCTCGCAGATGTGACGCCGAAATATCCCACGACCATCTACACCGTCGGCTTTCCGACGAACTCCTCGTCGTCTTTGGCTGCACCCATCTTGAATAATTTCGTCGATGCTTTGGCTAGGTTTGTCGGAGGCACCGTGAGAGCGCTGACTCTCGAGGACGTGTGGAAAGCGAGCAAGCCCCCTGCGGCCGGAAACACCACGTTGTCGCAGCTGCTAAACATCACCTACGCTACATTCATCAGCAAAGAGCAGACTGCTTTGGTGAGGGACCCGTTTTATGCGGATTATGCTGGTATGTTTTGTCTTTCCTGTTTTAGCTCGTAAAAAAGCAGGTCTAATCGACCGTGCTCAGCTGTCCACGATGGCCGTCGCCCCTTTGTGGATCCCACACCGCTCTCACGCTGGGCTTTTGGAGATAGCCTGTCCGATAGCGCGCTCGACGCCGCCATCTCAAACAAGACACTATTCATGGATTGGTTCAATACCCAGATCCTCCCCCTCGTGAACGACCCCGTCCAGTGCTCTTCTGGTCTACTACTCTACATTGGGTCTTCTGGGGGCCAGAGCCCGCGCAACCGGTACTTCTCGGCCCCTTCACCACCGTTAGGCTTCAGCACGGGTCGCATCAGTGGCATGGCTGAATGCCCTGACAGTGTATATCCTCTGGGACAGGTTAGTGCAAACAGCAGCATCACAGGCCATGAGGAGTGGTTCCCTGTCGCGGTGGACATTTTGGCGGCCAAAGGGTGCGATGGCCTGTTGGCGAGGCTGGCAAAAGATTTGGCGGCGGCGGGGATACTGCCAGTGCCAGAGGTAGGAGGATCAATTACGGGCGGTGATATCTTGATGAAGAGGAGGGCGGAAGAGAAGGGGCTGAGGATGAGGTATATTGGTTGAGCGTTGGGAAGAACCGTCACACATGCAGAATTATCCAGTCACCCCAATTCAGTCTGCCACATGCCGAACCACGCTGAGATCTCCGACGTGGGAGGAAAGATTAAAATGATGGCGTGTGGAACACAGGGCCTTCTAACTTGACCCATTCCATAAAATTTTCGCATGCTGCCCCCAGCTCATGATATTCAGACACGAGATGTCTGTATCCAAGAATTTCTGAATAAATAAAATGCTGAAACCTCCACGCATACGTTGTGTGGAATTCCAACGAAGCACTTCAAGGTGGGATCGCTCACCATTCTCATCGACCGTTGGGCAACCAAAGTCCCCTCGGTCTAGGTCCCTTGACCTGAGAACACGAGCACTGACTTGCATGAGAAATTCGAGCATCTCCCTGCAATACCCCGCGCTCAGGCCCGTGGTTAAATCAAAGATCGGCGAAGGATCTTCAGGATAATTAAAATTGGATAGTTTGGACAGATATCAAACGAACAAAGTGAAGTAGGTATCAGTGAGCTCCTTATGCATGACAGTTGACGTACAGGTTCGGGTCCCTATTTACCACATGTTGTAAATCGCCGCTCGATGCTCAAAGGTCGTGTTGGCGCGCAGGGGGTCTGAAAGGAGCTGAAGGGACCATACGATCTTGATACGGTCCACAGGGTAAATTTCATAGTGGTTGTGCAAATCTGCAGATTCTTCAAAGTGCCCGGAACATATGATCTAGTAAAAGGGGTATTCGACAGAGTCTCCGCCATTAAACATCGAATATGAGAGCCTGTGGGCGGGAATGTCAATAAGAGATGAAGCATCGGGTAGATGGGTCGCACAACGGAACTGTATGTACTATTATGTAGAGGGGTTGGTAACTACAGCGGAGGGGTCGCCAGTAATCATTAACGCGGGAGGAGAGACCTCGTAGCTCAGCATCATGAAAATAGCGGGTGCAACTGAAGAGCACGTCACCGGCTTGTTCGAGGTGTGAGACGGCGGGCTCGGAGACCTCGGCAAGCCAAGTGAAACGAGACACACGGCGTGATCGTAGAAAAAATCTGCAATGCCCCATCCCATGCAAGTACGCAGACATTAGAAGTGGACCTCGAATTGCATTCGAATTCCACCCAAAATTCCCAAACTACGGCGGTCGGCAAGCACACCGCTCGCTTCGGCGACCTCGCACAAACAAAAAAGCTGACTGCTGTGACTGTCCACCCGGAAAGTGCAAATGACCAATCGGTCGGGAACAGACGGCCATCGCGCCGGCTTTGACCGCAACAAATGGCCTTGATCGCAACACTCGGTTGTCAATCTTGGCTTTGTTCCTGACCACCATGTTGCTCAGCAGCATATTGGTGAATTCTTCCCCCGAACTTGTCCTCAAGATTCTGGAAATCTTTACTCTCCCATTGAGCTTCCCCACCGACCATTTCCCCGACCGCGCGGCCCTGCTTTCGTGCAGTCTCGTGTGCCAGCGTTGGTCAACTCAATCCCAGGGACTGCTCTTTCGGCGCGTTATCATCAACGACCTATGGGCCTCGAACATGTATCTTATGCCTGGCCAACGGTGGACGCGAACCATCAACCGAATCGCCTCCTTCCTCGAAACCATTACAGCAGACATGGACAAGGCTCGCTGGTTGCGGGAGAGCATTCTCAGCATTGTTCTGGGGCCGCACTCGTCAGTGAAGCCGACCGATACGCTTGCCATCCTAACCAACTTGCCGAATTTGCGCGAGCTCGATATACTCGGCTTAACGTGCCTGTTTAGCGACGCGCAACTCTCGCAGCTGCGGAACGAGGGGCACAGCATTCGATCACTGCGCGTATATTCAGATCATGCGGGGCCAATCGCTTCGATTGAAGCTCCGGCGTGCCCTGCGGTTCTTAAACTTATCAAGACCATCCCGACGCTTCACATGCTCGATGTCACCTCCAACACATTCCAGACCTTCCCGGCCATGCCGGAGCTTGAAGGCCCGCTGGGTTTACGACTTTTGTCATTCAAATTCTGCTCCAAATGGGCGGGTCCCTTTGTTGCTTCCCTCCTGCTTCCCTCATTGGGGGCCATGCAAACGATGATGTTGATGACGAGCCCCTGCAATTGTATGCTCACATGGAGTCTCAGGCGCCAGCAGATCCCTAAGTCGTGCTTTCTGCGCACGGTAGTCATCTCTGCTCCCTTGTCGTGCAAGGGCTACTCAAGAACCCGCGTGTCCTCAGCCTTTGCGCTAATCTCGAGTGATTTGAGTCCGCGACTCTCGGAGGAGCTTGTCGCCGCAATTCCGCGATCCATTAAAGCGCTTGCAGTGACAAATCCCCCGCCAGCTGTGACGAGGAGCTGGGGCTGTTCTCGGCACACGGGAAAGTCGGGTGGTCGAACCGACAAGATAACTGGCGTAAGGATAGAATTGACCGAAGGCCTAACTACGTACACACGGGTATTTATACTACGATCTTGTGGCTATGTAAATACTGAGGAATGGAGGTAAAGAATGTGATGTAAAAGATAGTGATAAGCACAGGGGAAGGTAAGATAAGATAAAGAGATAATCAAAACGGCGTACCGACCAAGTACGTGGTTCAAAGTAGTAAGCGTGGGAAGCGTTCCGTTACATACGCCCTCCAGGCCGACGCCACAGGCGACGGTTTAAGCTGTTGGGGCAGTGGCGAAGGCACTGGCATCTGCCATGTTCTCATCCTCCCCTGTGGCGCCCGTGTCTCCTCCCAGCGTACCGTTCTCAAATCCCAAGGTAAGGTGGGCCGTGTCCTCGAGAAGTTGGGCCGCAGTTTCAAAGCTGCTGGCGCCGAACTCGTAGGGAGATCCCATATGGTAAGGCGATCCCGCCATGGAACCTCCAGCAACAGAGCCCGCTAGGGAGCCGACGAAGGAGGAAGGGACAGGGGAAATCGAACCCAACGTCGAGGAAGAAGAGCCGATGTGGGTATAGCCGTGACTACCGGCGGAAAAAAGAACCGGTGTCGTAAGTAGAAGTGGAGCCAGAAGCGCTGGCGGTGGTATTCTCGACGTTCGAGGTGGAGGGAAGGGCAGCGATGGCGTCAGGCTGAGCAGGCACAACATCCTGCACAACAGCAGGGTCATGCAGAGCAGCGGCAGCCTCGGCATCGCGCTCACGTTGGCGCTGGCGCTCAGCGCGACGAGCCTGGAACTCCTCCTCCTCCTGCGCCCCGCTTCCGATTCAATGCGGCCCTGTTCGCCGGCGAATTGATGTCGGGAAGGCCTGCGAAGTTGCGCTTGGCGAGCCTCGACTGCTCCGCATACCGGAAGCGATTCACCGCGATTCTGGAGCGCGCGCATCTGGTTGTTATACCACAGAGTGGGGACCTGCGTAAAGCCATCCCGGACGGTCTCACCCGTCTCGAGGTCGGAATCGCGAACAAGGAAGTGTGCGATTGTCGCAGGCTCGAGCTCAGGGAAAGGATATTTCACCCGACCCTCGATCTCGCTCCAATAGACCCAGCAGAGGCCCGAGTGCTTGCCGGCCCGATCCTTGTCGTCACGATTCATGAAGTCGATGAACTCGCGGTAGCCGACGGGATTTAAAACGATGAAAAATCGTTGCATGGTGCAGAAGGGTGTTATGCACGACATACAGATGAATCTGGTGCGCAGCAATCATCAAGAAGGGGCCGTCCACGCTGAGCTGAGCCAAGAACGACAGTCTGTCGTAGCGAATGAGGCGCGCATGGTCCAGATTGTAGCGGTGGTACTCGCGAGCGAGGCGGTCCAAGTCGAATTCCCCTGTGAGCATGTTGGTAATGAGGATGCGGCGCAGGAAAGTGGGGATTAAATTAAGTAAGGAAACAGATTCCTCATTCCTTTTATCTGACGCCTCGATTGATATACTTCCGGCCATCAGCGCTTCCTCGTGGTTCGGTGGTCGTCCCAATCCGTAACCCAATTCCTTGATGTCGCTTATGCCTTGAGTTTCCAGATATTCGGGTAAAGCGGTCAGGGACCGTGCCTGATCATAAGACATCCACGTCTTATCCCCGGTTTTCCACAAAATCTGGAAGAGGGACTCGGTGCGTCGGCCATAGTGACTTACCATGTGATCCACAGCCCACTCATTTGTCTGGTATTCACTGGTAATGCCCAATTGGCACTCCAATCGTCCCGGGAACCTACGATCATCATTTGGGATGTGAATGCGCAGCAATGAGGCATGGAATACATCGTGGACCCCTCGTTGTTTCATGTTCGGAGGTAAGTCAATCTTGAATGAGTTGTTCCCAAAATCACAACTGATCTTGTACGGTCCAATGTACTTGGGGATTAATTTCCGCGCTAGACCTTTTTCGAATTTGATGTTCTTCGCTGAGAGGTAAACCAAATCTCCTTCTGTGAATGGCGCGATCTGACGTTTTCGGTTCGCATTCCGGGTTTGTTTCACCCGAGCTGCAATCATGCTATCATGTGCAGATATGATTGCGAGACGGTGTTGTAGGGCAAACGTTGCGACCCCGGGAAACTCCTTGTTCCAATCTACATTCCATAGAAGAGATCTTGGCATTCGGCCGGTGTTCAAGAAGAAAGGTGCATAGCCCGTACTCTCGGAGCGTGCCGAATTCATCGCAAATTCAACCATGGGTAATTTGGAGACCCAGTCGCGCTGTTTGGGGTCAATACACTGGCGTAACATTTGTGTTACGGTGCGGTTGGCTCGTTCCGTACCTCCATCCGACTCGGGATGGTATGCGCTGGACATATTCAACTTTACACCGATTAACTCGTGCAGGCGCCTCCAGAACGTGCTAGTGAATAGTACGCCTCGGTCGCTCACAATCGACTTGGGTAAGCCATGTAGTTTATAGATTTCCTCGAAGATTAACTCAGCCATTTGCCTTGCCGTACAGTTGATACGGCCAGGAATTAGATGAACCATCCCGGTGAGCAAGTCTATCACTACCGTAATGGAGTTGAATGTCGCGTTGTGGTTCTTGGATTCAGGTAACGGCCCGACAAAGTCCACACCAATGGACTCCCACGGTTGAAGTGGAGGGTTCAATGAGTACAATAAACCGTAAGGCTTTTGGTTACTCGGCTTGCTTTGCTTGCACGTATGACACGCCTGGCAGTAGCTGTATGTGTCGCCAACCATGTCCTTCCACCAGACGTGGTCACGAAGATAATCCAAGGTCTTCTTTGGCCCAAGGTGAGCCAACACTGAGTGAGCTTCAGAGATAATAATCTCCGACAGATTGCGTCCATGATAGGTGATATGAGGGATGCAAAGAACACGGTGATCCGTTTCTTTCAAGAATATCAGCCCATTCTCGACTTCGAAGTTGCGGTATGATTTGGGGCTTTCCAGTATAGTTTTGAAGAAAGGATCGTCCCCCGTACTTATTCGCCACAAACTTAGAGATCTCAAGACCTTTCCAGCCACCATTCACGACTTGAAGTAGCGACTCATCCATCAGTTCAAGCTCTTCTGCTATCCCAGAACCGAGTTCGTCTGGTGCACGTGGTTCAGAAGGCGTTTCAGGAACGGTTTTGGACGGTGTCTTGGAAGTATTTTTTGGTGTACCCCCGCCCTCCTTTGGGTTGCCTGGTAAGTTCGACCCAAATTCAGCCTGATCAGCTGAAACAGCCTTAGAAGCTTGTTCCGTCTTGGCACGTCGAGCCATAGACCTTGTAAACACGATCACTCGTGAGTGCAACTGCCTCGCCGCCTGCGAACACAGGCATCGAGATCGAATTGAGCTCGATGGCATCATTATCAACCACATCGTGGTATGTGTATTCAGAGCGCGAGCGCACGGTTCCTGGGGCTTCATTCGAGTATATGCGCGAAAGGGCATCAGCCAGGACGTTTTCAGTCCCTGGCACATATTTGACTTCGAAATCGAAGCCGGATATCTTCTCAACCCAACGAGCTTGCCGTCCTGACAAGTTCTTCTGGTTCATGAGGTGGATTAAACCTTTATGGTCCGTCACCCACGTAAATCGACAGCCCTGTAGAATATCTCGGTGCCTTAGCATCGCCTCAACACCAGCAAGCATCTCTATCTCGTGTACAGGGTAATTCTGTTGGGCTGGATTCAACTTGGCGGAGAAAAAGGCGGCTACTTTAGCATTTTTCCAGTCCTCACCCTGGCATACAACTCCTGCGATGCCAGAGCTACATCCGTCCGTAACCAAGAAGATGGGCGGCCTGCCTTCTCCGTAAAGGAGTGGTTTACGGTGGTGGTTGCGTCCCACATGCACGGTGTGCTTTGTATTCTCAAAAGCGCGTTGCTGGGTATAACTCCACCGAAAAGGCAGCGAGTCACTGGTAAGTTCATGTAGAACACCCATGGGAATTCGAACTTGTGCCAAGTCCTCAGCTAAATATCCGACAGACCCAAGGAATCCTCGAAGGAGATCACGGTTGGTTGGAACTTTCCATGCCAATACTGAGTCGACTTTATCGGGATCCATACGGATGCCGTTGTCGTTTACCACTCTTCCGAGTACCTTGAGTTCAGGGGCCAGAAGCTGAAGCTTCTTTGCGTTCAGATAAAATTTCTGCTCTCGCAGTACATCGATGATTTTCTTTACATGTTCAATGTGTTCCTTCAAGGTGTTCGAATAGATCACAATATCATCGAGATACACATCCATGAAGACCCCAAGGTATTCCGAGAACAAGAAGTTCATTAGCGACTGGTAGGTTGCGGGAGCATTGCAATCTCCCTGTTGCAGAACTAAGCTGACCATGTTTCCATCAGGTGTGCTCATAGCAGTCCGTTCAACATGTTCAGGGATGACGCGGATCTGCTCGTACGCATCCTGGCCGTCAATTAAAGATCTGAACTTGCACCGTGCTACGCGGCGCAGAATCGCTTCCATGTCAGGTAAGGGAGACGTCATTTTGCGTGTATTTGCGTTTCGGGCACGTAAATCAACCACAACTCGCAACCGCGGTGGGTTCGACTTGGGCTTTGGAATGAGTAGCATGGGTGCGGTGTTTCCAGCATTGAAAACTTTCCAGCGCCCCGAATTGAGGTACGCTTTCCGCTTTTCGTCCCATTGAGGTCTCAGAGCTTCGGGGCATCGCGATGCACGCCAAGGCAAAATCTTAGACTCTTCAATGAACGGAATTGTGTGATTTATTGCTCTCAACGGCGGTAAAGGAGTATCTGAGGCAATGCGACAAATCGGTTCGCATATTCCAACAACTCCTCTCGGGCGGCTTGCAGTGCATCTTCTTTCAAGGTAGTCGCCCCTGCAAGAACTCGCGAGGTGGCAACTCCTTCCAAAGGTAAGATATCAGAACTTCCGACTAGAACGCGTGCAGGATTAAAACCAATGCTCACCTTATGTTGATAGAGCCAAGCGGTTCCCAAAATCATGTCGTATCCGCTCAGGTTGGCAACAAAGAAGGTGCGTGCGGAATTTATGTCCTGATATCGACAGTTCACTGTCACCGAGTGGTTGATTTTCGACCGCGATCCTTGCACCGCTAACTGCAGAGTGATCGGGTCGGTCAACTCGGTCTTCTTCAATCTCAGTTGATCCGCAACTGTAGTTGAGATTAGATCACCAAGCGAGCCCGAATCGACTAATGCGCGAACAGGGCTGCCATTCACCAGGATCACAATGATAAGTGGTTTGGCAACCACCCTTTCTGGAGTGCGAGGCATAGACGCAGTGCGAGCTATTCCCTTGATGCTTCCTGGTGGTACTTGGACACCGGCACACGACAGGAAAGCTTCTTCCTTGAATACTTCGAATTCCGGGCCTAAATATCCGGACTCTCGAGTCTCTGTCCATCCGTGACTGAGAGTATTATCCCTTCAAGGTGAATTTGAGCTTTCGTTTCCGGACCCAGTTCACCAGGTCCAGCCTCGGGTTCATCAGAATATCTTCCGAGATATCTTCATGCAAATCATCTCCAAACGGAATCGTGATGCGGTAGGTGCTCGGGAAGTCGTTTTCCAACGCCCGAGGTAATCTCTCTACTAGCAACTGTCCGAACGAGGGGATCTCACGACGTATCTCTTCAAAATATTGTTCAACCCCACTGGCAAGTAACTCATCCACAGCGACACTATGAAGGTTAAAAGGGACATAATCAACCACATCCAACTGCTGTGCCAGAATGCTGGCATACCAACGTGCGATTTGGAAGTGGGGAACCTTCAGGAAAGCGAGAGGCAGGAGGGTTATCTCGCCCGAAAATGAGTCGTGAATCTCATAGGAGTCCTCTGACATTCTGATGACCTCGAATCGTCGGGTGTCTCGTCGCTCATCCGCCCAAGATACCCGTTCATCTCCGGGAAATGGTTGGAGAAACTCGAGGAGAGCAGCCGCGCTCTCTCCCAAGATATCATCGATTCGATGTGCTCGAGGAAGGGGATTTTGCAATCTCCTTTCTTGTTCAACGATGGCGCGTTCCCACAATCGCAACCGACTTTCGAAGGTCTCTGTTGGCTCGCCATAAACGAGGATTTCCTGGTCCCGGGCATCGAGTACGCTAGATTCACTCTCGGAATCGCTTACTTCTTGTAAGGGGCGGTAGGTCTTCATCCTCTGATATTAATTCAGGGGTCCGTCTCAGACACAGACAAGAAATCATATTCCTCGGCGTCGCTATTACGAGCGCGAGTGGCGAGATAATACCAGGCACCAAGATCAAAGTCTTGGTCCCTGAGTTGCGATTTAGGCAATGAAACCTCAAAATTGAGTGCATTGTCTTGGATAACTAGCATGCCGTTGGTGTTTTCGCCAACCTCGAACCTATCAAACTCCCCGGGAAATAGCTGGGATAATCTGATCATTGCTCCGTTAAGCAGTGCGTCTCCGAGCTCGAGAAGGTATCGTTCCTCTCGAGGGACATCATTTGGCCACAAGCCCATTTCCTCGTGCCGCTTGCCAGCATACCAGAGTCCAGGACAGAACTCCGGGCCTTCCAACAGCGCAGAGTTGATAAGTACATCAATCCCAGTTGCATGATCGAAGATGATATGCTCATTGTCATTGAGACGACACACACCGAACCGTTCTTCAGTGAAAACATCGTCTTCTGACATCAGTAAGTCGCCAGGGTAAGGCTGGGCAAATTGAAGTGCGAGTTTAAGATTCAGTGCAAATAAATCTCCAATCGTGGCGTCGGAGGTTGGCAAACTGGTGCGTTATGGAGGTCGATTGAAGTCTCCAAAACTGGTTGAACACTGTCGAATGGACCCCCCGCCCTCCTCGGCTTCCATACCATCGACCAGAACGGCCATGGTTTCAAGAATCTCCGTGCTCTCATAGAGAGATTGGTTTGATTCAGATGTGGATGCACCTGTTATCGTAGCCGCATTGGAAGAAATTCCTGGTGGCTTGCCTTTCTTTTGGAGGTCACCGTTGATGTCTTGGGGCAGTTCCGAGAAAGGTGACCTGGTTCTTCGCAGGTGAAGCAAAGTCCTTTCGCAAGGAGCTCATTACGACGTTCAGCCGACATTTCTTGTCGCCCTGGAGGCCTTGAGGGCCTATTGGGAACTTCAACTGCAGAAGTACGGAGAATATCGCCCCTAGGAGCCGAACCTCCTCTGCCGCCGCGTCCGCGGCCACGGCCACGGCCACGAAAGCCTCCACGACTCTGGGAGTCGCGATTGTGCTGTGACGCACTCTGTTGGGACGAGCCGCTCTCCTTATTTCCAGGAGGCGAGTTCTTGGTTCGATTTAATTTGAGCAAAATCTCAGCGCGTTCCACGCCCTTCACAACCTCTTCCCAAGAAGATAGCTCGGGATCCAAGTCCTTGCGATACATCTCTTGTTGAATGTCTCCTCGGAGACTGTTCCACACTTTTACAACTCGTTCCTGATCATGTTTCAAACCAATTGTGCTGTATATCTGTGTGAACTCAGCGATATGCGCTGCTACCGTCTTGTCATTCTGAAAGCAGCGATTCAACCGTTTGCGCTGCGTATTCCGGAAGTCTGGTGGGAATATAAAATCGAACAAGCCGACAAAGAACTTTTGAAGATCAAATGATTCTTCGTCCGGGACTACTATCTGGTTGTAAAAATCGGCCGCCTTATCTTTAAGATAATAGGACACGTAGAATACCTGGTCTTCAACCGGTACTTGGCCCATTTTTACATATGCAGAACTTTCGCGAACGAATCTCTGAAATGTTGTCGCATTCATTTCGCCATCATACTTGGTTGGCGGAATGGGTTTCAGAATCATACGCGGTCTATTCCCGCTGGATCTAAGGGAAGACATCCGCCGATGACGAGCTGCTGCTGATGAACGCCTGCCTGTTTCACTCAGTTCTCCATCACTCAATGGTTCAGGTTCATCAGAACTTGAACTCGAGGAGCTATCAGAAGGACCGGGTGGCGGCGCTGATGCCAACTTGGCAGAGCCTCGTATCGCCTTGTCCAGTGTACTTCCGATCGCAATACGACCGGGAGTCATCCGAACGTGATTAGCGTTTGGCTTTTGGAGTTTCTGATCCGGGCGAACCAACTTGGTAATGTAATCGTCCACCACGGTCTTGGTCTGACTTTTCTTTGGATCAGAAATTACTGGCTTCTTGGGAGCCCGCTGTTCAAAATAGCTGAGTCGTGCTTCTAACTCTGCTATTTTCTCATCTTTTGTCTGGCCAGACTGGAAAACAATGTGCGGGTTCCCCGTGACAGCGGGTGGCGATCCTCCGCTCAATCCAGGATCTCTCACTGCATTTTGATGGCTCCTCGACCCAAGCCTGCGCCGAGGTTGCTCGGCACACCTGGACACACTTGGACCTTGGCAGACCCTGCCGAGGTTTGCTCAAGGTATGCAGAAGGATCACTTGGGCTCTTGGACTCGACCATGCTAAGTACGCAACCTGTAAGTGATCACAACACATCTCAAGTTGACGTGGGAAGGACATGACCGTGACATCACGGTGACAAATGGCGTTGCGACTTCGAATCTTTCAGCTCGCCGATGCTCCTATCAATACCTCTCATCTTTATGAAATGGATACATCCCCAAGTATTAGGTCCCATATTTCCCGTGTAATTCTCTCTGACAGAAATTACGAGGACACTGGATCATGTCCGGATCCGTGGGAAACCCGCGGGTCGCGGGTTTCCGGGGCCGTTTCCCACCGGCCTTTTGATCTGATTGATGCAACAAAATGGGCAAGCGAGGCTTGGATTGAGTCAAGTACTGAGGAAAGGTGACTACAGAAGGACACAGTCCCACTGAGGGACTCGGCGCACCTCGAGAGAGGTTGTGCTAGGTGGTTCGAGGCCGCCTCGCCGCATCTCGTCTCATACGCTGGGCACAGCCTTTCCCGGCAGACCACGGGCCAGACCCTGCCGAGGCGTCTCAACCGATCTCGGCTAAGGCTCGCCAAAGCTGGACTCACGTGGCTCCAGGAGCCGTCAAATGCATGTGTCTAAGATCATCAAAGAAATCGGGCGGAGTCGTGATCGTCTCTTCTTTGAGCACGCGATTGATCTCGGCATAATTCTCAAACGCGTCTCGTTGTTCCTGGAAATCTTTCTCACTGAAGTTTCCCAAGAAACTGGTATTACCCCAATTCCCGGGGTCTACACACCCTTTTCCTTTCGCGCGGGAAGGTCCCGGAATGCGTGAGGAAATAGGGCTGATAGGTACGAGCAACTCTACTGAGCTCCCGTCCTGTTTTCTCGGTGGCTATTGCAACGTTGCTGCCCGAGATGATATTCCCTTGATTACCGAGGGAGTCTCCAAGCGAGCCCGAGTCGCCAAGCACAGCCGAGTGCTGGCTTGCTCAACACGGGTATCAGAGATTTCGGCCGCTGACCTGGCATCATCTGCCATAGCCTGGTAGCGGCGTGCGAGTGCCTCGTAGTCTTTGCGGCTCATCTCGTTGGTCGCACGGACGACAGTGGAAGGAGTACTAGCTTGCGCGGTAGGTACAGCAACTGTATTTTGTCTAGGAATGCTGCCGCCTAAAGCGGAATGCGGGCGATGTGTGCGCGCAGTCGAACGAGTGACAGGGATCCAGTCCCCGTCATCTTGCTGGTTCTCAACTACTGCCGGACCGAAGTCGGCGCCACCTCGAAGAGGAGCAGGCTCGATAGACGAGAGCCTAGCGTCACTGACACTAGGACTAATACCCACGTTCCAAAGGAACGGGTCCCCCAGTTACCACCGGTGCTGTACAGCGTGGCAATGGGGTGAGGGCTATTGCGGCCGTCTTCAATCGATCCACGGACGTCATCTGTGGGGGAAGAGGTCGCACTGGGACCATAAATCGGGGCAGGGGCATCATAGAGGCCCGCACGAGTTGCCGCGCGAGTGTGGTGTCCAGCGGTGGTAGTTTCAGACATTTTAGTTAGGCTTTGGGAGTTGGTAGTCGACTGCGAAGCGGTGGATTCGAGTTGATCAGACTGGAGGAGACCAGCGAAGCAGAGACAGATATCGAGCAGTTAAAAATATGTGACGAGGAGCTGGGGCTGTTCTCGGCACACGGGAAAGTCGGGTGGTCGAACCGACAAGATAACTGGCGTAAGGATAGAATTGACCGAAGGCCTAACTACGTACACACGGGTATTTATACTACGATCTTGTGGCTATGTAAATACTGAGGAATGGAGGTAAAGAATGTGATGTAAAAGATAGTGATAAGCACAAGGGAAGGTAAGATAAGATAAAGAGATAATCAAAACGGCGTACCGACCAAGTACGTGGTTCAAAGTAGTAAGCGTGGGAAGCGTTCCGTTACACCAGCCCCTTTCCGCCCGCAACCGGCTGTGGTTTCGTCGAAGTCGATGGAGCATCTAACGCAGCAACTCGACACCTTCCCGAATCTCCGCGTCTTCACTTGGAGGGGCTCGACCAATCACCCCGAGTTCGACACCCTGCAGGAGCGCTGCGAAAGTCAGGGAATCGAATTTTGGGTGCGTTATCTATTTTTCATTCATCCACATTACCGACTGAACTCGAGCTAAATACCCTTCCGCTATTTTCGACCCCATCGATTTCCCCTCAGTCTCTGGAATACCTACATATTCACTGCTCTACCATCTTAGCGACCATTTTGGTATTCCCCGCCGCGTATCCTGTTCGCAACTGTTGACGTTGACTAGATCAATGTAGATCAATGCCCAGACCCGGCTCGCCCCGATTGGGGCTATGTGGCCTAGACCGGGTCGGTCTAACTGGATAGCCCGCAAACGGCAGACCTAGGCAGACTGGGTTTATTTAGGGCCGGAACGCAGTGAGCATCATGACATTACTTCCTGTCGGAGGAAGGTGGGTCGCACTTTGGATACGAGTGGGTTTTCTCAAAACCATTCCGAAGTCGTATTTTTTGTTCGTGCTTTCGGGGGCATATGAGATGGTATATCACCCATATCCGTGGTCCCGATTTCTTCGCAGCGAACGCCACTGGACAGGAAACCGCTAAACTGCCCAAATTTCGACATTATCTGACTTCAGCCGGGGTCAGTCATTCTCAAACCTCAGGTTTTTTCCCCGGCGGTGTCGGTGCCTTGTTTGTTGCCTTGGAGCAATGGTTCAAGCTTTCCCGATCAGCAAGTACGTTACCCTCTAAGCCAAGGGCATTTTATATTGTCGCCTCAGACGTTACCCGTCCTTTCACGGCTCAAGTTTTTGAGACAGGTTATCAATATTGCGGTACAAATATCAGACTGAGTGGATTTCCGATAAGGAATCATCAAGTCTCCCTACATGAGCCACTCAAAATTGGAGAGGCGGGACGTGGAAACGCTCCTGCAGAACAATATAGCTAAGCACCATCATCAAGATTCGAGCCCTGGGATCAAGGCCGCCGTGAGGCGGGAATGTCGGCGACTCCAGGTATTCCTCCAGCTGATCTTTAATGCCAGACCAGCCGATGAACCCGAGATGTTCGACCTTCTCCTGAGTGATGCGGGCTTTGAGATGCTTTTGAAGAGGTAAAAAGCGTATTCGGGACGGCGGGTGAACCAGATGGAGGCGGATTAAAATGGACCTTCTTGCGATGATAGACCTCCTCAGTGATGAACGGCTTGGCTGCCTCACGCAGGATCCATTTTTCGACAAGCGTCCATTCACTTGACTCATTTTCGTGAACCGGCATGATTTTCAAAGACCCTGCAGCAAAATTGATCAAACATGCCCTCAACAGACTGGAGCCAATGTTGGTCACGCACGGAGGCAGATTTTGCACATATTCAACAAGGTGATGATCCAAGAATGGTGGACGACTTTCAAGGGAATTTGCCATGTCCGCGCGATCTCCCACCGTGCTGAGGATCATCCTACAGAGAAGAGTCTTGGTGATGACATACTTTTTTGCAGTGAGAAACTTCCAGGATCAGAGCTTCAGAGACGTACCAGGGAGACATTCAAACTATGCCATTTCCCCATCACAGAATTATGACGGACGATCGGCTCAATGCCTTCCTCGGCGCACCGCACGACGTCGGATCCACCGGTGTGTTCGAGTACTTTCGGACAGGAAAGTATCAGCATTCTTGGCGAGCAGGCTCATGGGTGCGACATGTGAGGTAGTCCTTAGGAGGGAACGTGGGGCGTTGAACTTGGGAGCAGCCTTTTCACCCGACCGATGCAAAGAGAGGTCCAGCGCCCACCGCGTACTTGGCTGATATGGCAAGACGTTCGGCTTCGGACGGCAGCGGTATGCCCAAAGCTTCGCCAGCAGGGTCTGCATCGCGGAGGTAGTCGAGCGCGAAAAACGAGTAGCCGCCAATATTTCATCCGACCCTTCGCCAGAAAGAACTACCTGCCGAAGCGATGCTCAGCTCCTCATTAATGGAAGGGTATTAAAGAGATACCTTGTACCCCCCGCCTCATGGACAGCCTTGGATAAAAGCATCTTCCCTGCAGCGTGGAAAGTTACATTGGGCTGCTCAGAGTGCCAAATGCTCTGTTCAAGAACGTCGACTAGGGTGGCTTCGGTAGCGCTGACCATGTGGATGTCGGCCCCAATGTGGGCAGCCGCGCGAGCTGCGAGTGGCGATTCGTCCGTGGTGGGATCGTCTATTGAAATCAAATTAATACCTAGAACATACTATTTCCAGGACCTGGTCGTGAGCTCACCGACATACGCCAACGTGAACGTTGTCAACTTCGCTGTCGGATCCTGTTCTCTGAGCAGCTGCGTAGCAATTCCCGCGACAGCAGAGCTGTCGATCCCCCCGCTGAGATACACGGCCAGCGGCACATCTGACCGAAGTCGCAGCCGGACAGACTCCACGAGGAGGTCCCGCACCGTCGAAATCATGTCATCCATTGTTGCAACCCGGCACAACAGTCGGAGCCGGGAAGCTGATATCCCAGTATGAACGCGTCTCAATCTGTCCGGTTGCCCGACAGATGGCCAAGTATCCGGGAGGCAGCTGGATTCATTCGTATCATATCAATCAGGGCAGGAAAATAAATCCTACCTTCTGAACACCTTTGAAAACCGTGCGCTCGCCGCCGAAATCACCGCTATGCACGATACTGTCGATATCCCACTCCGCCTGCCAGCCCAGCCCCATGAATGCTTTCATCTCGCTGGCGAACATGATGCAACCTTTGAACGTGGTGTAGTAGAGCGGTTTAATGCCGAATCTGTCCCGCGCGGCGAACAGGAGTCGACGCTTGAGATCGTACAGGACAAACGCAAATTCGCCGCGCAGATTAAGCAGCAGATTGAATCGATCTCGCTTGTATCTGTTGCACCGTTCCACGTCAACTCACGTTGGTTCTGAATGTAATTCAAGTTTTTTGCTTACAATTGAACCACCAACTCAGAGTCAGATTGGGTCTTGAACGAATATCCCTGGCTGTGTAACTCCGCGCGGAGACGGTCATTGTCGTAAATCTCGCCAGTTACAACACAGTGCACGAGTTCATCCTCGTCGGAGAGGGGCTGCTGGCCTGTCGAAACGTCGATTATCGAGAGCCTGGCATGACCCAACCCTGGAAGAGACGCATAAGAGTCTGTGTGGTAAATAGAAACAACTAATTTTCTGCGAACTGACCAACACGAGCATCTGGCGACACATAGACACCATTGGAGTCAGGTCCGCGGTGCTTGATGAGCTCGAGGGAAGCATTGAGCTTGTTCCTCAAGTCGTGAGCGGACGGAGGATCGACCGAGTCTGAATAAAATGCAGATATGAGACCACACATCGAATTGGTGAAGGGCTGATGCTGGGGACGAAATTCCTCTCACCTTTTTATGGGTTATCTGATACAACGATCACACCTCCTGATATCGTTATCATATCAGATAAGATTGTTATCGCCTGCCGAGCGTACGTGTCCTGTTGAACATCCTGAGCCGAAACGATCCTGAGAGTAAAATGTCGTCTACCAGGATGCGATTGGGCCCGGAATAATGGGATTCACGAGGTCCAGAACCTGCAAATGGTCGAAAGGGAAAAAAGGAAACGAAATTTGCGTCATGGAGTGACAGCGGTTACAAGGATGTCGAGGCGAACAGCTAAAGCGGATCAAGGCAATTGACTTGGGCCCGACGGAACACTGTCCTTACAAATTTCCATCACGTTTACATTTGCCGAAAGCTAATGCACAATACAATGAATCGGAATGAGTACGACATCCAACACTTGTATATTGTTTATGACTCAGCGAATGATGGTTAACAAAGTTACTTGAGAAACTAACTTAGCCTTACAAAACTAACTTTACTTTACTTGTGGCAGACAAGTAAAGTAAAGTAAGCAAAAGTAACTTGTAAGTAACTTAAGTAACTTGCAAGTAACTTAAAGTAACTTTAAGTTAGAAAATGTACCAGCATGCTAGAGTAAGTTAACGACTCTAGGGGTCGTAACAAGTGTTGATTTGTGCCCTTACGACCATAGCTTGACGAACTTGGCGGGATTTGATGCCATCTGATGGCATAAGTTACTTTGTCTGATCGCATTGATCTAACTTGGTGGGGCAAGTAACTTGCAAGTAACTTGAAGTAACTTGAAGTTATTTGAAGTTACTCAAAGTAATTGGCATGTTTCTGCACCTGAACTGGTAAATCCTTTTGTTGTGATCTTGATTTATAGAAAAGTTGAGGGGACAAATATTCCGTTCCAGGTGCGGATGAGTTTGGTGTGACTTTGGTACCACCGAACTATATGGACACTGCTTGATGGTTGAAGAAACAAGTAAAATGTTGGGGGGAAAATATATTAACAGTGACCTCTGCATCTTCCCAATAAATAATCGGACGGTACACCCTCCTGCTCTGCAGTTGTACATTGAACCATCTGTGAATTCATATTTTATTTCAACAAGTGTTAGATCACCCCTTCCATATCCCCCACTATATCCCTGTGCGTGTCACAACTCATCTCGCTAGCCAACCAATATTTCTACTGTCCCATTCTCGCCTGAAGTATCTACTTGACATTTTCCATTGCACCTATGCACGCCAAAGTAAATCACATAAAACTATTCACAACATGACATGAATCCCCATTCACGGGCAGAATACGTAGGGAAAGGTAAACAGATCCTGTCCCTCAACACTCCATTCAAACCTGATATTAGCGCTGATCATTCACCATGGACAGACAGATTGAATGTAAAACTGGATTCCTAGGTCTCATACGGGTAACTGACTGAACAAGTCGCAAATAGCTATCAGGTAGTCATCGAGAAGGATGGTTAGTCAAGGCTTGGCGTTGAGAGTCGAACTAATGTCTGGGTATCAAGTCACTCAGCAAAACCTAGTCCAGAAGCATGGCCAAAGATAGGTGTTTGTTTTATGTGTGAATCCGTGTTATTGGACCCAGTGACTACTTGGACTGGCACTCTGCTTGAATTGAATGTGGGAAGTCGATATCTCGAACACAGAACACTTTCATGCCTTGGCCCCAATTGTGTGCACTGCCACCATGCTTTCGTGAAAAAATACTTAGAACACTTTCACCAACAAGTGAGAGGAACCTACCGGCAGCTATATACCAGGTACGGCAGAACCGGCTCCCGTGCACGAAAATATCCCAAGCAACGCTGAATGTGCGCGAGGGACTCAGATGGGAAGCTACGCAAGATATGTATTATGTCCAGAGTTCACCTCGCATTCCACAACGGTCCTTTCTCCCAGCAGACACCTGGTGCATCCCACGCCTTCGATTATGAGGCATCTAGCGAAGCGTACGAGGTCTAAAATAGAGCGAAAATGTCTGTACAACACGTAAATACCAGCTAGCAACAAAAGAATCGCGCCTCCAAATTCATTCGGACGCGGGGAGATGGATACGGGCTCCCGCTTAATGAACCTGGAAGATATTGAGCAGACTCCGAGACGATTTAATTTTAATTTTTTTTCGGCAGTAGAATGATCCCAACGGATTGAACGCTCTCGAACAGGTGAACTTGGCGGTAAATGATGCCATCTGATGGCAAGTTACTTTGGCTGATCGCCCGTAAAGTACCGTAAAGTACCGTAAAGTTAGCCCCGCCAAGTCAAAGGGGCGATCAAAGTTAAAGTTAGGTGTCACAAGTTACTTTATTCACTCTCCTCAGCGAATTTGTTCCACGTCGGAGTGTATACGTATCTCGTCTGCAACCACATATTGTCCACATAACGAAGCCGACGACAGGGAGAACGACCACCGCTAGGTTACACTACGTTCCGCCGTCGGCTAGACTCAGTTGCCGAGGTCCGTGTAGCCGAGTCAAGATGCGGCCAGCCGATCACACAGGCTGTGCGTGGCCGGCTACACACAGCTGTGTGATCGGCTAGCCGCATCTTGACTCGGCTACACGGACCTCGGCAGACTGAGTCTAGCCGACGGCGGAACGTAGTGTTAGTTCAACTGTGGTTGAAAAGGCCACAAGGAAGCCCGGCCCGGCGACGCGCATGGGCGCAAGACTCAAGAGATGAGATTGCTGATTCGATCCGGCCAGTATTCGGGAGATACTTTGATTTAATTGGATTTGATTGGTTACAGACATAGAGGTAGAATAAGAATACAGCGTCGTTGGTGCGGTGCTACAGCATGTCATCGTGTTGTGTACCTGGGGCTCATGCATGCAGATGCTTTCTATAATCTGAGGAAGATTCGGAATGGATCAGGAGTCCGGAATCGTTGGCCTGAACCGGAGACGCACAAGACTTCCGCGGTGCGAGGAGGGTGGGATCGGAACCGGAACTCGAAGACTCGGGAAGCTCAGCGTCAAAAGGAATCGGCTCTCCAGGTACGTTCTGTGCGCGGTGAGGACCCAAAGCTGGCGTCAATATTCCATATACGTACAAAGGCAAGCACGTACCTCCGTCTCACGCAGTTTACCGATCGCTTTACACTGATTGCGTCATATACGGATACATCTTGATCGTCATCCGTATAGAGGTCTGTAACAGAGACTACTGATTGCGATGCTTCTCCCAGAGCCCAGGGTACCGACTCCGCCTATCGAGCTTGATAGTGCGACAGCACCCGCGACAGTCGACCTCGTGCGGCGTGACGCGGAGCGCCCATTTGTCGGTTTCCAGTGTGAGGCGGCGCTCGGTTTCGGTGCAGGCGGTTTTCTTCGTGGTGGACGTGGAGGAGGCGGACGTGCTGCTCACGGACAGGGACACGGATGGCGATGCGGATGGGGTGCGGCTCGTGCTACCCACGCTCGGAACTGGACCCGTGTAGCTGCTCTCTGCAGAGGTGCTCTCGGACGATGATGGCGAACTGCGCGACGGAGAGTGTGAATCATCCCCGCTGGCTTCCCATTCCACGCTGTCCTGATCCAGGTTTTGCGGCCCGCTCCACCAATAGATTTGGGTTGTTCTGCTTGTACGTTGAGCGCTTACACGTATCGTTTCGAACAAAGCACGACTCACTCCGGACGCTGCCCAGTACAGCTTAGAGAATTTTCCCGCACCAGCCGCTGTATGTTCCCCAGCGGGTTCGGTCCATTCCATCGCCTGGAAAAATCGAAAGAAGATTCCTTTACGCGAGAGGACCGGATCATTCCTCTCGAACAGTTCAACCGGTGTTCAATTTCGAGATTATACATTAGAGCAGTTGTGCTCCGAGCGCGACTAGGCTGGGCTGGATGCGATTTCACAGACGCTGTCATTGATGGAATATCGGACAGAACTGCTCGCGGGAGAAGACTGCAAATCATGGGAAATCAGAAATGATTCTTCCGACACAGATCAAAAGGGTCTTCGGAGAATCGACGCGTGTGTGGGGACCTGAAGTTGGCCTGGTTACGACTGTTCCAAATAACTGGCGCGGCTTGTCGACGGGTTACTCCTGACATTCCAGTCCTCCGCAAGGCGCGATCCACCGAAGACTGGGTGGAGCTCCACAGCGTCTGGATGCTGATATATGGAAATGTGAACAGGAAGTTGACGACCGAGAACGAGTGGGTACTTCACATGCGACGGAACCGGTCAACAGCAGCGGCGGCACCACTACCAAGTTTTACCTAGTTCGTATCTTCCTGCTAAATGTCAAGACGCTCAAGAAACCACATGGGATGTTCGGTTGAAATTACATCCTCGACAAGGCAAAATTAAATCCTTTGCCTTTATACTACACATGTCACTATATTGGTGTGCTGCCTCTTTATTTTTCCAACAGCAGAGTAAAGCATTAGCAAGAAGTTTCACCCCATGGAAGTGCCGGACTCAAAGGTCAGCGCCCGTAGCATTTACAGACACTGTGTATCATGTAGACGAGCATGTGTCGCACCCTTCATTCAGCGACTATTCGTTGCGGCTCAAGACACCCACCCTGTGCGATGATTCCGTGAAACAGTACTCGGGGTACCTCGACATCGCCGAGGACAAGCACTTGTTTTTCTGGTGACGCGCTAAGCTGCACGTTCCCTTCAAATCCTCACCACTTGATTAGGTTCTTCGAATCCCGTTCATCTCCGGCGTCTGACCCGCTCGTGCTGTGGCTCAATGGCGGGGCAGGCTGCAGCTCCATGACTGGTCTTCTGTTCGAGCTAGGCCCGTGCAATATAAACAAAACCGAGGGCGGGGCGGTGTTCACTAGCCACAACCCGCATGGTTGGACCTTGATCTCCCTTCATTTCGCGGTGCTAACTGATATATAGCTTGGAACAATAATGCCAACGTTATATTCCTCGACCAACCAGTCATGACCGGCTATTCTTTCTCGTCCAACAAGACTGCACATGTGAAGACCACGCCTGAGGCGGCGCGGGATGTGTACGCCTTCTTGCAACTGTTTTTTCGGCGATTTGAGGAATACGCGACGCAGCCGTTCCACATTGCCGCTGAAAGCTACGGAGGTGGCCATCTCGGCTCTGGAATTTCAGAGCCAAATGCTTAACGGCGGGTTTCCGCAGGCCACTTCGCCCCGCACATCGCAAGCATCGTGCACCGCAAAAATAAACAGCTCGTGCACGCACCGTCAGCGGATCTCCGGAAGATCAACCTCGCGTCTATCATGCTGGGGAATGCGCTCACGGACCCGCTGATCCAGATGCCGTCCGTCGTGGAGTACGCGTGCGATTCCCCGCTTGCGGTGTTCGGCCCCAAAAGCCCGCAATGCCGCAGCCTTCGCACCCGCGGCAGAATATGCGAGCGCATGATCAGCGCGTGCTATGCACTCGACACCCGCGCGGTGTGTGCCCCCGCGACGTTCTACTGCTGGTCCATGTGGACTGTGTTGGCCGGTGTGTGCCAGTTTTTATTGTTCGGCGCGTCTGATACAGCCTCGTGTGGTTCTGCAGAGGCAAAGCGCAACTTCCACGACATCCGCATGCCGTGCGAGACGAACCCTGACTGCTATGCGGAGCTGAATTGGATGACCGAGTACATGAATCGGCGTGACGTCCGGACGGCGCTGGGCGTGGACCCCCGGGCACCCGAATTCGTGGACTGCAATATGGACATGCTCGTTGAATTCATGAAGCAGGGCGATGGGATGCGGGATACCAAGAGCGTGGTGCCAGAGCTCGTCGATGAAGGGATCCGGCTGCTTGTCTATGCTGGAAACGCCGGTGCGTTCGCCCAGCACATGAATTATCCCCTCCGTGTATTGACCAAAGTCGGGTCCAGATATGGCGTGCAACTACATGGCTAGTTGGATGACCGCTCATTTGGATCGCGCCTCCTGACATTTTCTTTGCAGGGGAACTCGAGGTGGGTGGCTGAACTCCCGTCGACCCACAAGGAGGCCTTCGGGGACGCTCCGTTCCGCCCGTGGATCGTGTCAGGCCGGCCAGCGGGTCTTGTGCGCAGCGCAGGCGATGGTGCGGGGAACGTCACGTACCTGACGGTCTTCGAGGCTGGGTACACAGTTCTGCATTACTGGCCAGTTCTGTATTATTGATTTTTTCCGCAGACATATGGTTCCCCATGACCAACCGGAAGCGGCGCTGGTGGGTCTTCTCACTTACCAGCGTTTCTCACTGATGAGGGCTCCGTAGGATATGCTCAACAGGTGGATCCGTGATACCCCGCTGGCTGATTGAGTGCTATTCTCGAGTATCCGAGGCTCAATCGAAGCCCTGGGAAAGCTGTGAAGCCCTTGTTGTGGAATCCCTTGACGGAATTACTTGAGGTTTAATAAGGAATCCAGTCACTACTGACCCGATTTCACCATAAAAAAGCAAAAGAAACCGCTGTTGTGCTGAGTCACAAACATGGGATCCTGGAGTCTAACTGCGGGAGACAAATCCGAACCATGAAAATTGCTAGATGTACCGTATTCTGGTTAGGATCTTGTCCCAAAACCGGCCACTTTCCGCTCCGCCAATTTCCAACAAATGTAGGATCTTTTCAGCGCCGTGTTCAATCGTTAGATTATTCAGGAACTGTCGAATCTCTAGTGCCAGGGAGGTTGAATTTAGTAGCCCGCGATTAAGTTGCGACACGCTCCGGGTGATCCCGGAGTGATGTGATCGCAAGCTGTGCTCCGGCCCCTGGCACCTTCTTGAGCGGAAGCAAACCGTTCTCGGTCAATAATCTATGCTCTGCTGCTATCCAACTTCGAGGCTGTAAACACTTAGTGGGGAATCAATTTCCGGACTTGATACAATCTTTGCGCGCGCAGGACCTTTCGCAAAACAGAAAACCCGAACACATCGCTGGGATTACGGTACTACCTTGTCTCGCCAACGCACGCTAATCAACGCCTCTCGCTTGCGGCGTGTCTCGGCGTGTCCCAGCAAGAAAACTGTCTTTAGATTCTCATGGGACACGCCATTTCTCGCAGGGCCGCTGGCCACAGCGTGTCCCATGGAAAACACTAAACGTTATTCACCCAAGACTGTGTCGCAAGGTGATGGCCGTGATGGCAACTGTCAAAGGACTTGCGCGTGATCGGAGCAACTTCAGCGGGCGCCAATTGAGCGCTAAACAAGTAACTTACCTCCACTGCATGTAAGGTCGAGAATGAAGCGCAATTTATCGTGTATTTCGAATATAAGCTATTACTAGATCACTTCTTATACGCCATGGTATTCTTTGTGTATCTAGCCGATGCTTTATTGCCCGGTTTGGCCCAGGTAGTCGGACGAGTCTGTCCAGGCTGTGTAAAATGGCGGACATCCTTCAACATCTTGACCAATATTTTGATCTTTCATTGATTTGAGCCAGAGCTTGGCCTCCGCCGGACTGGCAAGTTGATTTTGCAAAATATTGATGCCGTCTTGGAGTTCGGTGATTCGTTTCTTGATGAAGTCTCGAACAGTCAATGTATTAAATCGAATTTTAGACACTGTGTGAGGAAGACGTCCTGGAAACGATAGCCAATCTTCTCCCAAACCAGTTCCGTAACACTGTCTGTAGCATCTCTGACATCTTCCTTCCCGAGAGCTGATACGTCAACGAGAGCCGAGAACATCTTGATGTCGCCCGCGGCCGATAACGCGTCCAGAAAAATGTCGACATTCACGGCAGCAACGCCAATAAAATCCGACGCGTCATCAGCCAGGTCCTCGTTCTCCTTCTCCGGTTTGCTGCTGCCGCGCTTTTCCCGCAAATTCGCGCTGTCCTTTTCTGAGCATTCCCGGCATTTGGCGTTAACCTTGATCCCCGTTCCACTGAACTTCGCCTTCCAATATTGTGATGTTACCTCCTTCTCTTTACGACACTTCTTGCAATAGCGTGTATGCGCTGCCATGTCCGCGGGCTGGCGTCGAAGACTGATGGTGAGACGGTCACTGACTCACCTGATGTGACAAGACGTGTAATTTCGAGATATTGTAATTTTATGTATAGTTTTTAGCTGGATACACATAAAAAATGTTCATAGATGTCTGGGTACCACTTTCACCGCCACTTATGTGGTTATAGTGAACATATACCTACAGAGGTGGACTTAGCGCCCGCCGAAGCTGCTCCGATCACGCGCAAGTCCTTTGACAGTTGCCATCACGGCCATCACCTTGCGACACAGTCTTGGGTGAATAACGTTTAGTTGGAAAACTCGATCTTTTTCTTCCATGGGACACGCCGCCCGATTATCTAGTCGTTATCTAACTGGGCCGCCCCATCTAATCTCTCAGGTTCTATCTGACGGCGTGGGACGCGTCGTTGCCACGAGCGCGTTTTGTTCTGCTCCTCCACCCTTTCCCTACTCTCAGCTGCAAAGACGGCGCATTGCGACGTCTTTGTGGCATGAAGCGGATGCCCAACCCATGGTCAGCAATCCTCTTCGTGTCGGGACGTACGTCCACGCTTTTCCTTTCCTTTTTAAAACATAACTGATATGCTTTGAATACAGGTAATTTGGGTTCATCGGCTCTGACGCCCGCCCACTCACGTCTGCTGCTGCCTCCCGCCACCCTTCACTTCGTCCGCCTGCTGCGCACACCGCGCACACCACCACCTCATGCAGGCACGTTATGATAGCACGCCAGAACGGCGCCGATTTGCGCATGGCACCTGCTTCGACATCCAACGCTGCTGCCGCCGCTGCACACGTCCGTCGCCGACGCGCACACCGCTGTGTGCGCGCCGCTTTTCACTGTGTCTGTCTCAATGTACCGCCGCTCCCAAAGGTATGTAGGCACGCGTTCCAATCATGTCCAAGAAATTGAATATCTGCTTCTTAGCATTATTCCCTGTGGATACCCCACTGCAGAGACAGTGCGGCGAGTTTACAGATACTCGCCCCCAGCGGTCTGCTTCCCCGCCGTCGCCCGTCCTCCACCTCCGCTCTACCGGGCTGTGCATCTGCAACGGCGGCAGCCCCGGCGCGCCCGTGTGCCCGCATGCGCGTGCGCGACGTTATTGTGGAGAGCGGGGCTCGCAGGCAGCGGATGCCCCCGCCTGCCCCTACCCTGGAATCGGCGCAAGCACGCTCGGCTGGCGGAACTCGTCCCGCCGCACATTGCCCATGCCCATGCCCGGGGACATCGAGCGTCCCGCCCCGCTCCCAGTCGCGGCTCCACTCCGGGCTTCTGCGCGCGTACGCGTGCTAGCTCGAATGCGTGGGACTGCGGGCGTGGGGAGCCCTTCGCGCTCGAGGAGGAACGCGTCGAGGTCGTGCAAGGTGACCCGCCCCGCTCCCAGTCGCGGCTCCACTCCGGGCTTCTGCACGCGTACGCGTGCTGGCTCGACGATGCATGGGACTGCGGGCGTGGGGAGCCCTTCGCGCTCGAGGAGGAACGCGTCGAGGTCGTGCGAGGTGACGCTTCGAGCGTCCCGCCCCGCTCCCAGTCACGGCTCCACTCCGGGCTGCTGCGCGCGTACGCGTGCTGGCTCGACGATGCGTGGGACTTTGGGCGTGGGGAGCCCTTCGCGCTCGAGGAGGAACACGTCGAGGTCGTGCGAGGCGACGCTGGGCGACCGCCGGTGCCCGTGCGTGTGCCCGTGTGTGCGCTCGGGTGACCGGCGGTGGGCCTGGGGCTGGAGGTGGAGGTGGAGGCAGACAGCAGCTGTACACACACCCCGCCTCTCTGTCACCGGCCAGTTTCCCGGGTCGAGGTGCGGCTGGTGCTAGCATCTCTCTGGAAGACGCTGGCCGCGGATGCCCCGCTCGTCTGTCCACTACACACCCACACACCCCGCTCGTCTGTCGTAGCTGTGCCCCCAGACGCAGTGCCGCACCCGCCCTCCCATCATCGCGCACCCCCGTCTTCCCACCTGCTGCCCCACACGTCCGCACGAACCCCCCACCCAGACGCGCATGCTCGTCGAACGCGTGCATGCGCTCACTGGGGGAGGCCCACCCCCGATTGCCCCACCATTGGGGCCCATGCTCACGCACCCCGTAGCCGTGCCCCCCGACACAGCTCTGTTGTCCGTCGTAGCCGTGCCCCCCGACGCCGCGCTATCGTCCGTCGTAGCCGTGCCCCCCGACGCCGCGCTATCGTCCGTCGTAGCCGTGCCCCCCAACACCGCGCTATCGTCCGTCGTAGCCATGCCCCCCCGACGCAGCACCGTACCCAACGCAGGCGCAGGGCTGCCCCACAACACCGACATGTACGAGCTCTTCGATCCCGTCGAAGAGCATGGGCTTTGCCACACCCGTCGCCGTGCGCATTCGGATCGTGCTCGATGTCCCACCCGCGCGCGAGCCTGCCGCCGCCGACCCGATCCTTCTCTGTGCAAGCGCGCTGCTTGGCGGGGTGCGCCGGGCGCGCGAGCTGCACGAGGAGGCTGGACAAGGTGCACAGCGGGCTGCCGCCGTTCTTTGCGCACAGCGCAGAGACGCTCACGTCGTCACAGATGGTGTCCATGTCCACCAGCTGACGCAGGCCGGTTGTACCCTCGTTGCGGTGCAGCCGGCGGCTTGAGGTATGAAGGATCGTAGCAGGTGCCTGTGCACATCCTGCCGCTGAACGCGCACCCGCTCGTCTGTACGCCCCGCCGACCTGTCCATTGCCATCGCCTGTGCATGCCTCTCCTGTCCTTCGACTGTGCATGCCCCTTCGACCGCATGCACACCCCGCTCGTCCATACACACACACCGCGCGTGTCCGTTTACTACGCACACCCGACGCTGAGCGCAACCACTCTCCATCGAGCACACTGTGTGAAGTTTGTGCGCGGCAGCTCCGTCGAAGGTACGCAAGTGAAAAATTAAATTCAAAAAGATTCTGAAATCCTCCGCAGAGCTGCAGAAAACCCTGCGCGGAAGTCTAGAGACATGAAGCGGAGTAGACTCTGCGTCCTGTCTATCGACCACACGTGCACTCGCCATTGTTTGCCCACCCCGCTTCTCCGTCGCCGCGCTCAGCCGCCTCGCCTGCGCACACCTGTACAGCTGCTGTACGCACACCCTGCCCGCACGTCCAGCGCCGACGTACGACGTCCGGTCTGCACCCACATGTCGCCTGCACGTGCCCAGGACACGCCGGCCACAGACGCCCCCGCTCGTCTGTCCACTACACACACACACACCGCTCTACTTGTGCAAGGGTGCACGGGTGCGCATGCCAGCATGTGCGTGTCGCGTCCGGGGCAGAAGCAGCACAGCGGCTGTGCTTGGAATTTGGTGCTGCCACCACGTATGCGGGTTCGAGACCCTCTGCATAAATTCATAGCGCTTAGATAGACATAGTATTCTAGTAAATCAAATCCTTTTCTTAAGTTCTTGCTGTCCAAATAAGGAAATGTGTGATCAAGTCATGAAACATTTTCGTCTCCTTAACCACCATATCCCTCAGCAAAATGCAAAGACTTCTGCCCACAGAGGAGGATGTGAGCCCCGTCTTCAACATGTACTCTTTTTTGCCTCACCTTGGATCATAGCTGGCTGCAGAAGCACATAAAATTGATCTTGAAGAAGAGGATTCACTGACACTTGCAGACCAAATTGATGCGCTCATCAACGAAGCTGTCCAGGACTTCCCCGACGAAGACGACATCGATTCTGCTGCAAAATATGCGGCAGAGATTAGGATAAAACCCGCGAAGGGCATCTTCGGTGAAAGCATTCAAAAATTATTTTGTCACCGTATTTAACCACTTTGTAGTATCGTGAAGCACTACATTGCTTTCCACATGCGTAAGAACCCCGAGTGGGAGGCTATGAAGGTAAAAACCACAACACCGAGTGATATAACCGCCTTTATTATCCACAAATGCGGTGAAAAGGCAAAGGGGTGCGAGGGAAAGAAGGTGCTAGTTTCCTTCTCTGGTTATCTCCCATTGATGTGCCTTGCTAGTATGCGACTGCAGTGTCTACTCGTGCAGCTTTGACGTACTGGTATCGCACCGTACGCCCGAATGAGAGTGTGAGTGAGTGGAGAGTTGATACATTGACCCATCATTGGTAAAACCTTCATTTTTCTTGTGACGGTCTGTTTTTTTATCATTTATATAGCTATGGGCTCCCAACACGCTCTAGACATGTATCTGAGTTTATGACTGGCCTAGAGAAGACAAAAGCAAAGGCTGGTGAAGTCTCAACCTCTGCTCGAGCTCTGTCATTGCAGGACATGCACAATCTGTATGATCACTGTTTCAAACCGAATGCAAGTCCAGCACAAATGCGATGGGGAATTGTCCGCTATGTAAGCCTTCATTTCATGCCAAGTATAATACTCACAGGTTTCAGACTGCTTATCTATTTGCATGGCTATTACTTCTCCGATTTGAAGAGGTGGTACGTCTTCAATTTGAAAGCATCAATGTGATTCCTGGAATGAGTAAGATTTTTTCATTTACGGTACATCAGCACCTAATACTGAATACCAGGAGAATATTTCGAGGTGCAGCTTTCGACTCGCAAGTCTGCGCAGACAGGAGTGGGACATGCCTGGACTTTACACGCCAACGATCTTGACCCCAAGATCTGTCCGGTTCGCGCTCTTATCCGACTTGCGGTTGTATACGGAGAAACCACTCCTTTGACTGGCCCACTTTTTCTACGAATAAATAAACATGGAGCAATTCAAGATCAGATTGTATGTGGTACTCTAATTCAGCTGCTTCACTAATATGTTTCTATTCAGACAACCGGTGTACTATCTGTGACTGCCAACCTGGCCGGACTAGGATCCTGGCCACTTGCCAATTATAAGGCTATTGACTTGACAATATGTCATTTTGGTGCTCAGGGGGTGGTATACAACCTCGGCCGCCCGGCTTAGCCAATTTTCAGCTAAAAGTGCATGAGTTGATGCGAAGCAGTGGCGCGGATGATGTCGGATCGGAGGGTGGGAAGATCAATTCCTTATCCCCGAATCACCACTTCGCTCCGTTCTCTGCCAATTCTGAACCGATTTGCTTTCCCTGGGGGTCTTTCTGCTCCCCTGACTGCAGGGATCCATCTCAGCCTGAGCCTGGCCGCATATATCTCATCCTTTGCTCACAAAATCACGTAATTGTCTGCCCTTCAAGTGTGAGGACTTCAACCAAATGACCCAGATACCAGGTGACCCTTTGACCATCCATATCCAGCAATTGTCTAGCCTCATACTTACATGTAAACCTTCAACTTCAAATGTTTCCCACAATTTTAGCTTCTTAATACATCCCTCAGGCCGTGGCAGACACCGGAAGTGCCTAATATTTGTCGTATCAAAGTCCAAACGTCGGGTTCTCAGCAGCATGGCACATGTGTGGATTTAGGGGCTCAGATACGTTCATTCACTTCTTATGAACATAATTACGACTTATTTCAGCCCGCCAACCGATCCCACTGGTACGCCGTCTTCATTTCTCCATCAAGGTCTGTCCATGGCCCCTTATAGCTCGTCAGGAACACGTTGTCCCGGCATTTCTATGGGTCATTTCTATGGTTCTTGTGCATGAAAAGAATCACTAATAACCCTTGACCATAATTACACACTGCAAGACCACTGCCGAGGTCGGAAACATCAGTTTGCACGGGTGGCCAGGTACCCCGACATTTCCCCTTTTGGGAACTTCGCCAGAGATAAATTCACCAGGCGACGAATATGTCCCTAAAAATTAGGTTTAATGGCTCAAACTGTTCCCAGGATCCGCGCCCGTCGGATAGTGCCCATATTCTGCAGCTGGGGCATGCTAGGCGGCTACTAACAGGCCAAAATGTCCAAGGTGGCCAGGATCCCCCTCCCAGATAGTAATGAGTCGAACTCTTACAACCGATTTGCAAGAGCTTGGGTACAAGTCATGGGCAATGTATGGAACCCATTCGTTTCGCCGTGGTGGATGCCAGCATCGAATCAAGAACAAGGGCTGGACAGTAGACATGGTTGCTGCTTGGGGCGGATGGTCACAGGTTGAGGCCATCACCATGTTTCGCTATTTCTATTCACCGAAGGATAACCACGAGTTCATGGCTGATTATGATAGAAATGACCCGAAGCGCCAGTGCGTATTATAATTTAATCTGTTCCTCTACTTCCTTTCCCGCGAATACCTTTCTTTGCCGATTGCCCTCCAAATTTCCCATTTGTTCTGTCCATCCCATCTCTGCCCCCAATGACTGGATGAGAATTCACCGTTTTCCCGATATTCCACCTTCTTCTGCTCCTCTGCAAGATCCTTGTCACGATGGGGTATAGCCTCAACGACAAGGCGGAGTGGTCGGAGTTTCTCAGCTGGCTCAGCGGCTTTACGCTTCCTGCCGGTTGTAACATCTGGCACAGTGAAAAATCCGAGGAACTTCCCTTTGTCACCTCCAAATTCTTGTTTGAATTCCTGTCCAATGCGCTCCCGACGGGTGATAGTTCCCTTGATGTTTGTCCACATAGGGTTTGTGGCACGTCCAGTTTGGGGTCCGTACAACTCCCGAATTTTTGCAACGTCGCCATTCTCAATCTGAGAAATAACATCGCCAAGGCCATCAGCACGCTTCAAAGGCCTCAACCAAAATCCCCCCGGCAGAGAGAATAGCTGAGTCGGATCCCGCTGGTGCCAAAGAAACTGAAGGCATGGGGAGAGAGGGAGAGGGAATGGGATCAGCAGAGGAAATATTTGTTGGGGTGGGAGATAGGGATGAATGGGAGGAAAGAGCGGTGATTTGACGCGGAAAAGGTGCAGAATTGTTGCCCTGTCATTTATGGTTTATTGATGAATTATAATACCAAGAAAAAAAAAAGTTTCACGCACCGAAAGCGAGGCCTGAAGTTTGAATAAAGTGCCCAGTGACTCTATATCCCCATCGTTCGCAGATTTAATGACTGCTTGAACCGTCTCATCGTCCATGTTCAGAAGGGCACTATGTTCAGACAATGAACTAGGGGCAAAGGCCATGTTTGCGAGTGTTGCGTCAACTGCGGACTTTATACTTGGCAGCAATGCTGTCGATGGAACAGAAATAAATATTCTGAGGATCGGAAAAAATAAGACATACCATGACTACTAGGTGGTGCATGAGAAACAAGTTGGAATGGGGTTCCAACCAAGTCTTTTGCCGCCCATTCAGCCCCTACAGCACGAAGATGCTCCCACTGCCTCTTAGTGATATCTGCATCCCGAGATATTGGTCCAACAGAGGGAGTGACAGGAGTGGCAGAGAGATCAATGCCGTAGTAGTCTGCGAGGCGCTGGCGACGGATATCGACAGTTCCTGTCTTAGTTAGAACTTTTTTGGGCAGTCCGTTGTTGGCGGCATCAATCCAGTAGTTAAGTTGAGCCCCAGAAGCAGTAGTGAGAGATGTAGCATCAAGGTCCGCGGGACGAGTCATCGGCGGAGCGGTGTGCGGTGATGCTGATGGGAATACCCCAAATGGGTTTACAGGTAGGCTCATGTTTGTGTTGTCGTTGTTGGGATTGAGAGGACGAGACTGAGGGGAAAGCTGAGGAAGAGTTTTAAATAATAATCAAGTCTGAGACATATGTACAAAGACAGGAGGATTCAAGACAGTCTCAACTCCAGAAAAAAGGATCAGAGGCTGTCTCAAGTCTATATTCAACACGCAGATTTATTTTAGGTCTGAACAAAACCTCTGAAGACGAAATCATGAGTATTTGATGCGTTCCCAGCTATGCACGAACTTACTTACCGCTTTTGGTAGCCAGGAGCGGGCGATCGGGGAGGAAACAAACCAAACTGAGTGCGCGGGGTCCACGGCTGAGGACGCCGACGCCAAATACGGCCATGCCGTGTCCCGCGACACGGTGACGTCACGTATTTCCTAAACGGGGCGTGTCCCACGAGAGAGAAGCACAATCAGAACAAGTTCTGTTTGTGAACGTGACCGCACGCACTCCTCTCCGGTCCTACGCTTGCCAGGAAGGTGGGTTAATCCTCTTATATTCCTCGCCCTCTCCCTTCTCCGTCGCACGCCCTTCCAATGGTGGCGTTACATTGTATGACCGCCACCGCGCAGTACGCGCGTCAAACGGACTTCCATGCGTCGCCCTTTCGCCGTACCACATCCCACGACGCCGCGATGAAGGCTTGTGGCTTCGACGCCTCGTCGCCAAGTGGGCGTATTTGAGGTGCGTCGTGCCTTGGCGCGTGTCATCTTGCGCTGATTTCGTGTGCTTCTCCCCCTTCCAGTCCCCCACGCTCCCGCCGTGTGCGTCCCCTGCATCGTCCCTTCTCGCGCTCCTCACGGACCATACGTCTGCATATTCGCGCCGCACGCCTTCTGCGTAGACGAGAGTCCTCGTCTCACTGCCTGGACTCGGATTGCACCCCAGCCCTCCTCCCACCGGCAGCCGCATGCACAGCACATAACGCTGCCATTCTTCGCCGCCTACACTGCCTCCATTGCCTCCCCGCGCACCACACCCCTTTTAGCAGTGTATTGCTCTCGCCGCTTGAAGCACGCCCCTGCCGTGCTCCACGGTACCACCTTCACCACCTCTTCCGTCTGCAGCGCGCGCCATGGCTTTTCCCATCGCCGGCGCCGCCTTTATCCCCTCCTCGCGTGCCAAGCGCGTCTCCAGCGAGCAAGACTTTCCCCGTCCACGCGCGTATCTCCAACCCGACACAGACCACCCCGACGTGCTCAGCACATGGGCAGTCGCTCCCATCGCCTGCACCGCGATGATCGCCTCCCCGCCGTCTCCAGCGCCTCACCGCCCTCCGCTCGAAGCCAGCTCGTGTCCTGTCCGGCACCGGGAGTACTGCATGGAGCACCAGGGGAGTGCGCAGCCAGTCCCGCGGTCGTTAACCGTCCCTCGCGCCGCCCCCATCGCCTCCCTGCGCGCCGCGCCCAGACGCCGACGCCGGCCTTTGCTCGAAATTTCGACCTCCCGCACACGTCGCGGATCGCACCACTATGCGGCTAGATTACCTCGCTTCGAGCGCGGCACCTCCTCTTTCTCCGACGTCGACTCATCGCGAGTGTCACCGAGTACGGGGAAGACTCTGCGTGAATATTGAGAAATTGTTTGGACATCTTGATTCCTTATTCTTATAATAGCCCCCCATTTTCTCTTGCTCAGACACCTTTTTATTACTTTTTGGTCTACCCATGAGCATATATGAAATCGTCGCGTCGGGCGTTTTTTCTCCAATTGAGAGACAAGCCTCGGGCGATCAGCCGACGCGTATTGAATCTGAGCTCCGTCTTTTTCAATCCGCGTTCAACTTCCGCGCAGTCCCAAGGCTCTACAGTCAGCGGAATAGGCGTGCCGTGCTACTCTGTGGATCTGCACCCCCACTCCCCGTTCTTCTGGTGCGCAGAACCGGTGAGCCCCATTTCCCCCTTACCCGCCTTTACAGTCTGTAATCCCGGCGGACGGCGAGAACGAAAATGAAAATGATGCCCGGGCAGGAGGAGTCACTGTTCATGCCCCCTGTAGACACACCTCAGGCTACCTTGGTCTACCTCAGTCTACCCTCTGTCTATGGTGCCACTCACATAGTCACTGCTACATTTTTAGTGGCCAAATCAACCGGGGATTTTTTTTTGGCTGGGACACACCCAAAATTGGCCTGTTTTGGACGTGGAAATGAAGGAAGCACAGGGCATGTGGCGCGCTACGCGCGCCGGAAACTGATGAATGATGCCTCTCTTATGCCTCTCTAGTCTATTTCCGGACCAGTCTGGTGAGATTCGCGTTCTGCGGGACATTTGTCACATACACGCATGAGCGGCTCCAAAGATACTATGACCGGAAAGGAAACACCAGGATTCTTTCATTCAGATTTGCCGGGGCTCCTACACGTTGACTCGCGCCTGGGACACAGTCAGCAGTAAACGCGCTACCATCTTCAATCCTTGGTCTGCCACCAAGTCCTGATTACTAGGACCTCTGCTTTGCTTGGCATATGGTCGAAGAAGGCAATCCTCACGCTCCCCGATGTTTCCCCACTCACGCTGCGACTCAATTTCGACGATCGTGCCCAATTCGGTTCCTTCCTTGTATCGTCGTTTTCCATTCACTTTCTCACTGAACGTCCTGAGCAACGACGTTCGGTTCTGGTTTCTGATTCTTCTCACGGCGGAACCGCATGTCAGCTACATCTTTCCGCCGACAGTTGTCAGTCGGAAAAATCCAATTAGCCTTTTCGGCCGAAAGTCGCCAGATCAGGCCTTTTCCGGCCCTGATAAGGCTATTATAAGGCGACTTTCGTGTGATCAGGCCTTAAAATGGCCTGATAATGCCTTATAATCCCGCGGTTTTTGAGGTTTTTTCCGACTTAAAATTTATTGTGCTTGGGGTCTTGGGGTCGTAGCAACTTGATTCGAATCCAGGATTTGATTGCGGCATGCACTCCCAGGAAGCGTAAACGTGCAGTAGAGGAAGAGGACAACATTATTGAGATCTTGGACTAATGTAGTACACGTTTTGTACCTCAAACAGACATAAGACCTACACTTCTCAACTCTGCTTTTCGGTTGGATACCGCGGGTTGACCTGGGTTTGACGTACTGCGGGTAATGCGGCACCCGCGGGTGACCCGTACGAGTTTGAGGCCCGCAGGTTGGTCAGGTACGGTATTGACGGGTCCGGGTCCGGGTTGCCTTTCGGTACCCGCGGGTGGACCCGTGCGGAACCCTCCTTGGGTCAACTCTAAAGAGATCTTTACGAACGACACCGAAAGGAAAGCGCGAGACAAAGGCAGGGCAATAAGAAAGTGTTCATGGCACAGACGAGTGGGTGATATAGGGGAATTGTCCCGCAGGAAGAGAAGCCGGGTTTTATTGACCGTTTAAGATTTTGCTCGTTCGGCGGTGTAGTTACCCCATTAGCTCTACCTCCATTGCTTTTTGCTCTGCTTTTGCCCCATCTGTGTATTCCCATGGGAGTCAATTGCAATTCCTCAGCTGATCACCTCACTTGCAATTTCTCACCGCGCCGCAGCTATTTCTCTTACTGCGCCGCAAAATTGTTCAATTTTTCTCACTCCGGCCGCATCATCGTGGCCTGGATCAAAGACGACTTTCCTCGCCCCTTCCCTGTTGCTGTTTTCATCTGCTCTCACCGCCTCGATTTTACGTTCGCCTCACTCGCAAGGTTCGAGCCTTCTTGAGGTGTTAATCAATTATCTTCCACATTCCTACCTAGCTTAAACTGCTCCTGCATTGGCTTGGTACACTGTACATTGTTTCACCACCAAAACCTGCTTCAAATTTCTCAAGTGCTGTGAAAATCCTACAAGATTTGTTTCCATATTCCATTCCATCGCTATTACTCAGGATTGCTCAAATCCGGCCCCAAACCCTCTGCTCTGGTTTGTTTTCATCTCCACATATCCTCTGGATCCTTGAATCGTTTCTGCTCACTCAAGTGCCCACTCACGGTCCCCGTTGTTTTCTGAATTTTCGACAAGGGCGTATTCAATCTTCGAGTGTCCCTCTGACACTTGTGAAAAGGGTTATTCGCGTGCTCAGACTCCCCCTCGAGTCGCTCGTGCCTGTTCGTGTCATCTGTCACCGGATGTATGACGCGAAGAGGGCGCTATTCCTTTCTGGGATGCTTCAGTATCAAGTGAACATCGCATTCCGCGTCGATGATGTGCACTCTTCTGACCACATACTCTCTGGGACCCATCGCGCTCGGACTTGGAAGTTGACACCCTGCCTGACGTAGACACGCACAGCACTGCACACCTTCGCGAATCTGCGCAGTGTGCCAGATATGTCGGAACAAACATCGATGGCGTGTTCAAGAAGTGTATGTATGAAACACCGCGACGAGCGCCCCTGACCCCTCCGTCGGATCAAAACGCTCGCCTGTCTCCAGACTGGATCCAGGCCTCAGGCGTAACGGTAAAGTTGCCAAGGTCAACCGGAGATTTCTCCACTTCAGGATAGCGGACCGACCAGCTTACTCATTTATGCCGCCCTTCAGACGCACGTAACGATTCCCTCAAGTTCCTCTCTTCCGTGCTTCCGCTCTACCGCGGGCCGGCTCGCTGTACTGTCAACCGCAGTGTCATTTTTAATGACAGCCTCAATTCGCTCTGCGGACTGCGCAAGAATAACGGCACGATTCTTACAGCCAATCCGCAGTGTTGAATGTCAAATCAACGCCTTACTGCTCGTTTCGAATCCGCGTATGGGTTACAAACATGACGATCCTATGGTAAAACTCACACACTGCCCGGCGACTAACTGGATTTGCACTCTTCTGCCGCAGGTTTAAAAGCAGCAGCGATGGTCCGAGGTATATCATTGGACCTCCCTATCCAACACCGCTTCCACCCATCTCCTCCCTTGCACCATGCAGTTGAAATTCTCCTCTTTCGTCATTATCTCTGTTTCATTTTTGGCGTCTGCCTCGGCGCACCCCCAAAACGCTGAGCCCAAAGGCCATGAATTCAAAGCACCCGGGCCAGGCGATGTGCGCGGCCCTTGCCCAGGCCTGAATACGTGCGCAGTTTTTATTCGAAACCGGCACCAATGTCGCTGATAACCCACAAGCCTTGCGAATCACGGGTATCTTCCGCGCAACGGGAAGCAATTCACCGTTAAAACTCTCTTGGACGCTGGCTTGGGTCTGTGCGATTTTTAATTTACAACGGAGGGAACTGACTCCGCGCATAGCGGGATTCAACGTCGACCCTCCGCCCGTTGCCGTGGCGGCGAAGTTCGGGATTATGACCACGGATTCTCCGACGTGGGACAGGATCGACCTCGATGCCTTGTCGGCGCACAACATCATCGAGCACGATGCCTCGATTTCACGGAACGATTTCGGCGACGGCACCGGCGACAACACGCACTTCAACGAGACCACATTCGCCACGCTCGCGAACTCGAACCCGGGCAAGGACTACTATGACCCCGTCTCAGCCGGCGAGGTGCAGCGTGCCCGCCTGGCGCACTCGCTTGCGACGAACCCCCTCACGGTGAACACCCAGAAGGAGTTCCTCCTCCGCAGCCGCGAGTCCGCGCTGTACCTCAGTATTTTTGGGGACCCAGCTACTGGAATTGCATCCAAGGAGTACGTTGCCTCCGCTGCCTTGTGATTCATTGCTTATTTATTTCAGGTTCGTGAACATCTTCTTCCGGGAGGAGCGCCTGCCCTATGCCGAGGGGTTCAAGCTGCCGAAGATGCTAATAACGGAGGATTCGCTGGAGGCGCTGGAGGATACCATCCACAAGGCATCCCAGTGGAACCAGACGCAAAAATGCGGTCCTCTGATTCTTGGGGACGGCATTGCTTTTAACACCGATACATTTGCTTAGAATTATAGGACAATTAATTCCATTAATACTCACGACAACCAGTTCTGCTCTCGCTTCTGTTCTCACGACTCTTAAACTTCGGGCTTCGCCAAATCCCGGCTCTCTTCCCAGGCGGGAACGTTTGGCACATGTCCGTAGCGTTCCACGCGGCATATTTTGCCCGCCTTCATACGGATCCCTCGACCTTGAAGAAGCCCACGGCGCAAACCTTGACCTCCGTGAAATGACCAACAATTCGTCTGGAGTTGGTATAAAGCCCTATTTGGAGTACAGATGAGGATAAACATTATTGCATCACTGGGGCGGCCATGAATTTTCACGGTCCCTCCGTTGAAATTTGCACACCAATATCACCCAAAAGTCGATGGAGAATGAATGGTTGATTGTACCTGGTACAGGGAATAGCTGGAAAGTACAAAATTGAGGCAGGCTGAGCCACCTCAATAGGCAGCTGTCGCGGGATGTGGCGGGCCACGACTCCGGCCATTAGCCGACTCTATATATACTCTGTGATTTATTTTCGGTTCTGCGCTTTCGATGTTTCAGGCAGTTTTGTAAAAAAAAGTAGCGGTCGGAGTCGAGCGCAAGTATTCTGATCCAATATTTTGGTTGGAGGCCTTGTTTCATCAACGTTTTTTCGTTGAGCTCCGAACCCGTGAACGTTGCCGGGCCAATGCCGGGCCGTGATGTTTGATCCCGAGTCGAATGGCAAACAACTGCCTTGCTCAGAATGCCCATGGCCCTTGCCGTGGCCCGTCGAGCCGTTCCTTCCCGTGGAACTCGAACGAGAAATTTTCGAAACTGCTGCGACGAGACACCCCAAACTTATCCCTACACTTCTTCGGATTTGCCACCGGGTTCATGCCTGGTACGTCCTCCCAGTGGGTATTTGTAAATTGTCACCTCATCCATGACTCGCAGGGTTGAGCCGGGACCCTTTTTTCACTTTTAGTTCTTTAAAAAGACGAAAGAGCCGACAAAGAAAAGTTGTCAAGTTGTTGGTGAGGTCATTTGCAAGTGGTTGGATCGAGTTTCTGACTTTCCACAGGTGCACGGTTTCCGCTATGTGATTTGAACTTCCACAAAGGGAGAGGTCTCTTGTGTTTGCATGTTGAAGATTTATTGACTGTCATAAATCTCGCGGAGTCTGACTATAAGTGAGACTATAGCCTTATGTACAAAATTATGGCGGTCAGTTTGCACTTTTAATATTTCCCGGTATAATAACATGATTTCATGCTATAATTATACTTTTGGCTATGAAACTGAGTGCCCCTCAAAATCTTGACGGAATCCCGCTGGACTCTAAGAAACAAATGTTCCGATATATATATGTCAGGGTACATATATATATTCCGGAACATTCTCTCTAAACTTTTCACTCCTCTCTAAAACTTTTGTTCAACTGGGTGACTTTCCGTAAGAATAGAAACTATTTTCAGCATATTTGAGGGTGCCAGTGATGCTGCCGTACAAGATTTATTCTCAACATCTATTCCGTGGTGTTCCCGCAAGAGTATCTATGAGTATCTGTTGGGTATTTGGGTATCTCGATGAACTGATGGAAGCCGGCAAGCGGCACACATGCCGGGCGCAGCCTGATCCAAACACAACCATCCTGGCTTAAGCCCACCCAGGCAGAGGGCTACTTTGAGGAATTAGGGCAAAAATATGGAGCAAAGCTTTCTTTGAATCAAATTATATGAGATGGGCTGTATCAAGGGCGAAGCTGAACTCAGCTCATACAGAAAACAACATTGGTTGGCAGCACAAGATTTCGTTTGATCAGTGTTCTTGCCAAACATCAGACAGCAACGCGTCTCTTCCTACCAACACGCCGAACCCTCACATCATGGATATTGACGCGTATATTGGCCTTCAGCAACTCGAAGAGATGGAAGAATATGAGATTGACGAAGAACATGACCTTGCTGGGTCAGCAATGGCCATTATTGCCGTTGCCACTCTTGAGGCCCATCGTCTGCGTACTGAGCAACGGAAGCCTAGTCGGTTATATCTTTGCTGGTCTCAACTCTTACGGAATCCGAGGGGAGCTACTGCTTGGCATGTCCTCTATTGAACATGCAATGACCGCGCATACATTGTCATACTTTCGACACTATACTCAATTCTGGCTATGGCTATGCATGGAACACCACACCCATTCCCCGGCAGGACACATCTAGCCTTGGACGGACTCGTCCGGGTGCACGGTCCCTTGATGGATCAGGAGCTCTTGGCCTTGTGCTTCATTATCTCAATTCGACAATGTGGGAGATCAGCCTCCAACAGATCTTTGCATGTATTCCCAGTACCATTTTTCGATACATCACATTTGGTCTTGAAATCCTTCTGGGGGTTCTCCGCCAGATTCCAGCTGCTACTATCAAGTGGCAGCCCAACGATTTCCAGGATTACAACAACTTGATTGTCGAACACCATCCCCGGTTGACCGGTGCTTTTGCAAGCATTGATGGATTGAATTTGGCTTGCCAAACTTCAGACGATGAAGAAATTGAGAACACTACATATAATGGATGGCTTTGTGAACACTTTGTTAGCTCTGTTCTCGTATTCTCCCCAAAGGGTGAGTTTTTGGTTTGGCTTGGGACCGCAACAGCTCTGAACTAGATTATTGCTGCAGGGACCATAATTGCAGCTGTTCTCAATGCACCTGGCAGCTGGCATGACTTGCGTGTTGCCCGGCCGATCTACGAGAAACTTCAAACACGCACTCTCGATGGGTTTTATCTTGTAGCTGACACCGCATTCCCTCGCGGTGAAACACTGACTATGGGGCTGGCGGTGAAATAACCACAACTCAAACCTTGTAAATGAATACGCGGTTCGATAATGCAACTACAACAACTCAAACACTATAGTCCTCGTGCAAGTTCGGGGTTCCAATCCAGTATAGATTGTGGCAATTTGAACTTTAGTTCTCTTTTAGAAGCAAGACTTTACAGGTCTACAAGTCGTATAGATAAAACTTGCTCGAATCCGTTCTAGGCGCAATCGCGATAGACAGACAAGATTTTATGTTCAACGGTTTTGTATATTGTGGGTCTAGGTTTGGAGATAATACTCCGATGCTTAAAGCAAGTGATTCTTATAAATTCCGATTCCAAATAGTATCCGCGATTGCTAATCCTTGCGAGATTACAACCGATTGTCAAGTCTGATCCGTTTCCTTATATTCCACGTGTCCGTTCCGTTAATCCAATATGTCCACACGTCGTTTATAAAGATCCAAATCCAACACAGATAATATTCAAACAGGGAAACAAAAGAAACTTGGTATAGCTTCTGGGTGTCTCCGAATGAATGACTACTCTACCGGTTAAGCGTGAAGTCTAGTAACTTCGCGTCCAACAGGTGGGGTGAGATTCACTGGTGTTCCTCCCATAACCATCCACTTAAATACGTTACAGGATTCTAAATATAAACGAGACTGATACAAACGAGCAATAGGGTCCAGGGTATATGACTAGTGGTATGGCAGCTAGCCGATGAACTCCTGTCAGATATCAAGTGATTAGTAAAATTGAGAGAGATTTATAAGGAACATCAACGAGCCGAGCTTAGTGATGAGTCAAGATCTACATCGCTTAGAACGATCGTGATGGGATATTGTTGATATGTCAACTTTTCGCCGACCTCCTCGTCAGCACTCCGTTACCCTCCTCGGTAACCATCCGCTCAAATGGTTCCGCCTTGAACCACTTAAGTGATTTGTCTGAAAATCGTGATAGCCGCCGCTTCCCAGTACCCGAGTACGGTTTCTTAGTCAACTGATAGATAGACCAAGTCCAGTCCTCTCTTGGCAGTTCTGGAGACGTCAGACGGTGCCCAACAATGATCCCTGTGATTCAGAAGGATGTTCCCTCGTAATATGCCCTTAGTCAGGGATGTGCAGTAGCCCCAATCCGTTTCCAGGATGGTAAGGCACTTTCCACGATTGCTCCATTAGCGACTTCCCACTTCAACCCTTTACCAGGATTGTCGTCCAGCGCCTTTCTAATGGTTTGTGACACATTATATCCCTTTTAGCTAACTGCTCAGGCCAGCAATAGCCCTTGTGAGATGACGTCGTAATGTAATGAAGTACATTATAGTATGTTGCAACTCGAGCAAATATGAATAAATGCCCGGGTGCCCCAATACCAGGTCTGTCAGCGGGGCCAACCAGATAGAAGGAAAAATATGCGCACCAATCAAGACAGGGCAGAAGATTCGAGGCACCACAGCTGAGATCGAGGAGAAACTCGCATTTGACCGCGAGTTATTGTCGTACCGGCAGACTGCAGAGTGGGGGATGCGAGGGCTGCAAGGATTGTTTGGACAACTTCGAATCCCATTAGAAGTGGGTTGCCAAAAAGAACGTGGGGATTTACTCGAGATTTGTGTTCGTCTAAACAACATCCGAGCTGAATTGGTTGGCATAAACCAAATCCGCAACGTCTACATGCCATTATGGAAGCAGAGTCGAGAAGAGGAGCAGATGTGGAGTGGATTTGAGAATATGCTGTTCTCCGAACAGTGTCACTCAGATCGGTTTCACAATATTGCAATTTATGAGTGAAAACGAGTTTGATTCACGACATAGTAGATGTAGACGAGACAAGCAGTAGTAGCAGTGTTCGGTAGTAGTCAATTCAAGCAAGGAGCGTAGTATGAGGAGTAGTACCAGTGTTCGGTGTTCGACAGTGAACAATTAGCAAAGAGTGTAGGTAATGATAAAGTGTTCATACTCGAAAAGAATGTGGTCTAGTTACCACCATCAGCAACAGATATGCTCTCCGTCACCGACACTACAGCTTCCTCCACCGCTTCCACTGGCTTGGCAAGGGGGCTAGACAATTGCTCCATATTGAAGAAGAAGCTGTCATCGTAGTAAGTGCTGCTAGCGGAAGAGCTAGGATCCCAATTCTCCTTGTCTTCATCGTCGCTCGAACAATCTGAGATCCATTGAGTGCATGAACCCCCATCCGGATAATGGTGCTCACAGCGAACCTTCCCTCCGACACACACAAGGTCGGGGTTTTCCTTGTAGACAGCAGACCGACTGGGGTGCCTATAGGAAGGCCCCGTACTACTGCTACCAGCCTGAGCAAACTCGAGCTTGAGCTCAGCGCAGTCCTTCACATGCTTGACATCATGCATGCGAGTTTGCATCGCCGTAATTTGACCACGCAAGCTTTTGTTGGCAGCTTGGGCATCACGAAGTTGTTGGGTGAGGGTGAGAATGTGAGTTGTCTGGAAGGAGCACTCGGCACAGTCCGTGTCCCAGGTCTTCTGGACCTCTGGATCAAATGCTTTCGAGATCCTGTTGACGAGATCAAGGGCACTCATACGAGAGCGGTGGCGCAGAGGACTCGAGGCACGGAGAGGAGGGGTTGGGGCACGACGTGCAACCGCAGTACGAATGGTGGATGGGCCAGAAGGTGTGACTTCAATGATGTCATCATCATCCAATGAGATATCAACAGTGCCAGCACCTCCAGCATCGATGCCAATGTTGGAGTCGTCGCTGGGTGCATGAATGTCTGCACGATGGTTGATGGAAGCTTCAATCTGATGTGCACACTTGACCTCTGGAGGGCAGGCCCCTTCACCGGTGGGCTTCTTCTTTCTCAGCAACTAAGAACAGTGTCAAGGGGGGGAAGAGATCAGGAAAGACAACACACCGATTTGTACTTGGTGTCCAGAGCCTTGAGTTCACGTTCCGGCCTGTTGTTGACTTTCGCCCACTTATTGTAGCGCTTGGTGACGGCTGCCCAACCCTTCTGACCGAGCGGCTTCTTTCTTTCGACGATGTCGAGCAGGCGGGTGGTGTCATTCGTCGAGAAGTTGGTGGATCCTGCCGGCCGTCCACCCCGTCCACCCCCGCCGCAATGTTTGGGAGCAGGCACATCACTATCGTCACTTGAATCAGACGACAGCTGACGCTTCTTGCCCTTCTGACGGGCACCAGCCACTTTCGCAGCCGGGATGAGGCTGGCCTTGGCAATGGCGTGGAGCTCAGAAAGGTCGTGGTCATTGTTGTACGGTAGAGGGAGAAGGTGAGGGTCGATAGGAGGGGCCCGACGATGAGGAAGCAGGCGCCGAGGGAAAGTTGTATGCATGTCATCAACAGTGTACTCAATTCCAAGGGACCATGATGCTTACCGGAAACGAGCCTTGTGCGGAAGCCATGGCACCTCTCTGTTTGAACACAGGTTGCAACAGCAGTGCCTACTGTGGTTCAGGTGTTAGAGCAATAAAGCAATAGAGTGAATGCATACAAGATGTTCCTCTCTGGCAGGCACCCACTGGCCGCCTGCATCAAGGAGCTGTCAAGGAGCCAGGGTCTTCCACTGGTGTCATATTGAATATTGTAGTGAATGTCGGGCTTGGGGTGTAACTGAGTAAACGGAGGAATGGTGGGGTCTGACATCGGAGAAAGATAAAGGATCAAGGAAAGAGTGGTATGAAAGAAGAGCGAACCTGGAACGGGGGATCCATGGGCATGAGCAGTGTTTTTATGAGTCCATTTGTCGGTCGTCTCGGTGTCGGGTACAGTGAATCATTTAAAGTTGTGTAGAGAGGGCGACTTGTGACGGCAGAATCCGAGAAAATGAGTGTAGATTGCTACACGCCGCCCTGCAGGGATTTTGCTGGTGTAGGAAGCCCGACGACTTATTCAGAACGAAGGCGCAGTGCATGGGAGGTAGCGGTTGCTGAAGGTACGGAGGCTTTGCATCGGTGGCTGAAGGTGCTGAGGCAGTACATTGGTTGCCAGACAACAGAATTATATGGTAGAGAAAAGCCGGGTCGTCCAGAGGCCATTCATTGTCGAGTATGCCAGTGAGCGGTGTGGGAGAATCTGAATCCGATCCGGCCGCGGAATGAGTCGGACCGTAGTCAGCGCTGACGAAAGAGGATTGAAACTGTTTATTCGAGGCTAATAAAATCTGGAGAGGGGGGAGGGACCCCTCTCCAGACTAGAGATAAATTATATTCTGGAAAGCCTCTGAACCACGCCGTAATGAGATCTGAGGACGATGGGGTCCTGACAGCTGCCTCCATATGGTAACAAAATTTATACATCTACTCAAAAACATATTTCTATCCTTACGGAAAGTCACCCACTCTCTCTTAAAACTTTCTGCCCTCTCAAATTTTCTGCGAGCCGCTCTACAAAAAATGTTCCATCACTAGGGTTAGCACAGCCACCGGTGATCAATGGTGGACTGCCGGGCCCAGTGCCGCCCGCCAAAAAGGGCGCCGTCCCAAACCACTTTGATCATTCTTGAATGGGATCAGATGATCCTTCGGCCGCTTTGATCACCGGCAGCTGTGCTAACCCTAGTGATGGAACATTTTTTGTAGAGCAGCTCGCAGAAAGTTTGAGACAGCAGAAAGTTTTGAGAGAGAGTTGGACGAGAGTTTTAGAGAGGAGTGAAAAGGTTAGAGAGAATGTTCCAATATATATATATGTACCCTGACATCTATATATCGGAACATTTGTTTCTTAGAGTCCAGCGGGATTCCGTCAGGATTTTGAGGGGCACTCAGTTTCATAGCCAAAAGTACAATTATGGTATGAAATCATGTTATTATACCGGGAATATTAAAAGTGCAAACTGACCGCCATACAAAATAGGATCTCGCTTCTATTTGGAAATCTGAAATCTGGCTTCTGGAATCTGACATAATTCTGACAGCACCCTCCTCACGACCGTCCCTTATGCTACAGCAGCTGCAGACTAGTTCCCTGTACTATGCCCTCCTCCTCCTGCCACCATTGATTCTCCTCTGGAATGTGTTGTGTAAATCCAAAGTTGCGCGGTTATCCCATGCTTTCTTCGTTCTCACACACCGTAGAATACGTTCCCAGCAATCGGTCCCAACGGTCCATCAGTAAAACTACAGGTTCGTCTTGGGTATCTTTCATCTTGAGGAACTATCTTTCATCTTTGGGAGGGCATCTTTCTTCATCTTTCATCTTGGAGAGGCATCTTCCGTCTTTGCCGGGCATCTGTGATCTTTGGACGTCGCTTCTTTCAGTTGCCATATTGACAAGACAGTGACAGATGACGCCAAGACGACATGCACTTCCAAAGACGACGTGCACTTTCAAAGATGGAAAAGATGCTTGATTCAAATTGTCCGTACTTGTACACTATTATGAGGCAATCTCGTGTAGAAAATGAGCTGTGTTCATGTTAACATAGTATAAGCAAAAAGACAATATTTGCGACTCGAAATGATGAGACAATAAATAAATGAGATCGGTGCGCCCGCCGGCACAATGGGATCCAGGAATTACATCGAGGAAAACGGGAGACTCGGAGAGGTCGCATTGGCTGGGCTCAGATACGAAGTCACTCAAGACGACTTGTAGATGGGTGAGGGGATGGAAATTTTTGCAAAGTCCCTGACAGGGCCATCATTCTCTCATGTCAAACGTTGCCGGCATGAAAAAGTGGTTCGTTTTTCGAATCGCTTGACAACACAAACAAACACCTTTCTTCTCTTCCTCCCCTTGACCTTTCTCCAAGCGCCTCCCTCACCTTCTTCATATGCCCCGGCAGCGGCATCGGAATGCCTTACGATGCCACATCCTCGTCACCAGCGGCTCCGGCAGTGTCTTATGGCGCAAGAAGACAGGCAGCGCGGTATCTGCCGCACGATCTTTGGCCTTTGAGTGGGGTGGCTTTATTCCAACACCTCGTCGGTCACTTAGGCGCCTCTCAGGTAAGTGTTATGTCTTCTTTAGTATGATGTCTGATTCTTCTCGCGATAGTTCACGGCCGCTGGGCCATTCTCAATGGCAGGATCTGCGGTGTGAGTTGCTAGGGTACAATGGTGAAGTACAGTGCAACTTCTTCGCTGATACAAGCTTACTATTCTTATTACTGGTGCTGAGGGATGTGTGTCCTTGACTATTCCGCTGGACCGGACCGCCGTAAGCCGTACTTTTTTTCTCCTTGTCTGTCTTTCTTTGCTAACCGATGCACAGATTTTCCCCTTGATTCCTCGACGATCTGTTCTGTAACCTAGGTAAGTCTCGTGGTCCCTCTGATACATGGAAAATACTTCTGACTTCATCGTGCTTTGTGTCAGCAACCCGCCGCGTGCAACGTCTATAGTGTTCTAGTTGATCCATCCCCTGGTACGTAATATGTCTGTCCCACTTGTCGTTCTACATGCTGACGACATCTGGCAGCTTGAAGTCACTGGTCACACTGCGCAACATATTACCTTCGGTACCATCAATAAGAGGTGAGCAGAATAGTAGCGCAAAGCGGCGGGACAGGATTGAGAATAAGGCCGGATGGAATTTGAGCTGTAATCTTGAAAGTAGTAGAAAGATGTCGTATATATTGCAATATAACTATTTTATATCACAAAACACGAGTGAAATTGAGCATCTTGAGCTGTCTTGGGTTGACTGCTTGGTCAAGACTACCGGCGTCTTGGCCAAGACAGCAGACGTCTTTGACATCTTGGTCAAGATGAACCATCTTTGTAAGCAAAATGAACCTGCTTACCCAAGATGGTTCATCTTGGGCAAAAATCCATCTTGGGCATCTTTGACGTCTTGGCCAAGATGTCAAAGATGCCAAAGATGAACTTGTAGTTTTTACTGATGTCCTCTATCTTCCTTCATCGGCGCATTCCAATTCTTGACTCAGGCGCAACGGATGGTACACGAAGGCTACATCACGCGTGCTGGTCCCATCTTCCGTGTTCCCCTCTTCACCCACTGGACACACGTCGTCAGCGGCCCCGGCTCCACACGCGAGATCGGGGCCGCCCGGGACGCCGACCTATCTCTGGACGATGCGATCGACGAGGTGCAGCACGCTCCGCCTTACTCCAGCTCTCTCCTTGACGGATGCAATAGATTATTCAGACGGACTACACGATGGGAGCAGCCCTCCGTAACAACACATATCACGTTGGGGTGGTACGTGGGCCACTGACCCGCCAATTTGACCCGGCGATTCGAAGACGTTTGGGACGAGATCATGTGCGCGTTCGAGGACGTCTTATCATTGAAGGGTACCGGTGCGTACATACGTGCGATTGACTTGCGCCTTTTGCTAACGTGCACATCGGCTGCAGAGTGGAAGGGTGTCACCGCATACAGTGCAATAGGGGGTTTCAAAGTTAAAATTTGAGGTCCAACTTCTGCCTCAACTTCTGCCTCAACTCTGCCTCAACTTGAGCAAAGTTGGGGCAAAAGTTGGGGCTCTAACCGTGAACGACCCGGGCAGCTGTTTCGGCCTCAACTTCCAAGTTGAGGCAAGTCGAGGCCTCGCGTATCAGAAAAAGATCTGTTACACGCCCGAAGCCCCAAATTAGCCGAAGTTGAGGCATCAAGTTGGGGCAGAAGTTGGGGCAGAAGTTGGACGTCAAGTCGGGCTCTTGTGCCCGATTTCACGTCCGACCCCAACTTTGTGCCCCAACTTCTGCCCCGACTTTTCGAAAGTTGAGGCACGAGTTGAGGCAGAAGTTGGGCCCCAGATTCTAACTTTGAAACCCCCTAATGTTGGATATTGTGTGCCGTGCGAGCAACCGCCTTTTTGTCGGCCTTCCTCTGTGTAAGCTCTCTAGCCAACAATTGATTTGGGCGTGTGTGCTTTAACTGCAACAATACAGGCAGGTCACCAGAATGGATTGAACTTAATATTCGGTATACCATCGATACTGCAGTTGCGGGTCAACTCATCCGCATGCTTCCAAGATCCTCAGACCGTGAGCCGTTTGTTCCGTAGTGGCGCGTCTTGGCTCATTTAGAAATGATATGCAGTATCTTGGGTCCGTTATTCACATCTCGTAAACGGAACCTCAGACAAGCGGAGAAGCTACTCGGACCCATTCTTCAGGAGAGGTTTAACAACCACGATTCCAGGGGCTCCAATGTAGACAACTTTAACCCGTTCAATCCCATTCTAACAGCCATTAAATAATAGAGCGACCTGGTAACGTGGCTTCTGGACGCTTCTCCGCCCGACGGAAGGACGGTCCCCGCCATTGCGGAGCGTATACTTGCAGTCAACTTCGGAGCGATCCACACATCGTCAATGGTGCGCGTTGAATTTCCTTTGCTTCGACTTCCACTGGACATAGCTACAGTCGTTCACGAACGTCCTGTTTGATCTCGCAGCATACCCTGAATGCTTGGCCCCTCTTCGCGAGGAGGTCAAGAGGTTGTCGCTACGGATGGATGGACCAAGGCCGCGATTGGAAGAATGCACAAAGTTGACAGTTTCTTACGCGAGTCACAGCGCATGAACGGACTTGGCATCCGTGCGGCGATTTCTCACACAACAGCACGAATTGCCCAATCCGCAGCTTACCTTTACAGTCGTAATGCCCCGGCGGGTAGCCAACCCCCGCTGGCTTCCGTTTCACGGACGGCACGTTCCTCCCGCACGGCACGTTTCTCGAGGTTGCGGCGATGGAGCGGCATCACGATCCAGGTAAGTTCCTGCCACCACTTTCCCTCTGATTAATCATCCTTGCGGCAGCACTCTACGACGCCCCAGAAAAATTCGATGGCTTCAGGTTTTCGCGCCTGCGCGAAGGGCAACGGGGCGCTGGTAGCTTATTCATGCACAGCGTGATCACCACCAGCATGGACTACCTTGCCTTTGGTCATGGTCGGCATGCATGTCCTGGACGGTGCGTCGAATTTCTCGGCTGTCACGGTATTCTAAATCACTTGCGGTGCAGGTTCTTTGCAGCAATGGAGCTTAAGGCGATGCTCGCCCATGTGATCATCAACTACGACGTGAAGTTTGAATCGTCAACCATGCGTCCACCTAATCAGTGCATTGGTGCCGCATACATTCCCAACAGAACTGCCAAAGTGTGGTTCAGGCGACGGTCTGAGGGCCTTGATTCCCACCAACAGTGAAATGAGGTTCTCTTTCCTGGATGAGGGACATATCCTGTAGTGCAGTTCTTCTGGCCCTAGTTCTCGAGTCAATGTGCATGCACATGTGTTTGCTTTTTCACGTCAATTTAGCATCCGCTCGCGCTGAGACTGCCGATTAGCACTCATTCACAGTCTCGATTTAGGGCTTGCCACTGTGCCTCTCAGTCGGTATTTGTCACCTCATCCATGACTTGCAGGGTTGAGCCGTTGCTCTATCGCGTCGTGTGTATCAACGGCTTCTATGAGCGGCTTATCCAAGCCGCCGACGTTCTTGCGCAACTCGGTGTACTATCTTTTGTTTCCCCCTGGGGCCGACATCATAAAGGCGATCGAGATCATATCGGGTAGCGCCAGGCTTATATCGCTCCTCATCGACGGGCCATTGCGTCCAAATCTTCTCCTGCTGCTCGATGAACTGCGTCCTCAGAGGCTACATCTTTCGCTGCTTCCCTCTAACGACTGGCCCGAATCTCCCTGGACCCGATCGATTTTGAATAGCCCATTATTGTCGTCAGTTACTAACACCTGGAGTTATTCATGGACACTAGTGAACACACAAGATTGGAGGACAATTGGTCCCCGCTTGCGGCCCTGCCTGCTCTTACGCACCTCTGTCTCTCGGAAGAGTTGGCCGAGGACATCTTACGGGCCGCTCTCGCCGAATGTCTCCGCCCTCTGGTTGCGATCAGTGGCTTTTGGGTTTCCGCGAGCCCAGGCTACATCCAGGTTTTGTCGCGGGTCTCGCTGTTACCGATCCACCCGTAGTTCTAATGGTGGTGCTGGACTATAAGAGGGATTGGGAGACGGGTGCACGGGGTGGTGATGATTTTTGGACGCGCGCAGAAGCATTCGTAGCCCGGAAACGCAAGGGTGAAATCGAGAGTGCGATCTTACTCTTCAAACCTCACTACAAATACGCTAGTTCAGGTTTCTCAGGCTCGTGCTACTTTTTGGACGAGAGCGCTTCGCCAGTCTACACTACACGGCTCCTCCCCCTTGCTGAATGTGGCTGAAGGAATACCAAACATCCCTATATTCACACACCCTCTTGTCTTGCTGCTCAAATAATTTTAAATTTTGGACAAATGAAACATTTTCGAAATGGGAGAGTCATCGTACGCAAAACCACGATCTGTTACGCAAACTTTTAGCGCTGCGCCGATATCCTTCATCTCAGTACGCAGTAGTTGTTACCACTCCAGCCTCGTACGCCTTCCACGAAGAAAGCCCCACGAGTTCCTTGTACCAGCTGGTGCGAACCATTAATGCATGTATCAATATATGATTGTACTGGGGCTCACCGCGCGACGTTAGGCTTGCGAGTCAAGAGATCGGTCCCGCCAGCTCCGATCATCGGCGCGTACGGGACGTGAAACAGGTCCACAAGGGTAAGGTTCTGCATTGCATTGTTGGATCAGTATCTGCGACATTACTTGCTATCGACCAAACCGACGTACGTCTCCCGCGAGATAACGCTGCTTGGACAGAATGACATCGTACGCATCAAGCTTCTTGTCGAGGATCTCAAGCTGCGCGTCTACGAGCGCCTGGTCAGGCACTGCTCCGAAGTACGTCCTACGGAGCGGTGAGTAAATCCTCGAATAATGGTTGGCAGGACGTCAAACATACTGTTTGAACAGCTCGATCGCGATGAGGCTCGCACTGGGGTCGAAATTCGTGAGCTCCACCGACGCGGCCTGTTCAAATATCGCGTTCGCCTTGGGCTCAGTGGGAATGAGGCCACGCTCGGAGTACTTCGCAGCGATGTAGCGGCAGATCGCGCGCGTCTCGTACAGGATGAAGCCGTCATCGTCCTGCCCGTGCCCGCCGTCAGCAACAAACTCAAAATTGAGAATAAAATATAGAGGGAGGGCGCACGATGTAGGGGATCTGGCCGAACGGCTGGTTTTTCAAATAGGCGGGGGTCTTGTGTTCCCCGGCCATGAGGTCGATCTGGATGAGCTCGAAAGGGACTTTGTGCTCGTGGAGGACGGTCGCGACGCGGCGGGTGCACGTCGCGATCTTCGCGCCGTAAAGTTTGAGGATTGCCATTGGAATTGTTTCAGGGTTTACTGTGGGGGCTGGAGGGAATGGAGCGGGGAGGAAGGATATCGTTCACTGATTCCCAGAAACACCTTTTAAACCTCCCGAGGTCTACAAAAATGATCTGACATCTTTTACTCATCCAGGTATCAACACGAGAAGTTAACCTCGCAAAGGCTTACCGATGGTTGAGGTACAACGCGGCCTTCCGTATGCTGGATTGTCGGCCAGTCAAATGTGGCTTACGAGGCGACAAAGCGGGCGGACCCGCTCCCGTTTAGCCGAATTTTACCGTAGCGGGCTTCCGTCGTCGCTCCGATCTATCCAATCACATACGCACCCGCGAGTACAGAATTCGATAGTACTGTTCCATCCTGATCTTGGGCTAAGGTGGCACTGCGAGTAAAGCAATTATAAACGAACCAAAGGGGCAGGTACTCTGTGTGGGGCAGGTCACCCGTACTACGGCAGGTCGATCACTGTCTCCGCCAGCATAGTGTCCTCGCCAGTGAGCGTCTTGATGTAAATCTTCTTGGGCTTTGGATTGTGCGAAATGCTCAACAGGTCGCGGGCATCTCTCACACATTCTTCCAGGGACGGATACCCTGGATTTGTGGCTTCACGATGTGCAAACTCGAGGTAGCACAAGTTTGTCATCGTACGCATGAATGCAAAATCAGTCTGTTAATGTGACAAGTCAGCACTAGCTTGGGTAGGCAGCGCGGACCGACCTCGAGCAACGTACAGCGCAAGATCAGGCGCTGGATGTTCGGCGTGGCTACCGCGATCCCTGGAGAAAGGCAGGTAAATCAGCCACCCAAAAGGCAGAGGGAGACAGAAACGAGTGTCGCACATCCGATTATTACGCGTGAAAAGCCTGCATAGCAGACTTCTTCAAGAGACGAACGACAGTCTTTGGCAGCCTGGATGAGCCTGAATCCGTCCGTCGGCCGGTCCTCGCCGCAGCGGATGGCGCGGACGCGGGGAAAGGAGGAGATGATCGGGGCGAGGATATCAGGTAGCCTCAGCACTCGCACTGATGGAAGGAGTGTGACTGGAATGCTGTATACAGATATTTGAAGGTCCCCGGTGCCTGTATGCCAATGGGACGATCCACGCTCATGGAAGCGATACTGACAGCGTCGAGGTTTGGGCACGCTTTCATGCACGCAAGAAAGGCCGCAGCGCAGTGAGAAGTACTGAGAGCAGGGCCGTGCAAAGACAGCGAAATCGTCCTGCGAGAACTGTGATTGAGTATGGTCAAATCGGAAACATCTGCTGTCATATTACTTGACGTAATCCAGCAAGTACTGGGCCTGGGAGACCTCTCGCATCTTTTGCTCCAGATGGATTTCATCGCCAGTAAAAAATACGTCCAGCCGGGACCAGAGGTGAGGAAGGAAGATACTACGAAAGACGCGACAGCTTTGAGAGAGCGCACGACAGGTCGCGATGTCGGCGATGCGCGCCGAAGGATCGAATGGATGTAGAGAGGGAGGGGTGAGTAGTCCGGAAGAAATTTCCAGCAAAAGTTCTGGCGGAAGGAGAGGCTCTGCCATATGACGGTGGTGCGAGCTAAAGAGCGTGTAGACAGTTTGATGATCAATCACTGTTGCTTCACAATGATTATCAAACCGCCCAAAACCCGCTACCTCCTGACGGTGGAGGGGCTTTCAGCACGAAGTTTTTCGGCTGTCGTTGATTCTGTCGGGGTCCTATGAGCCTTTCAGAGTTCGTGGTTCAGCGAATTTCAGACATGGAGTTTCAGCGTCAACCGAAAATTTGAAAAGATTTGGGAAGGCCCAGACCACACCCGGGAAAGAAATCGCAGGCTCAGTTAGCCTGCGCTTGAGGGAGAGGTTGATATTTCAAGATATTGGTAAATTTCACAGGGACGAATGCCAATCTGGCAGAGTATTCTTAGCAGAGCATCGATTGCAAACATGCGAAGTGATAGATACGGACATCACTCACATTCACAACATATGGAGATGCCGAACAGATGAGTATCAAGGAAGTACTTATTTCGATTCCGACGTGTTTGGAACGGATCAAAGGTCGTTGTTGGCGGACTTGCAGCGCGCTGTGATGCTCGCAGTGCACCACATTGGAAAGAAATGGATTCATCCTGATTTCCTCTATGGGCGTACATGGGTGGGTATGCTCACCCCGACCTGATATCGAACCTTCAGATATCTCATCCATGGTGAAAAAACGCGTCACACCGAGCCATGAGTTGAACCCGTTGTTTGAACGGCCACGAACGTCCATAGGCAACCTGTCGATAGCTCTGCTCCGCGCGGAAACTCCGTTGAGGCTCAACCGGAAAACCCGCTCGTTTCGTTTCCCTCCGTCGAACCATCAACGACCATGACGGGATCCAGCCCACGTCGGATTATTCGAGGTGCCGGGTCTCCCTTTATAACGACGTGGCACCTGTCCATCTCAGTAACGCAGGTTGTTCACCATGAGGCCCTCTTTTTTCTTTTCCTTTCGTTTTCCCTCATTTCCTTCACTTTGGCTGCGCCAACTTCAGCCACCAATTTCGCCACACAGGATACGGGATTCAGCGCTGACCCCAGTATTGACGTTACAGGGATTCTGTCGGCCGCACAGGCGGCTACAGCGGACTCTTTAGCCTCTTTCCCCCACAACTCGGACGCACTGGAAGATGTTGAAATTTTTGGGGATTGGGCGAACCTCCCTGGCGTGTCTGCGTTCCATTTCTTCGCGGACATGGATGTAGACTGTGATGGCTCCGTGAGTTGTTCGAATCCCCGTGATGTCGGCTTCTTATGGACATTGTTGCAATGCATCAGGTGGGGTGCTCGGTATGCTGAAATGTACACAATCTCTCGAATTTAATCAATGTATGACATGCCAGGGGGACGGTTCAGAACAATCTGAAACGTCCTTTGGCCATCTGGATGCCTCAAAGGTCCCCTTCTTCGTTCTCCCAGCGGATTTTGTGGCGGAACACGGGGATATCATCCATCCGAATGCCGTTGGTGCTATCATCTGCGGCGGGGAAAATGGTATACGGCATCTTCGGCGACGCTAAGTGCGCTACATAGTGTCCTTCACTCCTATCCAGTTGCTAAACACAAATGAAGTGGTGCAACGCCGCAGGTGATCGGAGAGGGCTCTCTGCTTCTCGCTCAGACCTGCTTCCCCAATGACGGCCTGAATGGGAACAACGGCCATGAGCCACTCGATGTTCTTTGTACGCAAATTTACCCCTCCTGGCTTATTCTAACTTACGTCCTCATGTGTGGTGGTAGATATCGTCTTTGGCACCGCCGTCGCGCCCGGTGTCGAGGACGAGACCATCGACATTGATGGCCTCAAGGCGGTGGGGGATGAGCAGGTTGGACTACTACAGGCGGCCTTGCAGCTCTGACGTGTTGTCGGCCACTGAGTTGTCCGCTTAACTCGGTTATTTATAGTAGTTCCGGCGACTTCAATGGATCAAACTGGGAACTAAAGCTGGTTCTGATGGAGCAGAAGACCTATAGATTGATTTAAACCTAAACTTCGGACGCGACCCCGAATCCCGTCCGGGATTTCGTCCTCAGACGCCCTCGCATGAGTTTCTGGAGCAGCTTTCCGTCGCGTATCATCAATATCGACCTCCGCATCCTCCTATAAAGGTGTAAGCGCGCTCCCCGTAATACTGGAGAAGAATTCGGAGAGACATGAATTGAACAGATGAACCAAACTTCAACCAAAGTTCCAACATCGGCACAGTCTTCGGCAATCTTCGATCCGGATCCACGATCATGATCGCACATTGTGATGCACGCTCTCCCAAATTGCTGAAGTTGGAATGCTGATGCTGTGGCCTGCTGTGGCTCTATTCTTGCACAGGGGAGTCACGGTTTGTCTGTGAACTTCACCGATACGCGGTTTTGCGCGGTCTACTTGTTTGTGAGGAGATCTGTCGTACGTTCCCTTGAACTAATCTGTCAATATGAGCAATCGCGACGCAGGGTCAGCGCCGTCCATTCGATGTTGCTGGGCGTCCCAGGCTCACTACCAGCACAACTGGAGTAATCAAACCGTCACAACATTGATTTCATCGTTCAATATATACTTATGTGCCTGGCCTCTAGGAATCATACTGCCAAGAACGTCGCGTCCCCGGCCCATCTGATGTAAGTACGTTACCAAATCTGCAGACTTTATAAGGCCGCTGAACATTCGTGGTTCAGTAACACAGGTTGTTCGCCACGATGTCTTCTTCCACTCTCTTTTTTCTCTCCCTCATTGCTTTTACATTGGCCGCACCACTCTCTGTCGTGGACATTGCCGCACGGGATGGCGGATTCACAGCCTCCCCAGATATTGACGTCGCCAGAATCCTGTCAGCCGCCCAGGCAGCCCGAGAAGACTCTCTGGCCTCTTTCCCTCACAACTCGGCCTCATCGGCCGATGTTGAAATTTTCGGGGACTGGGCAAGTCGTCCTGGCGTCTCCGCTATCCATTTCTTTGCAGATATGGAATTTGATGTTGACTGCGACAGAGTGGTGAGTGGTTCCACCCCTCGATTTCCTATCGTGACGTTTTCTTTCCAGGCTGGGTGCTCGGTATGATGGAATGTGCTGATCTCAAACTATATACCCAACCACTCAAATATTAGGACGACCCGTCCGGACAATCCTCGACATCCTTCGGCCACCTAGATGCCGCTCAAGTCCCATATTTTGTTCTCCCAGCGGACTTCGTAGCGGCGCACGCAGATCTCATCCAGCCCAATGCCGTGGGCGCGATCGTCTGCGGCGGGCAGATGGTATATGGGATCTTCGGTGACACCAAGTAAGTAATAGCGCCTTCGCGCGCCGGATGGTATTCAGTGCCCAGCGATTAGTGGTGCGACACCGGAGGTGATCGGCGAGGGGTCCTTGCTTCTGGCCCAGACGTGTTTCCCAGAGGAGGGCCTTAACGCGAACAACGGCCACACGCCGCTCGATGTTCTTTGTTCGCAATCTTCTTACTTATGTTTCTGTTTGTGACTGACATCTTGATTTCTGAAATCAGGTATCGTCTTCGGCAATGCCGTCGCGCCGAATGTCGCCGACTCGACGATCGATATCGCGGGTCTCAAGGCGGTGGGGGATCAGCAGGCTGGATTACTACAGACCGCGTTGAAACTCTGATTCACAGGTCAACCGCCTCGTAGTCCGCCTAGCTTATTTCAGGTATAATGGTGTAAGTCATATTATTAAAGTTACTATCTGTGACTGCCAACCTGGCCGGACTAGGATCCTGGCCACTTGCCAATTATAAGGCTATTGACTTGACAATATGTCATTTTGGTGCTCAGGGGGTGGTATACAACCTCGGCCGCCCGGCTTAGCCAATTTTCAGCTAAAAGTGCATGAGTTGATGCGAAGCAGTGGCGCGGATGATGTCGGATCGGAGGGTGGGAAGATCAATTCCTTATCCCCGAATCACCACTTCGCTCCGTTCTCTGCCAATTCTGAACCGATTTGCTTTCCCTGGGGGTCTTTCTGCTCCCCTGACTGCAGGGATCCATCTCAGCCTGAGCCTGGCCGCATATATCTCATCCTTTGCTCACAAAATCACGTAATTGTCTGCCCTTCAAGTGTGAGGACTTCAACCAAATGACCCAGATACCAGGTGACCCTTTGACCATCCATATCCAGCAATTGTCTAGCCTCATACTTACATGTAAACCTTCAACTTCAAATGTTTCCCACAATTTTAGCTTCTTAATACATCCCTCAGGCCGTGGCAGACACCGGAAGTGCCTAATATTTGTCGTATCAAAGTCCAAACGTCGGGTTCTCAGCAGCATGGCACATGTGTGGATTTAGGGGCTCAGATACGTTCATTCACTTCTTATGAACATAATTACGACTTATTTCAGCCCGCCAACCGATCCCACTGGTACGGCCGTCTTCATTTCTCCATCAAGGTCTGTCCATGGCCCCTTATAGCTCGTCAGGAACACGTTGTCCCGGCATTTCTATGGGTCATTTCTATGGTTCTTGTGCATGAAAAGAATCACTAATAACCCTTGACCATAATTACACACTGCAAGACCACTGCCGAGGTCGGAAACATCAGTTTGCACGGGTGGCCAGGTACCCCGACATTTCCCCTTTTGGGAACTTCGCCAGAGATAAATTCACCAGGCGACGAATATGTCCCTAAAAATTAGGTTTAATGGCTCAAACTGTTCCCAGGATCCGCGCCAGTCGGATAGTGCCCATATTCTGCAGCTGGGGCATGCTAGGCGGCTACTAACAGGCCAAAATGTCCAAGGTGGCCAGGATCCCCCTCCCAGATAGTAATATATTCGGGTTCAATTCGAGTGCGCCCCAGGCGTAAGAAGTTTCGGAACTGGGTTACCTCCTAAATTGAACTCGATCCCATTATTGCGAAATAAGGTACGACTGCGAAAGAGAGGCACACTCAATGCGGCCCTGGAGCTCCCCCAAAGAGCGGGCCCAGACCCAGCCGCGATTGCAACAACCCGACCTGGTCATCGCCAACCAATTTGAGGGTCGGAATGTCAATCGTTTCATCTCCAACACCCGGCGTAACACGAGTGCCAAAACGATGTCTGAGGCAAAGGATTTTAAGAGTCGACGACACGCAAGCCCGCGAAAGAAAAACCGCTTACATAGAACGTCGAGCGCGGTGTGGCCCTGGTTGGCGCTGAGATCCTCATTGGGAAAGCATGTCTCGGCCAGCAGCAGGGACGCTTCCCCGATTACTTGTGGTGTGGCGCCGCTAGGATCGCTTGTGATTTAAAGCAAGAAATATAGTCAAAAAATCCGCACTTGTTGTCACCGAAAATACCATAGAGCATCTGCCCATTACACAGAATCGCGCCAAGGGCGTTAGGCTGGACGATATCCCCGTGTGTTTCCGTGAATGTCGCTGGCAGAACGAAGTACGGGACCTGTGTGGCGTCTAGATGGCCGAAAGACGTCTCGGGCTGGCCGGAAGGGTCGTCCTAGGATCTCGTCAGTCAGTCCAGTCCAAACGAAGACCTGGTTGTCAGCATACCGAACAGCCAGCCTAAGGCAACGAGTAAATCACGTTCAGAAAGGCTTCCGAGGTGCGGCGCTGGATCTACTTACAACACCATCACAGTCCACGTCCATATCTGCAAAGAAATAAAACGCAGAGACGCCGTCGAGGTTCAGCCAGTCTCCGTAAATTTGGACATCCGTGAACACGTCCCGGTTGTGCGGGAAGGCAGCCAACGGCACCTGGGTCGACGCCAGTGCGGCGAGGTAGATGCCGCCGATGTTGCCAGCAGGATCTGCTCTGAATCCTACATCTCGCCGGATGAGGTTGCCAGCCTGCGGCAATGCTGTTGCGAATGAAAGAAGGGAACAAAGGAAGAGGGCGGCGGAGGTCTTCATTGATGAGCAAAAACGACAAAACACGCACCTTATAAAGTTTAAGGAGTGTTTATTTGAACACCCATGCGGCCATCTCGGGGCCGATATTTGCGTCCCAAACGCGAGAACAGCCATATCCGCGCGCACTGTCAAGTGTTCGAGCAGTTTATATCTTCGGAGGGTATGAGTGCGTAGGAGATAGCATTTTGCAAGGTTGACTCACCGTTGATAGTTATCTGCGGACACCGGTATCGGATGCAGTCTCCATTGAATAGGACGGGCCAAGATGAGAAAGAAGAGCCCAGAGTCCAATTGGGGCGTCGCCGCGTAGGTAGGAAAGAAGTCGTGTTACAAAGCCCGTGGTGGACGTGTCGACTGTTCTGTGTCCACCCAAGCACGTTTCATCGTGGAGAAGATCCAAGAGCTTAGATTTGTTTGTGCAGCGCCAAGTGCGCCGCGCGCAGGACTGTCCGTTCCGACAAATTCAGCCCAAGAACTTGGGTGTCGAGCGAATGATGAATCTTCCCACTGCTTGATACCGCTGAAGAGCACTGAGAACAGATCCTAGCCCCAAATACGAATCTCTGAGACAAAAAGTAGAGCTTGAAGCGCCAGGGATATGGGTTTGAGGGGGAGAATGAGCAACGCAAGGACCAAGCGCAAACACGTGGCAGAGATTAGCAGATTGCCATCGATGATTTGATCGTTCCGCCGATTGCCGACCGCTCTTCGGTCCTGCTGCATGACGGTCCTGCTGCAACGGTGGCCCTCCTCAGAGGGTCCCTCTGGAATCAATTGGCAACAGCGAGACTACTTATTGCGGCTATTCGCTGTCACCTTGAGTCGGTGGCTCGGTCTTAGCAACTCAGCTTCAAGTCGGCTTCAAGCTCCGGGCCTTCGACAGTCGCGACTCGGATGTTTCTTACTTTCGTTTGTCGTCAAAGCAACTGGGAAAAGTATTAACTCTGTTACTCGCCTCAAAGCAATTCCTTTCCCCTGCCCTTCGAGATATACTCACGTCGAGTAGGCCGTAGCTCTTTGCAATTCCGACCTCGGAGAGTCGACCGGAGGCTGAGTTTCCGGTGTGCTTTTACGACTGAAACCAAGACAGCCTACTGAGCCTAGAAGTTCATTAGCAGGCTAACTATAGGCTTGGCCGCTGAAATGTAACTTCCACCTTTCCCTTATCTGAGTTAGCCCTCGCTCAAACTCTGCTGTGCAGCTTTCCTCTTGCTCAACGTTTAGCCGTGGATCCAACCTCCAGTGGAGCGTCATCTCCGTTCTCAGCTCCGTCCGCGGACTGTTTCATATTGCAGTTGATAACCATCGATTCTCATCGACTCCATCCAAGTGGCCGATGTGCTTGCCCTAAGACACTGAGGGACACTGGGATTTGGATGAGGGAATTTTCTGGCGTTATGACCCGATTTTTGACTTTCATACCGACAGGATCCAGCGCGGTCCTCGTAAGGATGACCTTGGATCCCTCGGGCTCGGCCCGAAGTTAATACTCCAATTACGGAAATTGACGCAATGCTTTTCAAGTTTTTCTCAGCTTCGTCATCTTCTCAAGCGTTATAAAACCGTCTCCACTCCCCAAGGGCTCCAATATCACCCCGATGTCTAAATCCGCCCACCAAGAGTTCGACGAGAAACCGGAGACGAGCCGACATGAACATCATACACCTACCACTGGGACCTCTCGTCGATCCTCGCGCGCGGAATCGTCCCTGAATGAGCTGACGTGAGCTTTGCCGCGTCATTTCCTTTGAAGATTCCTGACACCATGCAAGTGCTGCGAACGCAAAACTTGCCAACCCACTTCACGGTATATCGCGTGAACAACTCATGCGAGACGTCGACCGATTTGTGGAGGAGAAGGGGCTCCAACACCTATCTGCCGAGCTCCGAAAGGGAGCTCTAGTCGCACAGGATCCTCAATGTTGGCGGCTTATTTCTCCTCCGCCGGCATAAACTAAATTTCCAACCAGCTTTCGAAAGCATCGATATTCTCGACGAGGACGATAAATACCACCTTCGGCGGGAGATCACGCATCGGTACAGCCAGACTGGGACGCTTTATTACGTGCGTATAAGATTTCTGGCCTGACTCGTTGATCACATTCGCATCCATCCACTCCCGCAGATGGTTGTAATGTCCTCGCTCGCGGCTGCCGTTCAAGGAATGGACGAAGCGGTCATCAATGGCGCGCAAATTATATACCCTGCCCAGTTCGGTATTGGTTCCAAGAGTCGTGAGTTCTTTATTAGAACCCTTATAGACCTTGTCTCATTCAAATATCCAGAGCACGATACATGGATTGTGGGCCTTATCAATTCGGCCCCTTATATGTGCGTTCCAATTCCGCCGCGAAGGTGGCATAAAGTCCTGATCTAGCGATTTCAGGTGCTGTGCTTTCATCGGCTGCTGGCTTACGGAACCGCTGAACAAAGCATTTGGGCGGAAGAAAACTATTTTTATTACATGTCTAATCAGGTATGGGCTTCAATTATTACGTCGCATCCTGCTGAAAGGTGTTCTAGTTTTCTCGCATGCCTATGGAGCGCGTTCACCAATACGTGGTGGCACCTGTTCATCGCTCGCTTCTTCCTGTTTGTCTCCAGATTTATTTTACTCGATGAACCACCGAACCATCTACAGCGGTTTCGGTATCGGTCCTAAATCTGCAACCGTCCCCGTCTACTCCGCCGAATGCTCTCCCGCCAACATCCGCGGCGCGCTTGTAATGATGTGGCAGATGTGGACAGGTACTTCCCTCTATCTCGTCCCCATCCCATCTTTACTCAGTCAACTTCTCACAGCCTTCGGCATCATGCTCGGCGACCTCATCGACGTCGCATTCTACTTCGTTCCCGACCAGTCCAACATCACCGGCCTCAACTGGCGCCTCATGCTCGCCTCCGCCGGTATCCCTGCGGTCATCGTCTGCGCCCAGGTGCTCTTCGCACCCGAGAGCCCCCGGTGGCTGATCGGGCGCGGGCGCTACCAAGAGGCGTACGACGAGCTGTCCCGGCTGCGTTTCAGCAGCGTACAGGCTGCGCGCGACCTTTACTACATCCACGTCCTCCTCGAGGCGGAGAACGAGGTCGCCTCAGGGCGGAATCGCCTATGGGAGATGTGGTCCATTGCGCGGAACCGCAACGCTGCGATCGCGAGTTTCATCGTCATGTTCGGTGCGCGCGGCTCCTGGTCGAGTTTTGGGTTATCATTCTTTGACTTACGCCGCGCATACGTAGGCCAGCAATTCTGTGGCGTCAACGTGATCGCGTACTACTCCTCGACGGTGTTCTTCGAATCCGGCTTTTCGCGCGTCGCGTCGCTCCTCTCGTCCTTCGGGTTCGGGCTGATCAACTTCCTATTTGCTCTCCCTGCCGTGTTCACCATTGATTCCTTTGGTCGGCGGTGCGTCTCCTTCTACTGACGCACAAAACCCTATGTCGCTCATATTGGTGTGCTCCAGGAACCTCTTGTTATTCACTTTTCCGTTCATGGCCATGTGCCTCCTCATCACGGGATTCTCGTTCTGGGCCCCGACGCAGACGGGCCAGCTTGCGGGCGTGTCGCTTGGGATCTGTTCGTATTTATTTTTCCTCGAGATATGTCATTTGCATTTAACTCGCCGTACTTTCAGATCTCTTCGGCATATTCTACTCGCCTGGTGAAGGCCCTGTGCCGTTCACATACTCCGCAGAGGCGTAAGTTGTTCCGTCCACAACGAAAACTTGTTTGATTCACGCGTGAATACTCAGGTTCCCGCTGTACATCCGCAACCTGGGCATGAGCTTCGCGACGGCCACAACCTGGTTCTTCAACTTTATCCTGTCGATCACCTTCCCCTCGCTCCTCAATGCCTTCAAGCCGCAGGGCGCGTTCGGGTTCTACGCTGCTTGGTGCTGGTGCGTCTAATCTCTGCCTACTTCCTTCATACTCTTCCTCCTATTTCTTCGTTCGTTCTACGGTGAAACTGATAGCTGTTTAAACTACAGCATCCTATGGGTCCTAATCCTCCTATTCGTGCGCGAGACCAAAGGCCGCACGCTCGAGGAGCTCGACCAGGTGTTCTCCCTGCCCATGCGCGACCACGCTGCGTATGGGCTGCGGCAGGTGCCGTACGGATTCCGTAAGTTCGTGCTGCGGCAGGATGTAAAGGCGGAGAAATTGTACGAGACGGACGACGACAGCTTTGATGGGGAGAGCGAGCGCGAGCGCGGGAAGTTGGTAAGGCGCGAGAAGGAGGAAGCGCGAACTGCGGAGGGACGCGCTTGAGGACGCTTGGGGAAGTCCGGATGAAGCAATGAAGCAAACAAATATGTATGTAGATGAAGCTCAGCGGGAGAACGGACTGCGCGTGGGAAAGCTCTGTCTATAATGTAACCTAGATACAAGTACAACAAATAATAATTACAGTGCTCTTCATCGGGTGGTGGTACAGAGAACAGCCGAATTCGCGCGTGTCGTGTATAATTAGAAATAACCTGGGGCGGGTAAATGAAGGTTTGGACGTCCCCCGCGCGGTGTTTCCTCGGTGATAGCAGGTGGCAGCGGCGGCGGCCGGCGGGGGACCATCGACGCGGCAGAGTATTCTGAGAACACGGACGACGCGGCGGATGGGCTCCTCACGAGGGGCGCAGCCAAAGGCATGTTGTGGTGGATGATCACCGACTGTGGTGTCGGTGGGACGACGCCGATGTCGGGATGCGTCGACCCGGAGCCTCCTGGTTGTGAAGGAGGCTTCACGGTCACGGTGGGGAGCGGATCCTCGTAGTGCGCCTCCTTCCAGGCCACATCCTGTCCGAAGCCATATACGTCCGTCATACTCGCGTGCGAGCGCAGCGTGTAGTGCGGTGCCCTCCCTGAGAGACTGCTGAAACTCTGGGTGTTCTGCCGCAACGGGATCGGGGGGCACCGCCCATGCCGGCGCCGGCGCGTCCTCTGGCCACCCCGCGCCCGATTGCGAATTTAGTCTCGCGTGCGGAGGAGGAGACTCGGGGACCCGCCATTCCTTGGAATATTCATTATCCCGCGGAGGCGGAGATTCGCGCATGAAGGAGCGCGCGGAACTGCTACCACCGACGACCTCTGGGTGGCGTTTGCGGCGCCGGCGACATAGCAGAAAAATGAGGGTCGCAATTAAGAGCGCGCCGACTGTGGATGCGGAGATTGCGGCGATAACGCCGGGTTTGAGCGAGTGGGATGTCACTCGAGCGGCTGCGACGCCGGTAGGTGAGGGACTCTAAAAGTTTGGTCAACTCGGAGGCCCGCTGGGGTTCTTTTCTCTGAGACTCACCTGGCTCGACGAGCTTTGGAATGTAGCAGCGGAGGGAGTGGATTTGGACTGCAATGGCGTAGATGAGAAGGTTGTCGAAATCTTGGAAGAGGCGCTCGACAACCGGGAAGATGAAGAAGGGGCGGACTGTGAGAGGACGCTGTGCGTCGAGAATGAATATTTGACAAGTCGAAAATACACCCAAATCCACCCACCGCTGGAAAATTGACGATGAGGATGGGGAATTTGACGAAGAAGGTGAAGCAGAGGATTTCTGCGCGCTCGACGTACTTGCTATGGACTGGGAGGACTAGAAGATTAAAGCCATTACGCGCTGTGTCAGACCAGCACTCACCATGAGGCCGCCGAGTTGAAGTTGCAAGGAGAAGTGGTACGAACGCAGAAAAATTAGCAGAGAAGGATATGGTACGGGGCAGGGAGCAAAATGAAGGTCACGGTAAGACGTGGAAGCGAGGTACATGTACCGCCTCTATGTGGGGTCTTACTCGGCTGTATCAAGAGCTGCCGTGGACTATATAGCCTTGCTCCAAATTAAACTACCAGTGCCGTGATTCGGAAATATCAATCTACACCAATCTGGATCAATTCAGGCCCAAGGATGTCGAAGACGTTCCTGGGTCCTAGCTTTCGGCGGGGGACATTGAAGACTAGATGCGCCTTGTTGGCTGGTCAATTGAATAGCCCGAGCAATCGAGCGGAATAGTAGTCGGTGATACAGATCAAAGAGCTGCCAAAGGGTTAGTATCGGAAACGGATCCGGATAGCGGTCTCGAGTGTTGTATCCATGACATTGAGTGATGAATTAGCCCGCGACATTTTGTCAGACGACTGTAATCTGCTATCCAAGCTTCAGAACTCAGGCTGACAGTCCAAGTATTCGGATTCTCGGGGTACGTGTGGTGCCGGTGGCCGTTGTGCGGAATGAGTATTAATGAGTACGCAGCCAGCATTTGGAGTGTCAGATTTGGATTCCATGAGATGATACCTAGCTACCTACCATGAGAAGGGACTGTGCGCAGTTGGAGACCGCGAGTTCGGGATGCCGGTGGAGCACGTCGTGGTAAAGAACAGGATGCCGTGACGTGGCGTAGTCACGTCACGACCCTGGTTGTTTCCGCTCTGTCATCTTGATTCTCTCCGGGATGAAGCGACTGTCAACCAACCTCTTGTCCGTGTTCCAAGGATCTGTAAGACTTTCGTTGGATTTTGAATTCTGGCTCACCGATCGGACTCCGTACAGAATGCCACAGACCCCGGCAAAAATAAGCCTAACAACAGTGAGCGTTCGGATGGACCCAGGTCTCGGTGACTGATCCTCAGATTCCAACATAAACAACATGTCCTTCAATGACAATCGCCCTTGGCCGGGATTCAGTTCGCTCAAAAACCTGTTCATCTTGTGGGTCGTATCTGATGTCCCCTTGCCACTGGCTCAGTGAAGTCAGCGGCGACTCTTATTCTGCGATCGGATACGCCGCGAATCTGCCTCCACCGACCAAGATCGACCGCGAAACCGTGCCATACAAGTACCTGACGTATGCGGACGTTGACGGTACGAATTGGGTAGGTTATCTTCTGATGCAGCACGCTCCGCATCCCGATTTACTCGTGCACGATTACGCCGTCGGAGGGGCACGCGTCCCGGCCACCTCCCGCGGTGCTGTCGAAACCCAGGTCAATGAGAACTTTCTTGCGGGATACGCTATGGACCGCACGGCTGAAGGCTTGCCGTGGGATGCTGCGGATTCTCTGTTTGGTGAGCACTTTCCGTTCGGTGGCCCGTCGGTTCTCCGCTCACCAATAACAGTAACATGGGTCGGAATAAACGATTGCGCGTAGGTAACTCAAATCCCGCACCTAATGGGTAGACTGAATCCCTGGCCTGCTAGTTACGCAGAGACACACGACGAGACGCAGGAGTTACTGTTCAACCTCCAAGAGAAACTGTATGCCTCCGGGGCCTGTATATTTTTATTCGTCGACGTCCCGCCAATCGAAAGGAGCCCCGCAGGTACATATGTCTCCCCACTCTACCGATTCTGCGCCGCCGCTTATCCCACCTACCGCCCGACAGGCACGGCCGCCTCCTCCGACATCAGCGCCACATACCTCAACTGGAACTCTGGCCTTCGCCAGTCCGTGCAGCAGTTCGCCTCTGCCCACCCGGACGCGCGGGTCCTCACCTTCTCCGCGTTCGACACCTTCAATCGCATCCTCAATAATCCCAAGACGTACGGCATACCGACGAGGGATCTGAGTCGGGCGGGCGGCGTCGTGTGGAGGGACCACCTGCATCCCACCAGCAAGATCCACGAAATATTTGCACGCGAGTTGGTTGGGTTTTTGAAGAGTCTGGATCGTGCGTGTACTGTTGAATAGCCGGCTGTTGTTTGGGAAGCGGAGATGAATCACCGTCGATCTCAGTCCCGTGGCAGCCGGCCGTGTCTGTTTAATACCTACCTGGGTCTGTCGAGGTATGCCACTGCCTTCAGTCGTGGTTCTGGGATAGATCACCGTTCTTACTCCTGGGGCGACCGGCCGTGTCTGTTTACCTAAAAAAAGGGGTGGAAGGGAACCTAATCGGTTCGGCTCTCAACCAGAGCGCGGCGACGAAGCAGATCTAGACACCGCGTCACTTCTAGGTCAGTGGTCACCCATGTTTCACCACAAAAAATACATATTGGCAATATTGCTTCATGTGCTTCTTCCTTCAATTTCGCGTTTTTCGCCAGGGAAACTCACTGAGACGTGTATTTAGAAGTATAGACTATAATGCGATATCAAAGCCAATTAGAATATGACTAGGATGGCAGGTTTGGTTTACTTCCAAAGTCAATCACGTAAACGTTGTTAAGGACATCGCGACAAGGCTACCGCATCAGCCGGTTACCATGCTTTTGACACGTCAATTGTGTTGGGATCGTTTTGCAGAGGATTGGGAGTGACCGAGGCGTCAAGCTATGCCACTGCCTTCAGTCCTGTCTCGGTAACCCAGACGTTTGGTGACACTTCCACAACACAGCGGACCCTAGCGGACCGTTTGATCCGTGATTGACAGTCGGAGTTGAAAAAGAAGTGCAGAAGTGTCAGTGTGATCTCTGCACTACATTTTCATTCTCCGACTGTCAATCACGGAGATCACCACCGGAGCGACTGGGTTACCGAGACAGCCTTCAGTCGGGGTTCTAGACGGAACGCCGTTCATTTTGCTCCCGCAAAGGCGGCCACCTGTGCCCGTTTCTCTCAGGGTACATCTACCACTGTCTTGAGTCGCGAATGATCAATTCTGGGTGTCGTCTACGCACAGCCTTTTAACCCATCCATCTTTGTTCTCGTCTTTGTTCTCTCTCTCTGACTCATACCTCCCACCGCCATCCTTTCTTTCTTTCCTTCACGTCCGACTATACAGGCAGGCCCAAAATGTCCGACAACGACTGCTGCGGTATGCTCTTATCCTGTTGCGTATGCTGCTGTACGCCCGACTTGCGCTCTCCTTCCGAAAGTGTGTTAACAGCTTCCAGCGCTGTGCAGCCACGATAGCAACAGCGTGTGTCTCCGGTGGATCGTCGATCTATGTATGTCTGTCCGCTTGCCCACTCCCCTCTCCGACCTCCCTCTCAAACCCTGATTATAATTATAATACTTATTTTTGGCCCTAGTCCCCGACGCGTGGTGCACCAGGCTGAAGCTGGGCGACACCTCTACGGAGGAGTCAGTTATGGCCGAGCGCGACCGCGAGGCGGCGCTCTTCCAAGGGCGGAGTCAGGACGAGCAACCGCAGAGTGTCCCTGCAATGAGTTCGACTGAGAGGTTGACGGGACCGGCGGGGCCGAATATTCGGGACAAGGCGCATATCATGTGTGCGTGGATTCCTTCGCGTCGCCTTGGATTATAATACTGACTGCGGGATGGGATACAGCGGATCTCTAGACTCTGGGACGGGATGTGTGTTGATTGCGTCGCAGGCGACCCACATGATATCACGATGCTTTTATGCTCGAACTATTGATGAGTTCCGATACCCGTTCCAAGTTATCTGATCGTCTGTGGTCCTCTCAAATTCGGCCCCGGGCGCTGTGGGGGTAACCCAGCGCCATAGTCCATAAGCAGCATGGCGCACCCATCCCGTAGCAGGGCGACCAGGGACCAGGAGGCGGAGCTGACGAGTGCCCCCCGAGCGCGGGGGGTGGTGTAGATTGGGTGCGCGACAAATTTCCGCGGAGCGGCCCGTGAGTTTGGTACACAGCAAATAAAAGAGCACACCGGATTCCCGGTGTGTGGCTGTGCTAAGCTAATGAAAATCGACTGAGGACAGATCCGTGTGGAAATATATACAAAACAAAGAGGCGGAGCCGACGAGTGTCTCCCGATCCCTGGTGTACATTGGGTGCGCAGGGTGCGTGAGTTTGGTACACAGCAAATTTCTGGGCAGCGGGGTCGGGGACAGGTGCGCAACAAGTTTCCGCGCAGCGGCGCGTGAGTTTGGTACGCCACAACTTCATGATTTGGTACCAGCGGGAGGCGTCGGGACCGGTATGCCGGCATGTGTTGATCCCGCCCTGTCGGTCATCGACCTCCCGCTCCCCTCTCCGCCTTCCCTGACCCCCTCCGTTACCCCGCCCGTCACGAAACCGCGTGATCGTGTGCGTGCATCAAAACACCGCCGCGCCGTCACGCCCGCGCCGTCTGCCACAGCTAGCACTACTGTGTTCATGCAACCATCCGCCGCAGACACTTGTTCGATTAAGGCTTGGTCATCGAGCATACATCAATGTCTTTTCGCACTGGACCAGCGCCACTAGACTTTGACTCGACTTGCAAGAAGGCGGTGTCTGAGGACGAAGCGGAGTTTCAAGGAGACACAGTGCACGCTGAGTCGGGCCCGGCGCTGGCGATGGAATTACGTCCAAGGCCGAAACCCGCTTACAAAGGGGCTGCAGCGGATTGAACAATAGACGCTCTTCGTTCAATGCGGACGAAGCCTTATGGTGTACTATGTACTCGATACATAATTCAACTAATACCGGAAAGGGTAATTCAGGAGACATCCTACGATTGGCAGTGGAAATTTTGTCCACTTGTAGCCACGTTTTACGGTGGTTCTTCAAGCTTCAAGGCGCGACGCTTGTGTGCTTTATAGTCCACGGTGAAACACAGCGCACCACAACTGATTGATGTCACAATACTCACACAGCAGCATGGCGCAGTCTGGAAGCGCGCGGGGCCCATACTTTATTGTGAAACCCCGAGGTCACTCGATCGAAACGAGTTGCTGCTATGGGACATAGGAAATCATTTTTATTGCTTTCTCGAGAGCGATCGCTGGTACCGGACCCAGAGTTTCCCCGGCCCGTTGATCTCACAGAGCTTTGGTTTTTGCCAGCATTTCAGGTTTTTTTTTTTTTCAAAGTTCTCCCTGGGCACACGAGTGACCAAAACCAACGATCGTTTTTCAAGAGATGCCAGGTCCTGAAAATATATCTCGAGTGGGCCGAGGTGTTTTTTTTTCTTTCAAAGTCCCGAAATACGCCCGAGTCCGTGGTACTGTGCCACAGTCACAGTGCGGTTGATAGAGACAGATGGCGACGCGACTATGAGTGGTTTGAACCGCGTCGTCCGCACTGTTTTCGGGGGAACTAGACTCAGAAGAGCCCTGGAATCGCTCAGGCGATTGACGTGCTCTGAGATACGCGGTCACCTGATCAGTGGCAATGCACACCAAGCTGCTAAAGAGTGTAGGTTGTCCGTTGAAGAAGCCTACCATACACGCTTTTGACGTGAAATAATCGGATGTGCGAACCTCGTTTCTGTATTCCGCAGCATTTTCGACGGCCGATTTACTCGTTTCTGTAGGGATTGCGGTGGCCACGCCTGATAATGCGCTGCACGCTTATCGCGGTCGGTATTGTACTAATTCATATATGCCCACCAATGACTTATCGACAGCACCAGACTGATTTTGCCTTCATGCGCACGATGACGAACATTTGCTACCTGGAGTTTGCATATCGCGAAGCAAATCCGGAGTATCCGTCCCTGGAAGAATGGGGGAGGCGCACGCGACCTGCTGAGCGTTTCGCACAATCTCAGTCAATCTGAAGCCGAAGAACATTTACATCAAGACGCTCTGTACCGGCGGAACAGGCAACATGCTCCACACAGTACTTGGCCTTTGATTCGCGTATAACCGTTGTACTCGCGGTGCCATTTTAGTCCAAAATCAGGATGGAATAGTGCTAACGGATTCTGTGCTATCGGGTGCGTATAGATTGGAACGACGATGGAAGCCCGCTACGGTAAAATTCGGCTAAACGGGAGCGGGTCCACCCGTTTCGTCGCCTCGTAAGCCACATTTGACTAGCCGACAATCCAGCATACGGAAGGCCGCGTCGTACCTCAACCATTTGGTAAGCCTTTGAGGTTAACTTCTCGTGTTGATATCTGAATGAGTAAAAGATGTCAGATCATTTCTGCCGACCGCTGGGGTTTAAAAGGTGCTTCTGAGAATCAGTGAACGATATCATTCCTCCCCGCCCCATTCCTTCAAGTTCCTACAGTAAACCCTGAAACGATTCCAACAATGGCAATCCTCAAACTTTACGGCGCGAAGATCGCGATGTGCACCCGCCGCGTCGCGACCGTCCTCCACGAGCACAAAGTGCCCTTCGAGCTCATCCAGATCGACCTCATGGCCGGGGAACACAAGACCCCCGCCTATTTGAAAAACCAGCCGTTCGGCCAGATCCCCTACATCGTGCGCCCTCTCTCCATATTTTATTCTGAATTTTGACTTTGTTGCTGACGGCGGGCACGGACAGGATGATGATGGCTTCATCCTGTATGAGACCCGCGCAATCTGCCGCTACATTGCCGCGAAGTATTCCGAGCGCGGCCTCATCCCCACCGAGCCCAAGGCAAACGCGGTATTCGAGCAGGCCGCGTCGGTGGAGCTCACGAACTTCGACCCGAGCGCGAGCCTCATCGCGATCGAGCTGTTCAAACAGTATGTTTGACGTCCTGCCAACCATTATTCGATGAGTCACTCACCGCTCCGCAGGACGTACTTCGGAGCAGTGCCTGACCAGGCGCTCGTAGACGCGCAGCTTGAGATCCTTGACAAGAAGCTTGATGCGTACGATGTCATTCTGTCCAAGCAGCGCTATCTCGCGGGAGACGTACGTCGGTTTGGTCGATAGCAAGTGATGTCGCAGATACTGATCCAACAATGCAATGCAGAACCTTACCCTCGTGGACCTTTTCCACGTACCGTACGCGCCGATGATCGGAGCTGGCGGGACCGATCTCTTGACTCGCAAGCCTAACGTCGCGCGGTGAGCCCCAGTACAATCACATATTGATGCATGCATTAATGGTCCGCACCAGCTGGTACAAGGAGCTCGTGGAGCTTCCTTCGTGGAAGGCGTACGAAGCCGGAGTGGTAACGACCACTACGTACTGAAGTGAAAGATATTGGCAAGAACGCGAGGGGACGCGGCGCTTAAAGGTTTGCGTGATAGACTGTGTTTGTGCGTACGATGATTACATTGATTCGGAAATATTTTTTTCTGTTTGAACGTCCAAGATTATTTGAGCAGCAAGACAAGAGGGTGTGTGAATGCAATCGTTCCATAAAAAAGGGTTCGACGTTTGCAATTCCTTCGGCCACTAAGGACAAATGCATCATCTAGAGTAGGTGATATGGCGCTCTCGTCCGGAAAGTACCACGAGCCTGAGGCAACCGAATTAGCGTATTTGGGGGGAGGTTTGAATGGTAAGATCCCACCCTCGATTTCATCCTTGCGTTTCCGGGCTACGAATGCTTCTGCGCGCGCCCGAAAACCATCACCACCCTGTGCAACTGTTTCCCAATCACTCTTGTAGTCCACTAACATCGTGGATCGGCGAGACCCATGACAAAGTCTCGGATGTGGTTTGTGTTCACGGAAACCCAAAAGGCGGAAACTTCAACCATCAGTTTCGGCAAGTGCCGGTCGCAGGATGTCCACGGCCAACTCTTCCGAGAAACAGAGGTGCGTAAGAGCAGCAAGCGGGGACGAGTTGCCCTCCCAGGCTCCCACCTTGGGTCTTCACCAGTGTCCATGAATAACTCCAGGTGGGTGACGGATGACAATAATGGGCCATTCAAAACCAATGGGAGCTCCGGACCAGTCGGTAGCGGGCGGCACCGAAAGATGTAGCCTCTGAGGAAGCAGTTCATCGAGCACCAGGAGAAGACCGAGACGGAATTCCCCATCCAAAAAAGCTATATAAGCCTGGCACCAGCTGATACTACGACGTTCTCTATTGCGTGTACGATATGGGCCGCAGGTATAAACAAAAAATCGCGCACGGAATTGTGCAAAATGCTGGCGGCTTGGATCGAATGGCGGGTAGAGACGGTGGATTTAAGCCGGTGACAAGCAGGACTCGATAAAGCAATGGCTCAACCTTGTGTGCAGAAAAGTCAGGCATCTGTGGGAAGGAGTCCCAGATGACAAAGGTCATGAAAAGACGTACCAGGCATGAACCCGGTGCCAAACCTGAAGTAGAGCAAGAGAGAGTTTTGGATGCCTTATCGCAGCAGTTCGAAGATTTCTCGTTCAAGCTCCACAGGAAGCAAGGGGTCCATGATGGGCGCTCGAACATCACGGCACAGGTGCGGCACAGCGCCCGAGGCGTTCACGACAAAGGACCAACGCCCCCGGTCAAAAAAATTGGATCAGCAGACGTCTGTTCGAGTCCAACAACTGCTCAAAAACAGTCCGAAAAATCAGAGGCGCAGAACCGAGATAATTTGAAATACATCACAGATATCAGCTCGGACCCACCTGTCGCAGCCCAGCCCAACCTATGAATCTACCACCATCAGATCAACACATTCACCCAGCCTGCTTCCCCCCACTCTTCAACGCCTTATGTGTGGACGTAATCAGGCTGCAAAGAGAAGCGTCCGACATCTGCGATTCCTTGGGCGCTTTCAAGCGAGAACGAGAGGTGTGGCTGTGGGTAGCGTGGTACTCTCCTGGAAAAAGTAGCACGAGTCTGATGAACCGAATCAGTCTATGGCGAGGAGGGATGGACAATAACGCACTCTCAATTTCCCCCCTGCGTTTCCGGGCCACGAATCCTTCAGCCCGCGACCAAAAATCATCACCACCCTGTGCGCCTATCTCCCAATCCTCCTTGTTAATCAATATCGCCATAATAACTAGGCGCGGATCGGAAATAGTAAGGCCCTGCGCAAATTCACGGGCGTTGGTCTGATCTGAATCCCCAAAGCTACCAATTGCGACAACGAGTCGGGGGCAGGCGATGACAGAGGGCGACAGGATGTCTCGGGCCAGCGGTTCAGATAGACATAGATGCGTAAGTGAAGGCAGCGTCGCAAGCTGAGCCCAATCCTCCCAAGTCGTACCATTGTCATAGTCGTCACCCCTTAATAGCTCCAAGTGCGTTATGGAAAGAAACAGCGACTGATTCAGGGTTGATTGTGCCCATTCAGAAGTCGACAGCGGCACCGAAAGATAGAGCGTCTGCGGTCGCAGTTTCTCGAGGACCAGAAGAAACTCTGGTTTCCATGGACCGAGAATAAAGAGTGATATGATCCGAGTACATCCAAGCAGACATTCTTGGATCAGCTCCCAGATGCTGGTGTCGGTGGAGAAAAACAGGTGGCGCACAGAATTGTGCAGGAACGAGGGCGATTGTGTTCGACGGCGGATACCTGTAGATCACTGAAGTTTTCAAGAAGGAGCACCCGGTAAAGCAGCGGCTCAACCCTGAGGCCCCGTGAAGCTCCACCAAAGGATGGCTCGAAAGTTAAGCTTTTTCAGGGCGAAAATTTGAAATTTCCTTGTCCAAAGTTAAGCTTTTTAAGGCCAAATTCTGGTGAGCCTTGTGCGTAGTTAAGCTTTTTCACGGCGGTCTGGCCCAGCGGCATGGTATACCGTCTCATATTGCCGTTGCATTAGCTCCTTCCGGTTCGATTCTCAAGGTCTTTGTTTTTGTTTTTTGCAATCATTTCGCCAAGTTTCAGCAGTACAGATAGCGAGTATGTTGTGTGTTCGGCGGCGGGGAGGCGAAAAATGAATTTTTGAACCGAATTTACCAAAATTTGGTCGCTCACGTGATAAACCTTGTAACTTTTAAGCTTTTCTACGCCCAAATCCGCCAAAATCTTAAGCTTTTTGAGGCCGAATTTTGGGAATTTTCCGAACCATCCTTTGGTGCAGCTTCACGGGGCCTCAACCCTGTATACATTCAAGTCAGTCGCGACTCATGCATCGAGCCAGCGTTCATGCACTTGCCAGGCGTGGACCCGGTGGCAAACTTGAAGGAGAGTAGGAATGAGTTTTGGATGCCTCATTGCAGCAGTTTCGAAGATTTCTCGTTCAAGTTCCCGCGGAAGCAAAGGGCAGACCGCGAAGGCCATGGGCGTTTGACGCAAGGACACTGTTTGCTGGCATTCGACGTGATCCCATCAAAAATTGTGGCTTGATCGCGGCACAGCGTTTCGTTCGAACCAAAAGATATGCCTGCGCTCCGCTCCGGCTCAGGGAAAATGGCGGAGTGAGCGGGAGCAGAAAGATAATTTTGTGAAATCATTCAAGGATCAATATAAAGATATCGGCCCATCGACGCGCGGCCGGCAATAACTTGAACAGCTTATCGCAGTCCGCAGAATACTGTGCACAGCAATGACTCCAAGATTTTCTCGCAGCCTGCAGGCACTGCTTCGCCGTTTGTGAGTTGTGGGGCGAGAGGAGGCAAAATGGGGATATACTAAAGGAGATAGTACAAACACATACCCACAAAACCTCGTCGTTTCGTTAAAGAAACGGTAGATCATCATCCCGGCGAGGACACTCCGAGTACAAGTCCTTCAACTATATATCACAGAAAGGTCGTGAAAACAAGATGCATGGAACCACAATAATTAAAGCACAGGTGTTCCGGCCTCCTTTTTGCAATCTTTGTGACACCTTATACTGTACCATTTCGACCAAATGTTCAGGTGACGGGTGAGTGAATTGAACATTTTTGGCCTAGGTGACGGTGACAGTTCAAATTTGTGGCCTAATTAGGCGAAAAAAAAAAAACACCCAAACTTTTGGTCCAGCATTCGCTGGACTGCCGTACTGTACAATAGCTAGAAAGGACTGCCTTGGTGGAGAACATACAAACGAGCGATATCCAGTGGAGTATAGTGCGGGGGTGGCTGCTGACTAGATCAGCAGGATGTATACTGGGACAGCCGATGATGCATACTAGGCAATTGCAATGTCAAATTGCAGACCGAACTCACCCGAGTTGGGTGGCCTCACTTCACCCATGTGCTGCCCATCGCCGGGCCAAATGAGACCAGGCTCCATAGTCTGATTTTGAACGCATGAACATCAGCGTTAGAAGTTCAGGGAGAACGAACATTGTGGTAGAGCTTCGTATCCAGAGCGCTTGGCATGGAGTCCAACGGTGTACCGGGGATACTCCGAGACAGAGTGAGATCTAGGGCAAGACAAAGACTGGAGAAAGCTAACCGGGTTGATGTCCTTTTGGACGCCCACACTATGCGAGGCGAGGAGGTCAACAAGTTCCTCCAGACTCAAGCCAGCATCTCCAATACGGGCAAGTATCTTTTCAACAGAATCAAACAGTTCCGGCATGAGCAGGTCGGGTGCTGCCTGCATCGCATCTGGGTGCCGGGGATGCGTGAAGATGGCCCACCCTGGCAGTTACCGATGCTAACAGCCGCGGCAAATTGGATTCTGGAAAGAGACACTTGAGATCAATCCCACAGACAAGGAGCCGAAGGAGCATATACATGTCGTTGTAAGTGGGTACCGGCAATACAAGGTCCATCACCGCGCTATTTGATCGTGTTTGGCCACCGATAACGGTTGTCCCGAAACTCTACGTGGTTCATGGGTCGAAGGAGTTCGCCTCAAATCACGAAAATATTCATATATGCTCTTTGTAGTGTATTCTAACAGGTCTTGTGAACAGATTGATTTTTATTACGCAGAATTTCATGTTTTGAGAATTGGCCCCATGATGCAACCTATTTGAGCCTTGTACCACCTCGGATTTGCTCACAAAAAATCACACAGCATTTTGGCATGAGTTTATTTCAATCCAAGTTGAGACTTTGGGCAGATAGACCGATGTTGAAGTCAAGCCGGATTCTCAATGTAGGCCTAGATGACGCGTGACGTCACTACGTAGCTGGGTGATTGCGCTTTTTTTTCGACGCGACTATGGCCAAGAGGCACCACTCTGCATCCCAAAAGGCTGTCACTGACTCTCTCAAAGCTTCTATACCAATATACACCCAACTCGATGTTGAAGATGACAGCCCGTGGGACTCAGACCCTGAAAGCATGGGAGAGGCTTGTCTTCACCGAATTGCCGGTACTGCCTTGCGCTTCGCTCTGCTACATGTCTTTCGAACAAACGAACGGGGACAAGCTTAAGTAATGGAGCTGCTTTTCCGGCTTATTCTAATCATCTCATGCAGGATTCCGACCACTGAACCGCTAGATCAACAAGAGGCTTTGGAGGACAACTAGTCGCAGAAGTCGCCGTCACAATATTGTTCGGCCGCTTTTTCCGATTCCCGCAATGATTCCATGTATTTCATAGCACTTTCCGCAGCTCTTGTGTTTTTACTTGACTTTATTGTGTTGTATAGCTATGAATTCTGCATAATTTTCAGTTTTCTCATCGCAACCACTATAACAAACAAACAGAGGGATTTAAAAATAAAATCTTTCCAAGAGGTGTTAGCAAAGCTTCATGAGAATTTGTGTGCCAAAGATTGTATCTCTGCGTGCGGTGGTTCTTTCGATAAAGTCGATGCACTGACGAGGTTGCAAAAGTGATCATTTAATCGAGAGCAAGCAAGGCCAAATAGCGGGCTGATCGACCTTGTATTGCCGGTACCCATTGTAAGATACCTTGTACTTGTCTGCTAAATCCCTCAAGTCACCCACAATCTGGTCCAGGCCATTCTAGGGTATAGTCAGTTTGTTCAGAGGGGGGGTTGGGTCTGAAGTTCTTGAACAAAGTGTTATTGATGAGATACTTACTGTACAATTTCATTCAATTCGGCACGGGTTGTGACCTGTGACCCAAAATACCGATTCAACACTTCAGCAACCAACAAATTTTGGTGTGAAACCTCCAGAAATTTGGCACCTCTAAGGGAAATTTGGCCCTAATGTCACACATTTTACATTCGGCACTGGGCGCTGTGACCCGTGACCGAGACCAAAATTCATCGCAGCACAGGGGGTGCGTGACACGTGACCACCGAATTGAATGAAATTGTACAGTATATGGGAATTTTCCCATGATTGCCGAGAATTGAACACCTGAGGTGACAGGTGACACCCAGTGAACATTTGGTTGAGATGGTACAGTACATCAGCTGCAGCACTCCTAGAGTGTACATGTATATATCATTATCTGCAAAGCACAGAGTACTGATGTCCATCTCGACCAACAAGTGGAGAATAGGAGGTGCTTTAGAAATTTGCGCAGATTGTATTTCATTGTAGGTATCAAGCTTAAGTAGGTGTATTCATATAATCACTTCCGGAAATGATTTTCTGCCGATGTTTGAATTATCTGGGCATTCAAAAGGTGTGAGTATTGATACCCTGCACTACAATAGTCAGATGTTCTCAATTACCTACAATAAATTTACGATGGAATGAATGATGTTCTGGGTATTCACTGCGTTCCCACCCCATGTAGACAGAGGGTCCGTCTACCCCCGTAGCCAAAGGTAGATGGATCCCTATGTCTACATGAGGTAGATGCAGTATGTCTACAGTCCGTCCACATTAGTCGGTCAACGTAGCCGCATATTGGCCGACGTAGCCGCATGTTAGCCGATGTAGCCGCATGTAGCCGCATGTAGGTGATGTAAAGGTTATGTAAAACTTTAAAAGGCATAGATTTTACCAAGAGACTTAAGACTCGTCCGAGGAGCAATTTTGATGCTGTCTCATACCAAGATTGGCCGAGTTTGCATTACGGAGTTGAGCGAGGTGTATCTACACTGTAGATGCAGGCAGACACACGTAGCCGACGGGTAGATGCACTGCATCTACCTCACGTAAACGAACGTAGCCGGACATCAATCAACCGCGGCAAAGGTGCGTCTACATTAGAGCGTAGACGCAGATCGCCGGACGTAGCCGAACATCGCCACATGTCGGCACATGTCAATCAACGTAGACACAGGTGCGTCTACAGGGGGTCGGAACGCAGTGATTCAGTTGATGTGCTCATCCAGAAAGTAGCAACAGCCTGGGAAAGCTGATTTAGATTCTGTACAACGAGAATTAAAGAGGAAAAAAAGCTCGCACTATCAATGTCACCCTGGGGCTTCCCAGCCACAAATGTGACTGCCTGCATCCAGAAATCCTTCCCACCCCATGCCCCTGTCTACCAACCCCTCTTGTAGTCCACCACCATCTTCATAATAGGTGAATCAGGAATAGGGAGGTGCATGACCAAGCACTGTTGCAGGGTCAGATGGCTGGGATATGGAAATCTGTCCACATCCTCTTTCCGAGTCTGAAATTCAATGGTGTGGCAATATTGTCATGAATCGCCCGGGTTCTACTTTTTTGCGTGACATGTCTGTATGGATACAGACATGTCTTAGCGGCACGGGACTCTCATGACGCCACCACATGACCTTCTCACGGTTGAAACCCGGCCACGGATTCTAAAGCCGCAGACTTGGGGAGTCTGCGCCATGGGATACAGAAGACATTAGGGACTAGGAACCTGTACAGACAGATCCTAGTCCCCGGACACACCACAGATGACACAGAAGCATACACGAAGTACATGAGTGGTTGCAAACCGATCGGGGTTTGAACCACTGGATACAATGACACTCAGGATTAGGAAACCCGAACATCAGGTCTCCTAAGTCCTCCGACACCATGGAAACCGACACAGAGGAGTCTAGGAGTATCAGCATTGAGAGTGTCTGGATGGTCACCACCCAGAAGTTGCCTCTGTTTCTCCAACATTGCCATGTTGAGTATCTCTACCATTTTTAGAAGCCCAAGATCCTCATAGGTTGATGCTAGACCTGCCATAGTCTTTAGTGTGTCTGGATGGTCATCACCAAGAAGTTCCCTGTGTTTCGCTAGGAGCTCAGTGTATATCTCTTGTGCTTTCCGTGACAGGCCATTTCGGCCATATGTTGATGCCAAATTACTCATGGTTGGTAGAGTTTCAGGATGATCTTCACCGAAAAGCACCCTCTGCTTCTCTAACACCACAATGAACAACTCTTCTGCCTTCTTCAACTGGCCTTGTTGGCAGTATGTTGTTGCCAAATCAACCATTTTTGGTAATGCCCCAAGATAGGCTTTCCCTATTGCCTTCCTCTGCTTTACCAATTTCACAGTTTCAAGCCCCTCAGCCATCTGAACTTTGCCTAGCTGCCAATATGTTGATGCCAGACTGTTCCTGACTTGTAAGTATGGTATCAAGATGGTCTTGCCCTAGAATTCTACCTCGTCTCTCTAGGACAGCCACTCTGAACTCTTCTGCCTTCTTCAACTGGCCTAGTGCATGATATGTGGCTGCCAAGTCAGTCATGATATCCAGGGTATCCAGATCATCATCTCCCAAGAAAAGCCTCCTCTTTTCAAGCACAATAGCTTGCAGGTCTCTGACGAGTCTCAATTCACCAAGTTTGTGATGGACTTGTGCAAGAGTTTCTGTTGCCTTCCAGCTGTCTGGATGATTGTTGCTGAGCTGCCTCCAATTTTCTGCTTGTTTCACTGCTCCAGAAGCACTCCCAAAAGAGAATGGGGAGGCAATATTTTCGGGACCGGAACCCCCATGGTTTCATCAACCTGTGTATTTCCCAAATTTGAGATTAGCAAACATCAGATTGTGCACTTGATACTCACCAAATCACCATGTGAGTGTTGGACAGCATCTGACTTGTGCACAAAACTTCAGTATTGTGAATGTCAGAGGTATCATTCTAGTTCAAGTCAGCTGGATGCATGTTTACGCCGTGAAACTGTGTCACCAATTGTCCAAAGGAGTCCTGTATGTTCTCATCTGAGTTCCCGGCTTCGCTACAAATTGGCACTTCCAACGAGTTTATCTCAGAATCTTCGTTTTGAGCCCCCTCATCCCGGGCAGAACTTGGGCTGTCTACATCATTCTGGTCTGAAGTCTTTCTATGAAAGGTGGGTGTTGAATCATTTTTGCAGCGCAAATCTGTCAGAGAATCAGTGTGAAGTGTGTCTTGATTAGCTGCGGTGTCGCTGTGTATTTTTGACACAATGAATTACAGTCCATACTGTGCAATTCTTTAATGCCTTGCCTGTCCACACTGATATTCACCTCCCCATCCTGATAAAAGGTTGGGATAATATCCTCAAAGGAGCTCATGGCACAGACAGAAGAATGTGGTAGGAGTTCACCGGCACATGGTCTGTGAAAATGAGTTGATGGTTGAAATGGTGAAGTTAACTCAATGAGACTCACCTCCGTAACAACTGAAGGAATTCACGGAAACCTGGATATCTATGTATTGATGGGTAACTCTTTAGCCTACAAAAAGTTATGATGTCATACATAGTAGACTGATTGTTCCAATTGTGGGACCGTGTCAGTATAATATACCTCCTCCTCCTCCTCCATGTTTGCACAGACCAATATTGTCAGTCGAGTTTTTCAAACCAAGTTGAAATACCACTGAGAATCATAGTATCAAGGAGGTCAACACCATCATGGTCCAATGGTGATTCTGGTTCATTGAGAGGACCAAGTGTAAGGATGTCAACACCGATATCCTTGAGCACCTCGGTCATCTTGCCACACAACTTCATGGCGCTCATGGTGAGCCAGAATCCAGGAAGATTGAGAATTCTGGCCAGGTATCTTCTGCAGAGTGCCTTTGAAAATTTTGATGCTCCACTTGAATTCAATCATAATTATTGTCTCCCACAGAATTTACTACCACTCACAAAGAATCATGTTCAATTAATAGATGTTCAATAACACCGAGGTCCCTGTCCTGACAGCTGAACAGTTCTGAACCTGAAACCTTTTCCATTATGATCGAAGCTGTAGTATCTGTCAAGCAATTTGTAGCCAAAATCTGCGAGAAGGTCCATTCCTCGTTTGGAGACCCTGTTGAACGGTTCCATGACGTGGAAACGGTGTCCATGGTAGGAACATTGTCAAAGCATTCCATGCAGATGAAAATTAGCCAGAGGCCAGGAAACAAGGTAACAAGATCTACAATTTCCTTGAATGCTTGACACTGTGTATTACCAGATTCTGCGCTGTGCAATGTGAGTACACCGGAACATTGATTGAATAAAACATACGCACGGCAGAGCATATGTCATGAGCTTCCAGCATCGTTTCTCGAGTTTTGGTGGGAGTGATGTGTGCAAGAGCTGCAGTCGCAGAACCCTGTTCTCATCATCTCCGAAGTAAGATTTGATTTTGAGAGCTACTACTATCCCCCCCCCCTAGTACTCGGACACCTAAGCAAAATTTGTGAATAACATTTTATCCAGAGGGTTTGGGCTCAGGCTAAGTACCTAGATCGTTAGTAATTTGTCTTTTACCCCTGTTTCAGTTTTTACTTCATAGGAAACGAGTAAGAATTGGGCAAACGGCGTCGATTTTTCGGAGGTGATCAGGTGTCCGAGTACTAGGTAACACGTCAACTTTTGATTGCTGGCTCCCTATATGACCGCCCCATGGTTGTGGTGCCTCCAAACTTCATAGGGTGGAGTACCTCAATAGGTAGTATAGTATGGATGAAGGGGAGGCCAAAGCACCCACACAGTGGTCGACAGGCAGCAGAGAATTTCTAGTCATCATTTTCGAATTTAAGAGATCAATTTGGCAGGCATGGGATGATCTTTCGGTCCGTTCTGAAGGCTACAAGACAGCTATGCCTCTGAATTTTTATATGAGCATTCTTGTGATGCTACGGCATCTTCTGGATGTGCTCATTAGGTCATATGACTCTAAGAGGATGGTGCAGAGCTTTAAAATACGCAAAATGAGCGAAAATCACAAGAGTCGTCAACTCTTCGCCGTGATATATATCCTCAGGAAAAAAGATCGCAAGGCTCTTTTGTTCTATATCTCTAGGGAACCTCCTAACGTTTAATTTAAGCCAAAAAACTCAAGAAATGGTCCAGTATTGGAGGAGAAATGTTGGTTTGTCCGAGTTCTAGGTTTGTCCGAGACGGTGGGGGGGGATAGTATGTGAGGCCCTAGCCCCAAGCTGTGGGCAGCGCGGTTGGTCTGCTTCTCCAGGACCCTTCCCAAGGAGGTCTACACTCAATTCATTGTGTGGCCTGGAGAAGGTGAAGACAAAGCACTGAGTATGACTGCCCATCTCCCTCCCTTGTAGCTGGAAGGCTCTGACGTCATCGGAACAACTTGGGTGGCTACATTCTGAGGGCTCCACTGGACGAGCTCACTGCATAAGGCCATTTTCAGCAGTGTGGGGTGGAATGAGTGGTGGGAATCAAAAGAGTGTTGCTATGACATGCCAATCTTCAACTGATGAACATCGCCTGCTGCCTATCTGACTGTCATCTACAACAATCTCTTTATGACCTATTCATGTTCGTGCCGAGGATCCAGATACCTTTATCAATACAAGGCTGTGTGGTTGTCAAGAGAGGGATCATCAGCGCGAGACAAATCCAAATGTTCGTAACTTATAGACGATCTCCTGTGAGAAGTAAAAAGGTAGCGGCAGGGTCATTCCCGCTACCGTAAGGTACGGGTCTTAGGGAGCCCTAACTTCAGCCACTTGCAGAGCATCACATTTTCGTCATCTATTTTTGCATAAGCACTGATCTCTCTGCCAAAATATGTGGACGGCACAAAAGCCGAATGATTGTCGATGCTAACTCATAATCTTGCTGAGAGCAATCCCCCAAAATTCTCGCCCGATGTCGGATGGACACGTAACCGTCATTCAGCCATCAAGACGTAACTTGCTTTCTCCTCCCATGTCGCCCACATCACTTTCTGCGATCCGTGTCATTTACTCCTCCCACCATGACCTAGAAAACGAGAAAAGCAGTATACCCAGATGCAAAAAGGGACATATAGCCCATGCACAAAAGGGATACATGCCGTACTCTTAACGGTCTCAATCATCATATTCCAGCCGTCGAATGCCCACCGCTGTTGATAGGGGTTCACGATGGACTTTCCCTCTATATCTCTTTTCCCTTTGGCCACCTCAGCAGCCACATTAGTTAGACGTGTATCAGTCCCTCCATGGCGCTTCGCTGTTATATCGGCTAAAAGATCCGACAACATTGGTATCTCTTCGGGACGTTCAGGGCAGTAATGCCGTACCTCCGGTTCTTCCCGCGGGCACAATAACATTGCATTCAACTTCTCTTGAACCTCGCTAGGGACTCTTGTCCCACAATTCCTCAGTCGCCAATACTGGCGCATTATTCCACAACCCCGGTATTTAGACCTGCAGGTTAACATACAGCACGTTGGGATAATATCAGTAAATCTCACTCCCTCATACTCGATTCTGGACACCAGGCCGCCCTGGGGCTCTGAATGATCTCATTTGACCCACCGATATTTTTTCCTCTTTTTATTATCGCTCTAGCTGGGAAATGTTTGGCGGGGTACTCAGGTTGTGAAGTGGTGAAAGGAAGACAGTATCCGTAGCATACAAGTGACACATGTATGTAGTACGGGCCCCGGCTGTTTCTTAACGGGACCGCACCAGTATACATCCTCCTCCTCTTCCTCCATTGATCCCTGCTTTGAAATCTTTCCCCTGTCTCTCGGCTTGGTTCTGTCTCTGAAGTCTTGGCTTCTCAATTGTCACTTCGGGGTTCTGTGCATTCGATCAGGTGACTCGAGGTTGATAAAATATTTCTGTGCCTTGTTCGTGCCGCGGGGACTGTTGTGCTGGGAACACCGTTGCCAACAAGCACCGAGGAACTGCCGATACACTTGGAACTGGTGTGGGCCAGAGAGGGCAAGCCCGGCCTCCTTGCCGAACGGCTACCTCCTTTCTTTCTGTCCCCGTCGTCACGCTCCAGCATCCTGCGCAGTTCCCCGCGCCAACCTAGTCTACTCATCCTCGCAGTCCAGTGCCGTAGTCTGGGCAAGTCCTTTCGTGTATGCCAAGGGCATTTGTTGCCATATCCTCAAGAACACTGTGAAGCATTTGACCCGCCGCCTCAAGAAATTTTCGTTAATTAGTTACCACAAGTGGCAAGAACACCACCTCAAATTCTGTCCAAGTACTCGGTGGTATCTCCTTTAACTACCCCTCCCCTTTCCATGGGAGTGCCACCTCAACCGCTACCTCAAACGCGCCGCCTCCGGCTCCGCCCCCCTGCACTGGAACATCCGCACCCGCGCCTTCCTCTACGGCGGCCCGAACGATATCACCATTCCGCTCCTCTCGACGGACCTCGCAGAGCCCGCGACCTTCCCCCTCATCACGCACATGTACATTAGCGCCGTCGCCTGCACGAACATCGACTTCCCGTGGAAGTTCATGGTCGTGAACGCTGCGGGTATCCGCGTGCGCGACGTGCTCGACGCCATCATCGATAACTTTCAGTGCTATGTGTTCCGCGGCGAGTATGAGCGGTGGCCCGAGGCGCGTCAGAAGCGCGCGGAGCTGGAGTGGAGGCTGCGCGGTGGGGAGGCGAAGCGGGACGGGCTGCGCAGGCTCGACTATTTGTGCGGGCAGCATTGCTTCCGCGGGTTGGAACCTAATCCCGACCGCACGGGCTGGACCTTGTATGTGGGGTCTGATTGGTAGCTCCCCACAGTCGTTGGCATGGAGATGCGTTCCACTTGTGGATGCGTCTTTTGGATGGTGACGTGATGTGTTTTCCGTCTCTGCCGTTTTCTCGCTTTTCATGCATACTCCTCACTCCTGCAATGACCTTACGAAACTCGCATCCCATTTGTATTCTTATTTTGAAATTCATGCGTCTTCGGATTCGTGCCTTTCGCAGACGTCGAAAAGATGTGCGCACTACCAACGGATCCGAGTCATATTCGGTGCGCTTTCGGCACAGATAACAATCTGGGCAGAAAAGCATCATCGTGTCCAGTCTCTCTGGAAATTACCCCCCACCCATCGTAGACTGCCTGGTGGCTCAGATCTCAAAGGTCTAAACTACGAGCTATACTGACGACTCGAGACATTCTGAATCTGTCTTCCTCCTAACTTGAAGACTCCTAATAAATCTATTTATTGTCTTTCCTGTCCTGGACGCAAATGAGCCAGAGTTGAGATTCGTCTCCACCATGCTGACTGCCATGGTTTTAGGCTACTAGTGTCATGAGCATGTGTCCCTCCTACTACGCCCGGCCGTATCGGCTCGTAGACAAGACTAACGCCCGATGGAAACACGTGGCACCAGGGGCAAAGACTTAAACGCATATGTGAACCATATGTGTTGGTCTTTGCCCCCGGTGTGAGCAGTCCCAAGTTGATTTGAATGGTGACACGAGGTTGGATAATCTTCTTTCAAGGTCGTCACTTTCAAAGGTTGCTCTTCGGTGTCTCACAGTACGTCTCGGAACCCAACGCTCACCTAGACTGAGGCTGTTGCAGCCGCTACGGGTTCCCTGCCGGCCGCAGACTCGGACCCTGATCCTCAAAATAAGAACGAACTCACCGAAACGACGGTGGTTAGTACATGCGTTCCTGTACATTGGACCCCCACCGACTCACGCACCCTCTTTCTCAGTACACCATTGATCCAATGACCGGAATCCACGCTAGCTGGGTGAATGCCGACAACAGTAGGTCTTCGCGCGTTAGATCTTTCGTGAATCTTGGAATTCTTGCTCGCTTTCTAGCCGTATACCCCGTTCTTACGCTGATCAACGCCAGGGACCCAACCAACCCCTCTGTGTTGACGCTTAGCGGTAGTCCCAGCACGCTGCCGCAGCAATCCTCAGTTTTCTCTTTAGTGGTAAGACACCTTCGTCCTGCACGATGCTAAATGTGATTGACCTTGTAGGCTCTCAAATTCGATATTTAATTGCAGAAACTGTCCGAAATACCCTTGATCAGATTATCTGGGTGAATTTGAACCTTACTTGTCTTGAGCGCCAGTCACTTCGTACAACTGGATAATTGTGATCTTCGTAGCTTTGCTGGTACTCCCATTCAACAGAGCTTCGGCACCGGACGGTATATGGTTGTGCACTATTCCGAGTGTGAAACATAATGACCCCCCGAGGCAGCCGAGCAAAACGTACCATATTGCCATTCGCTGGTGTAAAAGTTCCCATGGTAATGGACCTAAGTACTGTGGAGACCTTCGCCAGCGACGCCGCCTCTATACTAGGCAAATTGGAATCGATTCGAGTCAAATCTAAGGCTGCAGTTGAGAATCTCTTCGCGGGTACCTCGGCTCAGTTCAATGTCAGCTGTGCTTACCGGGAAAGCAGTGAAGGAGGACTTACAGTGTCTGGTGGTAGAGAGTAATCAGAGATGTTGATGAGCGTCGAGTCGATCACAGCAGATATCCACTGGAAGCCTTGTTGATGACGATGCTGATGGACACTGATAGCAGAAAGTAACCAGATCATAGATGTCGATGACCGTTTGCGTCGATTGAAACAGATTCTTGCACACGCCTCGTTGGAGGCTGAGGTGACAATTGGACTTGAAACGATTGCAACCAAGAGGCTCAACTTTTTTGCTCCCACATCTTCCGGCGAGTATCCTATGTAGTTGACCGGGTCAGCATCTCTGCCGGCACCTATATCCACTATTGTCAAAGATCAAATCATTGCCGTGAAGCCTCTGTGAGAAACCGCATCCAAATTGGGTGAGGTCGGTTAGAATCGGAGAGATTAGTAGTGGAGTCGGCTTATTTTAAAAGCGAATGGCTGGGGTATTGGAGAAAATTCCAAACATCGGCCCCAAGCAGCGGCAGAGACTTTTTGAGGGGATTACCAGAGGCTCCTGGAGTTGAGCGGAGTATTTTAGGCACCGTACAGCCGATATCATCTCGGTGCTTTATAGGAAGCGACGATCTGGAGCGATGTTCCCGAGTCGCGGTTCTGACGGTGTAGAAACAGCGCCGGGGGAGACGCAGTGATATGGATACTGTGACAGGGGACATGAGAGGGGCCCCGATGGAGGGCCTGCCGTCTTATTTTCCATAGAAGAGGGGGTAGAAGAGTTCGCATAGCACTTAGAGCCGCAATTGTGGAGGAAGCTGTAACGAAAGCTGTATTCAAACTCCGCGACGGGTGACGATGTGATCATTTTGATCCCGCCACTGATCATGATGGACGTTTTTGCTTTCCCGTTGTGTTCCAGTTGCTCCTCCGTTTTGACGCCGCGATTGAGTAGGACCGGTCTCAGTTTGTCCGATGCTCTGTTAGCTCACGTACGGACTCCGCGGCCGGGGCAGTACACGCTGCGCACCCGGCGCAGCAATTGCTAGTGGCGTTCTCTGCAGATATAAGAAGGTTCCTTGGTCAAAGGTTTAACAATGAAATTATGACCGAATCTCCCGGTGACTCAGGATCTCGAGGGAGGCCTGCCTCATATCTCCACAAGGCATGCCTCAACTGCAGGTGAGGGATCAACTTTTTCGTCGTTTCGACGCTAACAACTCCTTCTACAACAGACGTCGCAAAATTGTTCGCTCTACCCTTACTCTGCGTCGCGATAACTTTCGTGCTCATGATAATACAGGGCTGCGACGGCGAGCGTCCTATTTGTCGTCGATGTCGTGTTCAGCCGCCCAGGTCTCTGACCCCCTGCACATACTCACACACACCGGTTGGCGGCGGCGTCTCTCCACAGCTGGAGGAGGTCATGGAATCGATGCAAAATAGAATCCACGAGCTCGAGCACCAGCTCGAGCTTCTGAGTGGACAAGACCCGTCGAAGGTCTTCCTCAGAGAACCGTATTCGAATCGCTCGAATCAGCCGCTCCAGGAGCAGCACCTAGCAACAGGCGAGTCAGGTTTTGCGTTCTTCCACATTCCTCAATTCTGAAATCATTTACAGAGTCCGATACTTGGGATAATCCTATGCAGTTCTTTGGGACCCCAAGTCCTATAGAGGTGGGGAGTTCTAATGTGTGTTCCGCGATTCGCAAACCTGAATCGTATCCAAGGAACCGCTCGAATTAACTGAGGCACTGTAAGCTATCCATTCCATTGAGATTCCCACCTACTGACGTGATCTAATGCTATTAGTATCGATATCTTCCTCCGCCACTTCTCCCGGCACCCGTTCTTCTTTTTGGATCCCACACACTTCCAACAATCGGCATTGCTGCCGGATATCTTTCCACGCGGGCTTCTAATTGCGGTCGCTCTCTGGGCCAGTCGCGTGTCGACGAATCCTCTCGCCGATAGCAGATACTCGGAAGAGGAACTGCTGTCGCGGACTGTGCATCACGTCGCTCGAGATGTTGCCACGGGTGCAGCCTCACCGCAGCGCATTCTCCACATGATCCAAAGCGAAGTTCTTCTATCGCTGTATTACTTGGATTCTGGACGCCTGTCGGAAAGCAACTATCACCGTGCCGGCGCAACATCTCTGGCGTTCAGCGCGGGCCTCCACCAACTCGGTGCCTCCGCACACAATCCTACATCGGCAGTTCAAGATGCCAGGATTTCGGTGCAAATGGGTGCTATCCCCGGGACGGAGATGATCGACTCGTTTTGGAGTGTTCTACTCATAAACAACTACTGCGTCGCTGCCTCTAATACACCCTCGGGGATCCCCTGCGACACGCCGATCAGCACTCCTTGGCCGACGGTGGGCTCGTTCAACTATCTCAATCCTGGTTTACTCAATCCTCCGCAGCATTTGCCCGATGGTGCACTGTTCTCTGTGCCTTTTATTGACGGAGATGATGTTACGGGCCATTCGCCCTTGACACTATTGGTAAAGGCGTCCATCCAGCTGGAACGCACCATGGCCTTTACTGCACGCAATCCGGGTATTTTTGCCTCCCCTCTTTCAAGGGAATTAAAGTCTTACTTCCGTAGGCGCAGCTCTCCCTCATTCACCCGAGTTCTGGGCAATTGAGTCCCGCCTCGACACATTTCGCGGCCATCTCCCCCCCGTTGATCCCGCCCGCCCCACGGACCATCTTTCACTCGTAACGCACGCCTTCGTGAACGTCGCCATCCTCCGTCTCCACGCCCCGTATATCGACCTGTATACGGAGGCGCGCTCCAAGTGCCTCGCCGCTGCGAGCTGCGTCGCTGTGCGCCTCGCCGATGCGCGCCTCGCGGAGTGGGAGATGACCGATCCGATCCTGGGGGTGCGTTTAGCTCCCCGCACCACCGCTCGCCTAAGTTACTGACGGGCATCTCCATCCCATCCAGCCGCTGCTCGCCGTCGTCGCAGACGTTCTCATTGCTGACCTCACACACGCTGGACAGAAAGCGAACACGGACCTGCAGACGCTCTTGTCGACAATGCAAGCGCTCGCCCGGCAGAGCCCTCTCATCCGTGCGTCGTCACACCCACTGGTATCTTACCGATATTAATTTTCTCTGCCCACATACTAGAAGAGTACCTGACAATCACACAACAACGATACACGTCTGCGCAGGAGAATCTGGGCCTCTTTGGGCTCTTATAGAATATTCCCCGACTTCGATTCCTTATCAAGCAATAACTCTCTGTCGGTTGGGTTCTCGTTTCCCCAGCTCTTTTCTTAACGGGAGAGGTCAGCCGACTTGGTCGGTCCAATGATCGGGGGGCGGGTTTCTGGAGACGTAAGAAACACCCCGTGAGGAGGACCCATAAGCGCCCCTTTCGCTCTCTACCTAACGTTCCACAAAAAAAAAAAAAAAAAAAAAAAATCGTTTCATACAAGTTCGATAATCGTTCTTAGGTAGTTAGGATTCTTGTAATTTAGCTCTTCGTCTACGATAATATCGATTGCTACTAGGCTAGTAACAGTCCTGGCCCGCTCAAATCGCCGATGAAACGATTCAACAATTCAGATGACGTTGATGATAAGAACAATAATAGGATCAAATCGATCTTAGCTCTGTAAATTTAGACGGATGGACGTAAGGAGTCAAGTGTTTGTCGACCTAGACCTAGATCGGTACCAGGAATTCCCGATCACGTACTTAAGTGAACAGGTTTATAAATTATACGAATCCCAAAGCCCCATTACTCGTCAGAATCGGGTCGGCACTTTGGTTAGGCCGATGATCGCGGATTCTCTCCGATTCTCCGACGCGACTGAGCACTCGAAACCGAAATACGAAACAGTTTTGGTCTTTGACTCGGGAAAAATGCTTGGTTTCCTCGAACTAAAGCTTTAGGCCTTGCGCGTCCGAGGAAGATTTTGGGTGACGGTGATCAGCTCCAGGTCGAGATAATAATGACCAATTCGGATTTTGGTTGTATCACTTCGAGCTTGGACCATCCTTAGGTGTTAGAGTTCATTATTCGGGTCCTGGGTTACAAGCGTGGCGCGCGACTGCGGAACCGCGGATGTGGAGAGTGCGGAGCTGGGTTGGAGTGGGTTGGAGCAAGGTAGAAAGGTAGAATGGACAGTAAAATGTATAAAACAGGTAGCGAGAGGCGGTTACTAGCCTCACAACATTATGAACAACAGACGGGATCCCTGGATTTCTAGTGCTTGCTGTTCTCTCGACTGCGAACGGAATTTTGCGCTAACATTAGGCTCGCGACCAACCGCGTTCGCCTTCACGTGGCTGCGCTTATCATTTGACAGCACACTGATCTTGCTTGCCCTTGTGATCAGTGCGTGAGAAACGACTACTAGTGACCTACTCAACTGTTAACGCGTCATCACGTGTCCTCGGGTCAAATGTCAATGCACCGCCGGATCCCGGCCGACCGCTTTCATCCGCTCCCATCCCTTTTCGACGCCATCCCATTTATGAACAACTTCAGGCTCAGCTCCGGTGGTGAGAACATTGTTACATTGAACTGTATCCCGATGAATGATCGACGCACTCCCTTGATCTCCGTTACCCATCGGCGTGTCTGCGACATCCGTTACCTATCGGCTTGTTTCCGCAGCCATATCGGGCTGTACGTATGAAATGGTTGTTGGGCAATAAAAGCCCCAAAGGTCTCGCAACATTCTCTACTCCATTTCTCTTCACCCCTTGACTTCTTCCTCTGATGCTTTTCATCCTGCCGCTTCTTGCGTTTTCGCAGACAACCTTTGCCTTTACTATTCCGTGCCCCGACCGCACGAGCCATACGATTCGATGGGTTGACTGTCACGACAAGGTCCCTGAACCACTTGTACCGGTGCTCAATCTCACGGATACAACGACCAACGCGACGCTCCCGTCGAACCTATTCTGCGGCGAGATGGATGTTCCGATGGACTACACCAAGCCGTTTGATTCAGTCAAGAACAACATCACAATTGGCTTTGCGATGAACCGTCCCAAGAAACGGCCGTCGGGTCTCATTTTCTAGTTCGTTTCCATCTCTTAATAATTTCCTCCATGTCCTGATATCATCTTCCCAGTCATGCTGGTATTTCGTTTTCAACTGTGGTCTGTGATGTTCTCTTATACCGGTCATCAGGTGGTCCAGGAGAGAATGCGGCAGCTCAGGCCTGGGCAAACGCGTTGGGTCTTGATTCCTCCTTTGCCGGATTGGAGGACTTTGATTTTTTGGGTGCGTCTTTCGAGATGTTTGTTGGGTCCAACTGACGATGTACAGCTATCAACACCCGTGGGATTCAGCTCTCGAATCCCCTCAATCTCTCCTCTGGCATTTTCTTCAATAATGTTTCCTTCGCTTTGTCAGTCGTCGTCCACTCATCCAGGCACTCAGCGTGCTAATGATAGCATACAGCCCGACGTCGCAGTCAGAATTCGACCAATATCAGGCAGCCATGACGAATTTCCTCGATGCGGCCGCCAAGGACAGCACCCCTGCGGGAATCCTGCGGCATGTCGGGACGAAAGAGGTCATTCAAGACTGGGACACCGTGCGCGCTGCTCTGGGTTACGAGAAAGTCAGCTTCGCGGGAGTTTCCTAGTGGGTGCCAGTTCCTGGACAAATCTCGCATAAAGGGCTGATTTTGGTGGTTCATGCAGTGGAACGTTCGTAGGCATGGCCTATGCAGCGCGCTACCCCCAGCGCGTCAACCAGTTCGTCATTGATGCGGTTATCCCGCACGGCATGGTATGTTGATCAACCTTCATCACCATTATGGGACTTAACGGAGGCATCCCACGCAGCCGTACCAGGACATGATTACGCCCCAAGTTGCCGACGCGAACCGTCTTGTTCAGCGGGCGGATGCCTTCTGTCTCACCGATCCGACATGTCCGTTCCACGGGCAAGGTAACGGCAGTGTCGTCAAGGTCTGTACATGTATCTCGAGCGACAGGGACTCCCTTGACATGATATTATTCTTACAGGCCTGGGAAACGGTCCTCACGCAAGCAATCCAAGCGCCGCTCCCCGCGCTCAGCTGTGGCCCAGGGACCGGCTGCAACTCTCCGGTTACAGCGACGGATCTGCGCCAGGGCCTCGCATTCATGTTCCGCTCCAACCCGGACTTCCCGCTATTCGCCGCTGCACTGAATGCGTCGCTTCATGGGGACGCCAGCTTGTTCGCATATCAGCCGTTAGTCGACATTCGCGAGAGCGTTGTGACCCCGCTCCTCTGTTCGGATCTCAGTGCGTTGGTCTTCCTTCCGTCTCGTTTCTCCGGCTAAATTGCATCTCAGGACTCGATGAAAATCTCAAGACGTTCGCCGGATGGAATAATCTGACCATCAACGCCCAAAGTGTGGGTCAAACCTCCGAATGCACTGTCCTCTAATCATTCTTCTGACTTGATCGAATAGAGCGATCCCTTGAACATCGTCTACTCGCAGACCTGGCAGCTTATCCTCCAATGCTCGGTCTGGCCACACCCCACCCCTGAGCACACCACGCTGCCGACCAAACTCAAGCTCATGTGGATGACCTCCGACTTTGACTTGAAGCGCGTATGACCAATTTGTCCCAATTCCTTTTAATTTACGCTTCTCCCGTCCGTGCAGCCTCCCGACAGAGTTGACCACTTTCGCGTGGCAACAAGCCCCGGAGTCTACTCTCGTCATCCGGCACGGCGACGACCACACCAACATTCTCAGTACGTCTTCCATCCTCCGTCCATCCGTTCCCCCAGAAACTAACTGTGAAATGCAGTCCCAGCCCCTGCAGCCGCTGCAGGTGACGTCGCGCGGCACTTCCTGCTCACGGGTGAAATGCCCAAACCGCGCTCGGACCCGAATGTCACCATTGTTGGGCCGGGGGGAACTCGCCCACCCGTTCCTGGGGCATACGACGTGCATACGGGCGCTGTTGCCGGAGATTTCAGCACGATAGAAAACATTGTGTAGCCGCGTATGTTGGTCCTTGTGACAATCGAGTATTTTACTCTGGTTTCCAATTGTTAATCCCATCCCGAAGTTGTTCAGGAGGAAATGCCGTTACGCACATTATTCAAACCGGTGTGGGACTCCGACCCGAAAAAATTATCCGCGCGACTCGGTTGACAAACATCGAACTTGGCTACGAGATCCCGTCACAGATATGTGACTGGGCGCGTGAATATTCAAAGCCCTTCGAGTACACAGCCTCTCCACTTCGGTGCCGTCGAAGACGCCGGTTTGGTGCCTTGACCGTCCAAAAATAAGTGTTGGATTCGTTTACATAAATAGTGAGAAGTCGAGTATTGGGGCTTAACACAATTCCCATCGCAATGGCACTCAACCCCTCTCAAATCGCTACCTCTTGGCTCAAGTCCTTCGGAGAATTCCTTGAGGCTGGCGACATAGCTGGGGCGGTATCTTGCTTTGTTCCTGACGGCTACTTGCGCGATATACTTGTCTTCACTTGGAACAACCGCACTTTGGCCGGGCAGGCGCGGATTGAATCCTTTTTGAAGGCCACCCTGAAGCCCGCGGCAATTAGCCAGCTCATACTCGACACCAGAGCGCATCTAGGGCCCGAACTCGGTCCAGTAACGCATGCTGCCTCGGGTGCGTCCTCTGGATTCACCTTCGAAACTTCGGTCGGCTATGGGCAAGGTTACTTTTCGCTGGTGGAGACTGCGACCAGCGAATGGAAAGCGCTGACAGTGTTCACCATGCTTGCGGAAATCAAAGGCCACGAAGAATCTGGGCCTGACAAGGGGGTATATGGAGGCCATACGCTTGCGTGGCACAATGTCCACCGCGAGCGGCGGGAGGCCATCGAGCGTGACCCGCAAGTATTGATCAGTGCGCAGTCATTATTTTTCTCACTTGAGCGAAACTTAATTCAGTTGCAGTCGGTGGTGGACAGACCGGGTTGAATGTAGGGGCCAGATTCCGACAAATGAATATTCCCTCCCTCATCATTGAGAGGAAACTGCGAATTGGAGATAACTGGAGGCAGCGATACCCAATGATGACTCTACACACGATCAAATCGCACCACCCAAGTGATTTCGCATGTTCAGTTTCTATCCGTCCTGTATTTGACCGTCTCCTCCCAGTGTTATACCAACCCTACCCCGAGAACTAGCCGATCTACACACCTCGGGACAAACTGGCTAATTGGCTCGAACAGTACGCCATCTCTCAAGATCTTGTCATATGGACGAACTCCCGTGCACTTCCTACTCCCACGTACAATGCCGTGTCGAAGCGCTGGACCGTAGTCATCGACCGTGCGGGCGAGAAGATCACTCTCCATCCAAATCACATCGTTCTCGCAGCAGGTACCTTCGGTGCCCCACGCTTCCCATCCATCACGGACATCAGCCTTTTCAAAGGGAAAACTATTCACGCCGCGACGTACGCCGGTGGAAAGGAATTTGTCGGAAAGTGCACACTCGTCGTTGGTGCGGGAAATAGTTCGGCAGACATTTACCAGGACCTCGTCTTTCATGGTGCGGCAGGAGTTACAATGCTCCAGCGCTCTTCGACGTGCGTCGTGTCGGTCGAGAGCACCGCGCGAATGCTAAGGAGGGTTTGGCCTGCGAATGTCCCGACGACCGTGGCAGATTTCAAGTCGCAGGCCCTCCCGTTTCTTCTACTTCGTGAGATTAGAAGGGCTACCACGGATCATCTGTGGGCGGAGTAGGCTGAGAGGCACAAAGGCTTACGGGAGGCCAGATTGAAACTGAACATGGGAAAAGATGGGAGCGGCCAGTATCCGATGGTGTTTGAACGTTTCGGAGGTGAGTTCTTCGTCGACATCTGTGTCCTAGTATTGAACCTGAATATAGGCTACTGTGAGTGAGTCGAGCCGCCTAAACCCTTATTTACTATTACACTAGGGCTCGACGTCGGCGTTGCAAATCTAATTCGCAACGGGAAAGTGAAAGTCAAGCAAGGTGTCGAGATTGCTCGGTTTACGAAAAACTCTGTCGTGTTCACGGATGGCTCATCTCTGGAGGTGGAGGCCGTGATCTTTGCGTACGTCTCCTAATTTAATACTTGCTGGAATGAATATGATTAATTTCGTCAGGACATCATACGAGAATATCCGCGATACAATGCGAACTGTATTTGGGGACGCTGTCATCGATCAGACACGCCAAGTCTGGGGGGTTGACGAGGAGGGTGAGTTGAACGGGTGCTATGGCCCATCGGGGCATCTCGGCGTAAGTCAACTCAAGTTATTTCACAAAAAGCAAACATAAAGCACAAAGTTTCACTGAGATACCCAATCTTAATTAGCTTTGGTATGCTGCTGGCGATTTTGGCACCTCACGTTTATACTCCAAGCAGCTGGTATGTTGTCTGGTCCAAATCAGCCGTGCTTCGAGCTGAAGGCCTTTCTCAGGCGTTGGAAATCAAGGCGATCGAATTGGGCCTCCTCACGTTTTAGCATTGTGTATACTTTGTTAGCGTCGTGTATCATTTTTGAAAAAAATTTGGGGCCTGATTGCGGGCCATTCAGAATTACCATGCCTCTTCCCATATTCTTAGAGTCCTAGTTTCATGCGGAATTTACGTCTATTTGGTATACATGTGGACGCGAAGCGATGCGCACGTGCCCCACCATTCACCCAATTCCAACTTGATTTGCACCACACCACAGTGTCAGCGATCCAGCGGGAAGAGCCAAACTGTCTTTTCCTCCCCTCTCCTACCTACGCCTGCAGAGGCCCAGCAACTGTCTCACATCCTTCGCTCCAATTCTATGCCTAACGATTACAAGGCATCTGACTAGGGCTCCGAGCCGCACGGCCCGTCGACGGGACGGGTCAGAAAACGGCCGTCATCTCAACCAACGGAGGTCACCCGTCCGTCAAGGGTTCAGCCAGGAGGGGCCGACGGACGGGTCCCGTCCGTTCCACCCGTTACGGCCGTCTGACGGGGAAATTTGGTGAATAAAACCCTGTACACATCACAAACATGATTGAATAATTTCAATGCACAGAGGTATGCTACAACGAGTCTTCAAATGCCTTCGCCTTCGCCTTCTCTTTCTTTTTAGACACCTCCCGAGCCACACGTAACCGTGCCTTCACAAACATGAGAACTTCAATAGTCTCGGCCTTCAAGCTTGCATGACGAAGTCCAATTGTGTCCCTTCCGCCGGAAAAAACCCTTTCAACTGCGACCGCAGAGCCTATGGGAATAAATGAGCATTGTCTCTCGCGCAAAATAAGAGCACAGACCTGGGATACACAATACATCCCGGGCGAGTTGATACAGATTTGGAAATCTGTGGCGCCGGGCGTACCACCACTGCAGCGGGTCCGTATCTTCGAATGGCTCAGGAATACTTGTGAGTCTAAAGTAATCCTCTAGCTCATTTTTCGAGATGGCAGTAGAGGTTGTTGGCCCCCCGTAATGTTTAAAAACATTAAACTTCACCGGTGAACCAGATGGTGAGTCATGTACTCGGGATTCCGGGACGGAGGTTTGTGACGAATTGGAATAATGGGCCTTGAAATGTGCCTCCAGTGCAGCCTTCGATTTATCGAGTCCTGCGAGAAGGTCTGCGTCCTCGGCATAGTCTTCCCGTAACCCATTGTATGAGAGCCGTGGATCCAGTACTAAAAAAATGGGCTCAGAAGTCGGCACACAATCAAGTAACGCAAAAAAAACCAACACGTTGCCCATGAATAATATCGTGATTCATCAAATTTGGTGAAATAATCACTCAATTTGCGATGAGCGGCGACAAGTCCCTCGAGAAGAGCGGGGTCAGTAGTCTGTGGTAATTCTGCAATATTTGTCTTCAGCTCATCTTGCAGCCAACGGAAGATGGCGTGCGTCGTAGACAACATTGGCTGCTTCGTCGTTGACATTTTAGTGGTTGCAAAGCGATAGGACTTGAGCCATTTGGTAACCTGGGTCAATGCGGCCCACTCAGTTGGTGAGAGAGAATGCTCGGCCGAATCCTCATTCTCAGTGACGTAGTTGAGGATGGGTATGCGGAAGTCCAAGGAACGACCTGTGACTTTATAAGTTCAATAAGAACAACACTAAGATAAAGGGCGCACGAAGCATTTGATGAGTCGAGGACCACCGGGTTTTAACATCGAGAATCAGCATGAGAAATTTACTTTCGGGCAGAGCTGTTTTAACTGCCTCCTGCCATCGCTTCCGTCGTTGTGGACTGGATCGGGGATGTCGAATAATTTTTCGGAGCTTGGTGAATAAAAGGGCAATGTCTGTGAGCACTGTTTTCGATGTTTGTTGTAAATTAAGTACCTTGAAAATGGCGGCACCAATGAGACTGTCGGGTGTGAGATAACCACTGTCAGAAGGATCCTCTGTGTGCCCCACCTCTTCCAAAGGAACAAGAAAAAAACTACGAGTTGAACGTCTAGTTAATTTCTGTCTTCCCTGCGCGTATGTACTACACACCGCTGTGTGGACGGACTAAAAGGAAGAAACAAAACTCCGAGTTGACCGAAGTTAATTTCCGTCTTCCCTGAAATCACCACACACCGCCGTGTGGCGAGACAAGGTCCCCGAAAGCACTGACACATGTCAGTTGGACCCGTCAACCCGTCGACGGCCGGGGACGGGTGTTGCCGTCGACGGGTCTACCCGTCCCGTACCCGTCCGTTACGAAGGGATACCTTATCGCTTGTCGGCCGGGTCCCGTCCCCGTCAGACGGGACCCGTCGCCGTTGCTGACGGCGACGGCTCGGAGCCCTAGGCATCTCATTTGCGGTCCATAATTGCGTCCTCCCCTGCCGATATGCCGCGTTATGATACCGAAATCCGGAGCCTTCAGCAGATGTTGAATCGCCTAGTCTCGGAGCGCGACGTTTTACAGTGGTACACCGATCAATGCCGCGGTGTCTTCGCTCCAGTGAGGCGGCTGCCCCCAGAAATTCTGGCAGAGATATTCACTTTGTGCTCCTCGACGAGGGCATCATACTTGTTCTGTGATAGGGCCCAATACGCTGCCTCCAATGCATTCACCGGTCAACAGCACCTCATAAACCTGCACGGTCATCACCACTCCGTCCTTGTGGGCCAAGATCGAAGTAGATACAGAAGTCGACGTAAGAATGGACCCCAAGTTCCACATTCACCGCGCTTTGGATCTTTCGTGACATTTCCCGTTGACCGTACAGGTCAATGCATGCGATGGAGGCGACGACTCTGCCCTAGAACTATTGGGACAGTGTGCGGATAGATGGCGGTTTGCCGGTCTTTACCTCGACGAAGATGCTTCTTCTCGTCTCTGGCGCGTCAAAGGGAATCTCCCCCGCCTAGAGCATCTCGGGATTGGGGGTTTTGGCGCCGAGGAAACTCACCTTTTTGAAACGGCTCCCAGTCTGACACACGTTTTGTTATCTGACGGTGCGCTTCCAAAGCTACCTTGGAGTCAGCTTCGTGGGGTTACCTACATTCATCTCACCCCAATTTGCTTGACGCGGATGTCATCGCCAACCGCCTGGCAGTCATGTCTCGCTGTTTGAATCAGTGCGGATTCAACATGTACAGCCTGACTGAATCCTAACCATTTGAATCTCCCCACTCTCAGGTTCATACCGGCCCAATCCGAAATTCATACCCTTTGACTAGCCATCATCGACAGATATAGTGAAGAACATTCGCCTGCGGCGTTGTGCGAAATCATCGGGTCGCTCACTCTTCCTTGCTTGCGGGAGCTCCCTTTCCGCTCCTCCAGTCCCCACAACACTCCCCTCTTCTGGCCGCGGAACAGCTTCCCGGCCTGCACCGCGCGCTCCTCTTTCGGTCGGACTCTGGCCAAGCTCTTCCTTTATCATATGGTTATCACCGAGGATGAGCTTGTCGAGTGCCTGTCGGAGATGAGCCTTTTGCAGGAACTGTTCATTCAGGACAATACCAAAGCCTCTGGCTTGGAATGCGAAAATCACATCCTCTTAACCAACAGCCTTCTCCGACGACTCGCCTGGCGACCCGACTCCTCCTCCGAGTCCCTTGCACCCGACTTGAAGAAATTTGCCTTCGCCTCCCTCCTCTTCTTCGACGAGCACGCGCTCATACAATTTGTGGACTCGCGCTTGGTCCCCGGCGCGACACCCGACGGTCCGTTCACAGTCGAGGCAATCTCTCTCATCGACTCGAAACTGGAACCTGGTATCGTTGGGAATGCCCTCGGCGTTCTGGCCATTGCGCGCATGACAACCTTGCAAAAAGGTCAACTTTGCTGGTCTCGGCATCCCAGCAAGCACCTTGAACAGAAATTCCCTGGTGTCGTCGGTGGGCTTTCTTCTCCTTTATATCCGTATGCCGCGATTGATTTCGGGTTTCTAGTATTCTGAGTCTCGTGCCTTCGGCGATTCCACATTGCATTTTCCACAATGCATCGATCTTTATTTTATCTCACAACCATGCTGCTGGGCATCTCACTTTGCCTTCGTTTCGTATCTGCTACATACATGTATCTACTAGTAGTCTATGCAAAACTCTGCATCAAATCTCCCACCGCCTCTGCACTCGCCCCCCCTCCGCCTTTCAGCTCCTTATTGGTCGCCTGTATCAAAATCCGCCGATAGCTCGTCAACGCCGGCGTCGCATTGTCCGTGACGTCTAGTATCAAATGAAACAACTGGCCCTTCGCCATCGCCTTCCGCGTAAACATATCCACGGCGCAGCGCTCGGGCGGCGGCAGCGTAACAATGACTTTCTTCCCATGCCCTTGCTCCGCCTCCTGGATCTCAAGTCCCGCCACCTCGGCATCAACCCACCACTGCGACGCGGTCGGCTCGCGGTAGTGCCACCATTTGTACGTGAGGATGTCACCCTCGTCAGGATCGTACGTCCCCTCCGCGTCCAGCGTGACGGTCGAGCCAGCCTCAGCGCTGATTTCCAGCGGCGCAGTCCCGGTGTTCCCATTCACGCAAACGACAGGGTGGTGATTATGTTTCGCGTCGGGGATCGTCCACGCGATGCGCGCGGCAAAGTCGTTTTGGAATGCGTCGCGCCACCGCCAGATGGTCGCCTGGCTGCTCGTGTACAAGTTCCCGTCCATCCCGCTGACCGTGTCCGCCGCGTCGGCGAAGTGTCTGCTCCCGCCCTCGCGGTGGTCGAGCCGTTCGTATCGGCCGCCCCAAGAGCCATAGGATGGCTGCTCCGGCACATTCAAGCCGTTTTGGACGAGGTACAGAAAAGTCGGCGTGTCGCCCTCGGGAATGAACATATAGTCCGGATAGGCCGAGCTAAGCGGCCCAATCTGGATGTTCTCTTTGATCCACGCCTTGGTCATCTTGGTGAAGTCGGGTCCGCCAGGATTGAACTTGTAGTACTTGTCGCCGCTGATACCCGTCCATGCTGCCAGCCCGTACTGATTCCATCCGTGCAAGGACGAGATGTAGAAGATATCCGGAAAAGTCTGCCGAATCCAGGGCGCCGTGTCGTCCTGGTCGGAGATGGTGTAGACGCGGAGCTTAGCACGTAGAGTGGCTGCTTCAGCGGTGCTTTTATTGTCGGTGATATGTTTGAGCACCTGGGCGAGTACGTTGGTGCCGCCCCAGACTAGGACCCAGAGCGGTCGCGGATCGGAGCGGACGATACGTTCGAGGAGGAGCTCGCTGCCGGGACTAAGCGGCACGTCCGGTGCGAGGGCTTGGAATCCATAGACCTATTGCAGCCGTCGTCAGCTAAGTTCATACTGTGTGTGGAAGTTCCACCCACGGGCGGTCCAGACCGAATCAGACTCCTCATGTACTCGCTTGACGGATAAGGTGAATCCGGATGCGCATGAGCATTCAAGTTATCAACGGCACCGGCATAGGCATCAACGATCTTCTCCATATCCTGTGGACACGTCTTTGTCTTCATCCAGGTCGAAGTGACGGCTACCAGGCCCTCGGTGTCGAACTGGTTCGCATATGTGAGGTACCGGACCAGCGACTCGGCATCGTCGGGCTCGTTGGAGATGTCGGATAGGACGAACACGCGGGGTTTTCTGGGGAAAGACTGCAGGCGCGTTCTGTCGGGTGACTGAAGAGGCATTGGAGCACCGCGGGAACGAAAGGGATCGTGCCAGGAAAGAGAAGCCAACCCCTGTCCCCAAGTCACCACGCGTCAGAAGACTTGGTCACAGGACACGCAAGTATTCTTGAGCTACCGGGGAAAATCGCATCAGACTAGCAAGGACTTGGAGGTACCGTCGTCAATATTCGTTGCAATGAAGGAAATCAAGGGAGTTCCGTGCAATGACTTTGTCTTTGTCGTTTCGTTCAGATGATGGTGGTACAAATACTCCAGATGCCGCTCCTCATACAACACTTGGCATCACATCCATACATTCGCTCAGCAGTCAGTCAAGTAGTCAATTCAGTCATTCAGTCAAACAAGCAGATATCGATATCGAACAAATCAGCAGACTTCTTTTTGATTCTTCATTCCTTTTCTTCGGGAACCTAGGCCTCGGTGGCGCCGGGGCAGTCGCGGGAGATGTGGCTGGAAAGGAGGTATGTCAGCAAGAAGTTGTGGGCGGGCAAGAGGAAGGAGGGAGGAAAGATAATGACCAGGACGTGATCCGGGTCGTAGAGCGCTGAGCGCGGGCGTAGGATGGAGAGTGCTAGCTGCTGCGCACATGCGCGCGCACACGCTAGGGATTTGAAACCCTCAAGCACCAGCTATTTAAGGCAGGAAGATCCGTCGCATTCGCACTCTTCACCCGCCCGCGAAATGAGCTGGTCTAAAATTGCAAGCGGGTGTAGGCACCGAGAACATCTACTACACGAGTGCTGGAGCCCGCATAGATAGCAAGGCCGTGACCCGCCCAAGAGAGCGAAGGACCAGATATGCGCATTGGTCCAAATGACGAAAATGGAAATTTGGAATGACGTCATTCGCCGTTTAGGCAGACCCTCACGGGAAGAGCGAAACCACGAGAGAGTAAATAAAAGGGGAGAACCAAATCGCAAGCCTTCAACGTGCCGCCCGACACCGACTGCTCCGCCACCGAAAACAGTGACAAGCGTGTCGACCGTTCGGGAAAGAGACGCAGGCTCGATAAGAGAAGGCGCGGAGGGAGCGAGAGGAGGGGAGGGGAGGGCCACAGGACCGCTCCATCCTTCTTCGCTGGCGTCTCGCGAGCATCAGGCGTGACTCTTCCACCTTGAGACGAGCACACGTCGGCAGCAGACGGGCGCTGCGGGTAGCATGCTCGCAAGTCCCGAGGCCACGACACAAACACCCGCCAGGAAGGCGAGTCCTCAGTGACCGAGTAAAAGAGAGTGAAATACTTCACATCGTTCTCGTTTTCTCTCGCTAGCAGTGCCGCGAGAGCAATGAAGCGAAAGAATGCAAAGAAGGAGCAAGAGAGGCAGAACGCGTCCACGAGCTGGTCGGCCGCTTGTCCACAGTCATCCGTCTCCAGCATCTAGACAAAGACCTGACGGCGGGTAACATCGCATCCGTCTTTGCGAGTAGCTTCCTCGTAACCTCCGAGTCCGGAAGGGAGAGAGCACAGATCGCCGAGAACGAACCCGATCTTGCAAGAAAAGAGAAGGGATGAGTCCCTTCCCTCCTGGCCCCGAAACCCCAATCGAGGCTCAAACGAACGCCAAAAAGCAAATCCGGAACGACAGCCAGAGGATAGAGGAAGGAAGAAAGAAGAGACGGGAACGCACCCTTCACTTCCGCACGTGTAGCACGCGCGCTTCTGCGCCTGGGGGCAGTCGCGGCTGATGTGGCCCTGTAAACGAAAAACGGAGGTAAGCATGCGATAGAAGTTAGAGAACGGAGAGGAGAGGGGACGAGATGAACGAGGGGAGGTAGAAGGGGGGGAAATGAGATGAAGGGGGCGACGGATGGTGACGACGCGGGAGCATCGACCCATCCACACCGCGCCGAGGACGTGCATACACCAGCACTGACAACGAACGACGTCCCTAGCGCAGCCCACTTGCGCCGAGGCACAGAGTTCGACCCCACAAATCGACTCGATGTACACGTGAAGCCGAGAGACGTCCGCATCTACCGCCATACCACACAAAAGAACGACGAAACATGAAAGACGGGAAGGGACAGCGCACGAAGACCACTGCCGTCGCACACTTCTTGCGACATCGACGTTCGATGGAGGCTCAGACAGTCAACGCTACACACCGCATGCCGCGTACCCTCGCAGCGACAGCAAGGCGCCCCGCCCGCCCACACCCGCCACCGGAACGTCCGCATCTCAGGCACAGGAAACAAGGAACAACAACACAGGAAAGCCGGGAAGGCATAGCGCACGGTGCCCACCGCCGACGCATACACCCTGCGCCATCGAAGCTCGATAGAGAGTCAGGCAGGAGACACACACGTTCAGGACGACATCCTCGTACACCCCGCCTGCCGCGTACCCACCCGCCCACACGCGACGCTCGCATCCCAGACACACGAAACAGAGAAAGCGTGCCGGATGCCACAAGAGCACCGACCCGTACGCCCCATCCCATCCCACGAGACACCAGCGCCGACCGAGGCAGCACCCGGCTCGACGGCCGCCGCACGTCCTCCGTACAACGACGCGCACCCCCATAGCGAGGCCGACGCAGGCGCGCGCACGAGAGCATGGTACGCACGCCCTCACCTCGCACTCTCCTGTCCGCACTCCGCATCCCGAAAGACGAGGAAGCAACATCAGTGAGCTCCCATGCATGTGCAGCGACGTCCGCATCCCGAGCACATGAATCAGAGAAAGGGAAAGAGAAGACACGAAGGGACCCGCTCCGGACGCCGCGACAGCGCTGCTCCATCCCACGAGACACCAGCGTCAAGAGAGGGGGCATCCAGCTTGTCCACCGCACAACGATTCCGGGACCGCGACTCGCACCCCATAGTGAGGCCGACGAAGGGGCACGCGCATCCTCGCAATCCCGAAAGACGTACGAGGCGCGCGCACACAACTCCACCTGTCCGTGATGCGTACATTCCACGGCACCGACGCCGATGGAGGCGCCCTCAGCCACGCCCGCACCCAGCCCCGCTCGCGTTCCTCCTCTCCCTTTCAATCGATAAGACGAAAAACCACTCACCACCTCCCCGCAGTTATAGCACTTGCTCCCCTGCACGCAGTCGCGGCTCAGGTGGCCCACGCCGCCGCACGTGTAGCACGTCTTGCCCGCGCCGCCGCCGCCGAAGCCGCCGCCGGAGGAGTAGCCGGCGCTGCTGGGGGGGAGGAGGGATATTAGTGTTGATAGAAGGAGGGGCGGAGATGGGGGAAGGAGAGAGAAGGATAGGAAGGGGGGAAGAGAGGAAGGGAGGAAGAAGAAAGAGGGAGGGGAAGGGGAGGGGAGAGCGAAGGATAGGAGGGAGGGGTAAGAGGGGGGAGGGAGGAAGGGAGGCGGTGTGGAGGCGGTGTGAGATGAAGCAAGATGTGGAACGGAGAGGGAGCGAGGAGAGGAGGAGAGAGGGATAGCGTGTGAGGTGCAAGTGGGGATGGTATACGAAAGACTTGAAGATGCTTATCCAAGGGAAGGCGGGAAGACGAAAGGGGGAAGAGTGTGAGACGCGAGGGGGGTGGTATACAAGGGAAGGTGGGAGGGGGGGGGGGGAGGGAAATGTCATGCAAGGGATGGGAGGAACGGCATGGAATTATGAGTACGAATGAAGAAGGGAAGTAGAGCAGGGGCGGGGCGGGAGAGGGGGAAGGAGGGAGTACAAGGAAAGAAGGATGAGAGGACGAGGTGGTGGGAGGATGGCCAGTATATACGGCGGGGCGATGAAGAAAACCACCCACCCCGTCGCCGCCTCAGGACACGCGCGCGCGATGTGCCCCGTCTTGCCGCAGCGGTAGCACTCCGCCCCGGCGCTCCGTCCGCCTCCGCCTGCTCCTCCTCCAGCGCCGGACGCGGTGCTGTCGGGGCAGTCGCGGGACTGGAAGAAAGTTGTCAGTACGATATAAGGTAGGAGAGGGGAGGAGAGATTAAAGGAGAGGGTAGAATGACAAGAATAGAGAGAGAGAGAGAGAGAGAGAGAGAGAGAAGAGAAAGGGGAAGACGAGCGACGCGGGAGTACTGGAGTCTGAATATGGACAGTGCAGCGATGTGGCAGCTAAGCCAGCGTGATCTCCGGAGGCGGAGGCGCGCGCGAAGTGAAGACGGCCGTGTCGAGCATGGGCGGAGAGGTAGAAGCAGAAGACAAGCGGCGTCACCCATGATAACACGAGCGAGATGAATGCTCGCCCTAGGGCGATACAAAGAGCCTCAAACCCCGCTGCCCCAACGGACGGTGCCCAGGGCCCCGCGTCCACCGCCTCTCACGACGCCGGGCGGTGCCTAACGTACATACAGTACACCCAAACGCCAGGCCGAGACAAGAAAGAAAAGAAAGAGGTCGCTGCAGCAGAACTCCTGCCCGGCGGCGATACGGCCCCACATCGCGCCCCGACGCCCACCACACGAAACAGTGCCCAATGTACGATAAGATACGATACGCATCTGCGCCCGCCCAGACGAGTGAAGCTGTATCCATCTCGTCTAGACGGACCCGTCCAGGCCCGAAGGTAAAAAGGAACGCCGACACCCGATGATAACAGCGCACAAGTGACCTCCATCGCAGCCTGGCGAGCGAAACTGGATCCCAGCGCCGGGGGCGGCAGACAACAACGAAAAAAGGCGCCAAACGGCTAGTGCGCGCAGGTGGTAAATGCGCAAGTGCCTAGATAGCACAGCCACGGCGCATAGACGTCTGTAGCGCACGCCCCGAGCCCGACTCGGAGGCACGCCATGTAGGTCTGCCTCCGTGGAGCATCATCTACCGTACCCATTGAGGCCCCGAGATACGCCCAGCGGCCGTAGCTGGCGCAAAAGCGGATGCTGTGCTCTATCCATGCCCGACGGCCAAGGTCGGAGCGAGACACTGACACCGCCTCGCGGTAGCGGACTAGACAGACACATGTCCAACGTCCGACTTGTCTACGCGGGCACAGCGCACAGAAAAGACGAGCTCCCCCGGCTCGACCCAACAGCGAATAGAATAGAAAAGTAGACGCATCGAATCGAATCCCAAAAAAAAACGAAAAGGGAAGGGAACGACGCACGATATGACCCTCCTGGCCACACTTGTAGCACGCCTTGGGCTTGGCCTCGGCGGTGCAGTCGCGCGAGACGTGCCCCTCGAGGCCGCAGTTGTAGCTGTGCGTATCACATCATCAGCTTCGCTCTCTATACTTGACGCAAAAGCTGACGCACCACGTAGGCGTGCCGGCCTTAGGGCACGAAGCGGCTTGGTGGCCGACTGGAGTTTGTATCGAAGTAGAAGCAAGTCGAAGAAGCAAGTCGGATCGTCAAATCGAGGCGCAGATCATGAAGCCCGCAGTACGTCCGTCGTCCCCAAGTCGCAATCAAAGATCGTTTATCGTGTATCGTCCCCGCATGCATTTCGTTGTTTGAAAAAAGGGATAATATTCGCCCCCCGTCCGCGCCGACACGTCCCCGGATTTTGTAGGGTATTTCGTAGATATGGATATAGATGAGAAAAAAAAGGCAAGAGCATCGTCAGCGGCGTCCCCGGTAGGTAGTGGAGGGGTGTGGAGCGGTACACTGTGCACTCGACACGGTGGTTTTGGGACATAAGGGATTGTAAACGGAAAAGGATGGTGGGAGGGAAGGACGAGGACAGCGACAACGACGACAACGCACAGCCTCCGCAGTTAAAACAACCTCTGCCGCCGGACATTTTGTTTGTTTCTTGGTGGGTGTTGGGTGAGTTTTTCTGTGGGCTCGGTGAGATATGAGCAGGAGGAGGGTTGGAGGAGAAAATACGGACGGGGGTGATGAGCGCAGGAAGCAAGCGGTGTGTGATGTTACGTGTCACGCGCGGTGCTGATGCGGCGCTGATCATTCATCTTACCACAGCTAACTGCATTCAGCGATGTAGGATGTCTTATTGGCAGAGGGCGACCGGCCTTGGTCTACGACAGCTGTATTCTATCAGTTGTGAATCTGATAAATATCCAACTTCCCTCCCTTAGCAAGAAAAAAAAACAATCCTGCTTCCGCTATGATCACGACGGGGATGGGGCATGCGCACATCTTGCTGCACATACCATAGATCCATGTTCCACACAGTGATAAAGGTGGCACAGCGTCGAGCATCTTCGGCGATTCCAAGACAGCATCTTCAAAAGTCATGCCTGTTCCCGTATTGCCCAAAACCCCTGCTCCTGCCACCGCTACTGCGAAGGTCGTTAACGTTGAGCTTGGGGGACTTGAGGAATCGAGGGTAGAACAGGCGAGCAGCGACATTTCTCTGTCTTTGCACCTCGAACATCATTGAACATGAGGGCACAACCTGGATGCAGATCTGCAAAGCACCAGCGAGATACAGCCATGTTCGGTGTGGACACACTCCTCGGACACACCTAATCCCGCATTCGAATTATTGTTCCCTTCGTCAGGCACTCGGAGCATCGGCGCCGAACCTCATGAGCAAGCAGGACCTCAGTTTACATCTTGATCGTCATCCATTTCTAGTCTGTAACAGAGACTAACTCACAGCGTGCAGCTCACACCCGGAGGACGACATCTTCGCCTCAGAGTTCCCGCTCGCGCTTCTTTTCTCGAAGATGGTCCGGTCGAGTTTGGGGGCTCTGATTGAAAAGATCACCGGCACATAACGATTCCGTCATCTCGTAGTGTATCCTGCCCCCAGTTTCTTCCATAATCTCTCCGATCATGGCCATTCGTGCTACTACTAGTAAGCCTTTCATATGCTCGTTAGCATGATTGTAAAAACTTCTCCTGCTGCTTCTCTCGCATACGTTCGTTGTGGCGAGGATCTTATTACACTGCACCTCGCGTGGCAGCGGCAAGGGATTTGAACTGCGTGATGGAATTGATATTCCAGGCGTGGGCCTGCGTAAACGCGACTGGATTATAAAATTCAGACTCACAATCCTCCGCAGATTTTCAGGACACACGTTGGCAGTAGCCGCAGTACAAAACATCACGGTAACACAAAATGCGAGGCGAATGGACTAGAGCGTCTTGCGGCCCCATATATGTAACAGCTACGAGAATTCTTATCTCTGTTTTTCGGATTTTCAGACTAAAGGCCAAAATTATTCGAGTCTCATACCTTTCTACAGCATTTTGACCTGCTGGATCGAGGAGTCTTCACCTGCCTTTAAGGCCCCAACCTTTTCCATGTACAAACATTTTTACATGGTTTAAACCGTTTCCATTTTCTTTTATTGTGCCGGTGGGGTCAAACGGTTCACAAAGCGTTTGTACAAGGTTTAAACAGTTTGAAGAATAAATGACCTCCAGAGGACTTTCTAGTGGAAATATGGAGAAAACTTGCAATGCAAGTATCTCTGAAGCATTTTAGAATCCTCACAATCCAGAAATACGGAGGTACTGACCGTGCAGCTCTCGGCTGGCGGGATCACTTCCAGATATGGAAATTCCCACTACCTTTAGGTATGGGTCTTAGGGCGCCCAATCAATCGACTTTTGGCAGACAGTCTCATTTTTCGTCAGCATTTTTTGCGTAAGCTCTTATTCTCTGCTTACCATTGGTCCGTTTTGACAGGTCTATCAGGTTTGAGTCAGCAATGGTGTGTCGTCGGGGAAACCATCCGACGATGTGACGTGGCTTTATCCGACCCTGAGATGCGACGTGGCATCCCTGCTTCTTTCTCTGTTTCCACCACCATGGCTACTTTCCGCAATTTGCCCCTGTCCACTACGTTTGACCAGCATGCAGATAAATCTAAGCTCTCTCTTGACTGGGTCTTGAACTCTGGGGTCCAGCTTCGCACTCCGTCGCTTCTGGTATATTGACTCTGCCTTCCGGCGACGGTGCCTTCTCGGCACACATGGACGTCGCTGTTACCTCGTCCCTATCCGTTGACATTGTCCTTAGCTGCAATTCATGAAGCTGTTCCTGACACATGCTTCCAACTTCTTCCGGGATTCTTGATCTTTGGCAGCCTCCACTTGGCTCTCCCTCAAAACGCGGTTCTGATATTCCTGATCCTTCTTCCTCTTCCTCGTTCGATGCCTCCCCTGTTTTCCCTGCTGCTGTAATGGAGTCACCTTGTGGTAACTTGGTTTTCTACTTGTGTGGCCTGTCAGTTTTTAACTCATCCTTGATGCAGTGGCTGACTGTGTCTGTGTTGACCAGTCTGCATGCTGCTGCCCATCCACGTCCCATAATGTGATAAACAATGTACCATTGAATGCCACGAATATCATACGCGATATATTTCTTGGTCACCATGCCACCTGTGTGCGAACTTCAGTGTTCCATGCAGATCTACCTGCGCTCCAACATGCTCTTGCTTTGCATGGTATCCCGTATGTTGATATGAATCTCAGTCAATGTTGTCATGCACTGATCCACCATATCATTACCGGTACTTGTTTTGAGAATCCATCCCATGCTCGTGAGACTTCTTCTTCTACGCGCCATGAACTTAGTGCCTGCCGGGTAATATCTCAGGGTTGTTCATGCGCCGCGAATGTGCCTGAAGCGGCACTCAATGTCATCCTCGGAGCGAATCACAATCAAATGTCAACTGAGCACTATTGTCATGTAGCAGCTGCAAACGAATATCACTGTATCTGGTTTCCGCAACCTACGATTCAAGTTGCGTGCAATTAGAAGTTCTTTGGCAATTTTTCATTCGGCTGATTCAGGCCAGCGCTCTGTGTATCTGTTGCCGACTTCTTCAATTCTTTTGAAAGTCATTGCAAGTCTGTATTGATTGCCATTGCCGCATTGCATCGTATCCAGCTTCCTTCCAAACCCACAGTTCGCTATACAAGATGAAATCGTGGCTCATATAATTTCGGGTCGCTGTGCACAGTTTTCTCAGTCACACTCGCCAAATCCTCTTCCTCCTGAAGTCTCACTCCCGGACTGTGCAGATGTATGTGAGGAATGGCGTGCAAATTCAATTGATCCCGACCTTCAAGTTCATGTTCTGACTGCCCTCAGCGGTAGAAAACTTACTTTGAATCCTTTGCGGCGCCTCAAACGACACAAACAACCCGTACATTCTGACTGGCTCTAAACTGCCTTCTGTCACTCCTTTATTCCTCGTGGCCTCCACTGTCGCCGCGCGCCGTAACGCGAGCACCTCGAAGAAGCCTTCAATTTACTAAAATGTTGTCGAGACTTTGCAGCGTGAAAACTCTGGCAGTCTCGCCACGTATGACTTCGGTGAAACCTTTCACCGCAAATTTGATATGTCGAACACGTCCGGGACGTACTACTTGGCCAAGGGCCCAGATCCCGACTCGCAGCCCCGTCTTTTCAGTGCCAATATCGTCGCAGAGGTCGGTTCGGAGGCCGAGGGGACACGGCTTTCTGCTTGCAACAGAAAATTGCCGGCAAGTAAATTGGTGGGTGAACTGAATTTAGTCCCTTCATCACTCCCTAACTGACCGTTCTTAGCCCCTGCATAATGAATCGCAACCACAGTGCATGATCATCGCTGCCCGATGCCCCACGGGCGCACCTCCCGAGCTCCAAGTCCTCTTTCGTGATTTTCTGGGCACAGCTGATGCATTCCGTGGGGCGGACATTGCGGATAAGGAGAAGAGAAAGGATGTGGTATGCCGTTTCCACTGACAATTTTCTTGGTCTCACGGCGTCTTCAGATTTTCGGCACCATCACGGAGTGGCTTAGTCGCAGTGACGGCAACCCATCGCTTCCAAATGATATTTTACTTGCACAACGCTAATTCTAACAAAATTTCAAGGTTCCTAAAGCCAACGATCCAGTTGAAAAACCTCCTCCTCCTACTCGCCAGCGAAACATCAAATCCACAGCTGCGGCACCCGCCACCCCTGACGTGAGCATGGATGGAACGGACGGTCCGTTGCTTCCCGATGTTGATGGTAAGTGCCACAAAAATTTCCCACAATAAAATCACTCAAATTTGACCTACCATTCAGACAGAAAGGTCGGCAATATGTATCCACCGGACCTGCTGGTGAATGTTATGCTCACACCAAGGTGATGATGCCTTAGTGCAACATTCGCAATCCAGATGACAAGCTCATCGTGCCACACGAGATTTATAGCCAGCTAACAGATGGCACTCTTTCAACGCGATTATCAACTTTGAGACCTTTGTCTATAGAGACCAGTACCCAACCAAGGCACACTTTTCACTTCCCTATCTGGCACTGACTTCACCTCACTATAGACGTACCAGATCTATGTCGAGCATCTCTCCATCATGGATAAAGGTTACAGACCTACGTGGTCACCTCCGATCCTCAGCATGCCAGTTCCAGTCACGCCGAAACGTACTAGGTGCAAGCCAGATGCCGCGGTGGAGGACACCCTCAACAACCTCAAATTGGTCTCCCCTACCAAAAAGACTCGCCGTAATTGATTTGGTTTCTGTGTACACTTTTTGGTTTACAACTCGCAAAACTTTAAGCTTCACTTTCTTTTAAAATTTACAATGTTTTCCTTTCTTTAATTTAATAACAGCGCGTGTTCTGTCTGCAAGTTGTACTCGATGTTGAAATATTCCCCTCATCTAGAGTGTCTCAAGGTAGTGGGCTATGCCGCTCGTCGGCCCTACCTTCCTTATTGTTCTTGACTGACAGCACATTGATGCGCCGTCACTACGGCCCACTGACAGCCTGTGCTGTGGGCTCAGGATGTGCTGTTTTTAAACCGAAACTGGTTAAGACAGTAAAGCATAACAACATGTGCCAGTATTGGAGAGAACCAATACCTAGAAAACCAACATGCGCACTGGTTCTGAAGCACTTACCCTGACAATTACCGTGTATAAACTGTTTTAAACGGTTTTCAAACATTTTCTAACCTTTTGCTTTTGTTGTGCCTAGATTCATACACGGAAAACAAAAGGTTGGAGCCTTACCTGCCTTTTCCCACGAGTCGCTCATGGATCCCAATGGGCGACGCAAGACATGTCCGACAAATCGCGACACCACGACGCCCGCAGCCCGCTAACGACGCGAAGCTTCGACGGGGGCATCATCGTGCACGACAGTCCTCGCGGGTCGTTCAAGTCAACTGCGCCGTTTGTACCCTACCTATTGTCTGCGATTCTACGTCTTCTCCTTAGCGCTCGCATTGCGCTACCTCCTCCCCTCGACGGATTCCTTGCCGGCAACGGAAATCGGGATGTCAGGTTGTTCAGCTTCGAAATTTGGTAGAAAGGCAACGCTGAAAATCCCTCACACGGGTTTACCTACCTTCGGCCATTTCCGAGTGCTCGATTACACTGCTCGTCGAATCCAAGTTGCGGATTTACCGCGCAAGTTCCCATAAGAGAAGAATAGATTCCTTGACCTCGTCTTTATGACTAAAAGAAGGTCGAGAAGGGTTTCGATGGTCGACTGGGCTGGCATGCATTTTTCGGGGCCAATTGAGAGCCTCAGGGTGGATTGGAGGGCAAACTCACATTCCTGTCGCCCAGAACAGTTCATTTAGCTCAAAACCCGTCCTCGAGATTAAATTTGCATTAATTGTGTCTCCGTTTGGCTTCCGGGTCTGGGGGAAATTGTCCAATATTTCTTGCAAATCTGGTCTATGGAATGTAGTCTCGGGTCGAGACCGAGGTACCAGGGGTGCCCGGAGGGCCTTAGTATGAGATTTATACCGTGCGCAAATACATCTCGTTCAGCGGTACCGTAGGATGTATACATGTCAGTCCTTTCCTCGCTTTCAACATGCAATTTGTGTTATCTCGAGTCCAATGTCCATGGGTCATGAAAAATGATCTCCGGTTACAGACGTTCAACATTCATCAGGAACGCTGAAGTCATCCGTATAATCGACTGCATTTACACCCATCCCACGACTGGCAAACGCTTTCCAAAGCAAGCATTTGTTTGCGCCCGCGTACCGGTTGTGGTCAGCCTGGATCCATGCATCGCGCGCCTGAAGGACTATAATGTCGCCATTATTCATCGGGAGCTGGTTCGGATTCGACAACGGGACTCACAGTCGGGCTGGCACGGTTGCAGGGCGAGTGAGTCGATGAACAAATGGAGGAAGACGACATTCCCTTCGGAACCGGTGGGGTCCGTGCGCGCTGTCTTTGAAAATCCATGTGCGTCGACGAGGGCGGCGTGCACGTTGTGAAGCATGTTGGCCCAAACCTAAAACAAGTCGTACGCATTATAGAGAATGGATTCAAGCAGCTGAATGGCAAACCTCTCCAATGTCTGCAATGAGGGGAGTTTCAAAGTGAATACAATACGGATATTTACATATGTAGACGCACCGTGAACCTCAGGAGCTGTAAGGAGTGTGGAATAGGTGTATGGGTTGGTGGTGCTGTCCAAAGGTTAACGCAACGCAAAGGTCATAGTGGGAGAACTCACGAATTGGTCGAATACGGTTTGGACCGGATGGGAAATCCACCATTAACATACGAGCCTAGGGTGAAATCGTGGATTTCCGGGCCAGTCTGTTCCATCCATCTGAAATGAAATATGTGAGCTAATCGGTGAGGGCATAATATTTGGCTTACTCGGCCATGGCATCACTCCATCCTTCTCCGAGACCTCCCGATTCGACGATCTGAAGGCATCTACCGGTCCCTCCGCCAGTCATACGGTTGGTGATTCCATGTGTCATTTCGTGGGTGACGATGTCGTTCTCCAATCCTCCGTCGCGCTCAGGCTATAAAAGGCAGATCAGATCGGAAAAAAGACCAAGACGAGGGGGCTTACATCCGTTTGATCCCAAAGATACATGTTCATCTGCCCGGATTGGCCGCTATACAACGCATTATTACAAAGGGGGAATTGGTTGAATCGAGATGTACTCTGGCGGGGTCCCGAAATTCGCGTTATCAATGCCTGAAAAAATAGGGCTCAGTGTTCAGTTCAACCCGCGCAGTACAGTGCCTCCCAACCTTGAGAATTTTGAACAGAAGCGAGAACACGATCGCCGCCCAAACCACCAGTTTTGATATTAGTCTGCTGGAAGTTGAACGCGGCCTCGGTAAAGCCATATTTGTACGCGACATCATGAACTGTGTTTATGATATAGAAGACATTGGTGCGTGCAGCGCCCGGGTTCGGGCCGTCACTGGGTGAGATGGTGGGATCCTGTGTGTAATTGAAGATCAATCCAGGAGCGGTTTGAGGCGCGGTATCAGTTTGTGTCTGGTCGAGATAAACCAACGCATTGTTCCCGCTTCGACATTCATGAGTGAGGGTGAGGGGAGATGATGGACACGACATACGAGGTGTCATTTGACACCGTATTGCCGTCGTTGTGCCAGCCGAGAGGGGACGAAACCGGGTCTTGCGGATCCACCAGGAGTTCGAAGCCCTCAGTAAGATCCTGTTTGAAGATGGGGAGGGTGCGATACTTTGTGGTACGAGATGAGAACATTCATCTCTCAATGTTGAAAACTTCTGCCTACCACGGCGTTTGCAACCAAATCGATGGACGAAATGAACTTGCCCGAATGCGCATCCACGAAGGCCTCGTACCAGGTGCCCTGGTCCGCATTTTGAACTTGTACAACGTGAACGAGGGATGCCGTATTGTCAGCGTTGACCAGATACTCCAGAGTCGTTGGAATATTGTTGTGCTTCCCGTCCAAAGCGCTCTGGGCGGCAGAAATGGCTGCATCAACGGAAACTGTGGCACTAGACGACGCAAATGAAGCTTGAAAGACCTTTAGCGATGCTACACGACGCCGCGGCGTATACTCACAGGGCTTGACAAATGAATGTCCGAATGAAACAACTTTGCCGTTTTTGAATGCCACGTTCGCCACCGCATTGACAAGGGGTATGCTGTTCTGCAAGAGATATCATGAGCTCCGACGTAGACACAACTCATCCGTAGCTACCCACATGCTGCTGTTTGATATATGCGTATTGCGCGATGTCGGAGGCGTATCCAGACTTGAACTTGACTGTGCTGGAATCGATCTTGAGTTGGGCCTGGACATATGCAGAAGCAGTGTTCGCTAGCGTGTCATCGCGTTTGGACAGCGGATGGTCGACTCCACCCTCGAATGTCTATACGCCAGTCGTCAGCAAAGCAATCGTATCTCGTAGATATTTCACCAACTTGGAACGAGGTGCTCGGGAAGAATGTTTGAGTCGATGGCTTGCGCACAGTCGCCTTCAGGGCTGGGCTCGCAAGGCCGGAGGAGAAATAAAGTCCGAAAACCAACACGAAAGGGAAGATGGACATGGTAAATCTGAGTGAGCTTCAAAATGCCCGTGAATTATGGTATTGGATCAACTACCTTTAAACCAGAACTGCTAGCTTGACGGTCTTCGTTCACCGTCACTTTCTTGATCCAAAGACAAGCCAGATTCGCCCACCGCCCGGCCATTTGGCGCCGAAAGAGGACTCAATTATCGCGGATCGGAACGAACCTCGGTACAACGCATGGTCAGGGTCCTAAGTAACTCAATCGGTGAGTATTCCGCAGTTGATGGTGATGGATGCAATTGATTATCGCACCTGGTTTGGTAGGCCCAACTTCGCTGTGTGACGTTGCTTGCTTCCACAACGCCGCTGCCCTGCAGCCAGTGGTCGAAATAGTACAGTACAGCCAACTTGAAGTTTGAGCTCGAATCTATCATGGCAAGACAAAAAACTGGACAGATGTGCAGAGATAGCCTCCATGGATATTGTTACAAAGGAATGGCTGAAGTCGGGACTTGCTGAGGACGTAATTACATGGATTTCATCAAGCTTCACTCCAAGTAGAAAAGGTAGAATATATTCAAAATACATTTGTATTCATCTAAGCGAATATCCCGACGGCTCCCTTATATTCTCAATAGCGGTTGTAGCAAGCGGAATCCTTCACGACGGCCACATATCCCCTCTCGGCTCCTCCACCCAACAGCGCCCAACGTCCTTGTAAAATTGATCCTACTCATGGCGGCCCGTAGCGACTCATTCACTTGCCCTCATACTTTCCTGGGCGCCAACGTTCCTAAGCTTAACTTGGAGCCTTCCTCTGCCGGGACGGGTACGGGACGGGTCCGCCCCGTTGACGGGTACGGGTACCCGTCCCGTTCGACGTGTTCGACGGGTCCTTCTCGGCATCTTCCGGCGTTCCTGTGCCGAGCATTGTATCCTGCCTACCATCACTTTATCAACTGGTGTACAGTACGGCATGATGATCAGACTTGGATCAGACCATATCGACCGTCGATATGGTCTCTCAATATTTACTGTAAAGTCGTATCTTATTGACTTAATTCAGTCGAATGGACACAAAAAAGACGGCGAGACTATGTGCGCTGCTTTCGAAAAAATGATCGACAACACCGAGCGCAAATACGGCTGTATCATCGTCCTATTTTGCTGTGATAATGATGGCGGGAGTCAGCGCGAACGTAAAAATCTCGGTATAAAGCGACCGTGGTTGCGTATAGTCCCATGCTGCGCACATCAGGTACTTATGTCCATCGAGCCCATACGTATACGACTTAGAAGAGAAT